>CM032446.1:71831982-71908020 GCA_019049505.1 Pachyrhynchus sulphureomaculatus
CTCAAAGAGAAGCTGCCATCATTTTTAACCAACGATATCCAGAAAAAGTGATAACACATACAACAGTAGGAAGAATTCTTAGCAACTTTAAAAATACTGGATGTGTGGAGAATAATTTTAAACGTCAACATGAACATTGGATTACTAATGAGGATGCTTAGTTTGCAGTTATGCAGAGTGTGATTGAAACGTGTAAAACTTCAATTGCCAAAATATCGCACAATGTAGGTTTATCTTATAATTCAGTTCAAAGAGTGCTTAAGAAAAATAGGTTTAAACCTTATAAACCAAAGTTTGTCCACTCTCGCAAAGAACAAGATTAGGATAGGCGCATGTATTTTTCTTTCTGGCTGCGAAGAAAAACTGAAGAAGATCCGTCATTTACAAAGTATATTTTGTTCAGTGCTGAATGTACTTTTAATTCTAATGGTGTTGTCTTGTCGCAAAATTGTAGATGGTAGGCGGATAGCAATCCAAATTTTACAAGAGATCAATATTCCTTTAAAACTAACGTTTGGTGCGTATTTTTAATAACAGAATTATCGGCCCGTTTTTTTTAGAGAAAATCTTACAGCCGCGAGGTACTTACAGTTTGTAAACAACGAACTTTCCAATGAACTGGAAGATTTTAGTTTAGAGGAGAGAATGAAAACGCACTTCCAACAAGATAGAGCACCTAGTCACAGCACCTTGGAAATTAGAAATTGGCTGGAGGAAAATTTTTCTGGGAAGTGGATTGGTAGGTTTTCCTATGAAGTACCTTGGCCTTCCTATCTTACGCCCTGTGACTTTTTTGCGGAGGATTTAAAAAAATTAGTTTATGCTCAGAGACCTTTTGAAAATATCGCACACTTAGAAGAAACTATCCGCCAGTCTGTAAATGAAATCAAGCCGGAGTTCTATGCGAATGTTCGTCATGAAAATTATAACAACTATTATGTGCATTGAAAAGGAAGGAAAAAGCGTAGAAGAAACTTAAGAACGCGTTTTTACTTAGTAAATAACATTAATTTTTTATTATAGTAATCTCATAAAAATTTAACCTCTTTGCACCAATATTGCATTGTTAAATTACAACTTTTTTTAAAAAAATAAATTTTTCAGCCTAATTTTACGGCCTAATTAATTTTTTTTCGTAACATTTAATAAAACATTAACCACTAAAAAAGTATATAATATAATTTATAAGAAAAAATTTTCGATTATTATTTTTGGGGGACATAATTGAAAAGAGCGAATGTTGTCAAATTTTTTTTGAAAATTGGCATATAGACGTAAAACTAAAACACTATCTTTTTTCTTTATAACTTTTTTTTTTCGATATTTTTTTTTAAAAAAATCCGTTATTCCCAGTTTTAAATTTTAAATGTCAAATTTGACAGGCAAGGCTTGTGACGCCATTACCTCATTTGGGTGTAATTTTAAAGTATAGCTTATTAAATCGACTGGAAAAAAAAAAGAGTCGTATATTGTCAGTTTTTGATCACTATATCGCAAGGAGATTTTTATTTCTTAAATTTGAAATATATTAGTTACATAATAGAAGAATTTTAAAATTTACTTATTGATTCCAAGCCATGTTTTACTTTTTTCAAAACCAATAATTAAAAAATTATGATTTTCGTAAAACCATAACCGTCGAGCTGACAATTATTGAATATTTCTACTCTGTAGCATACAGTTTGAGGTTTTTATTTTTTGAGAACAATCTAGCATCACAATTTTATTGCTGAAAAAGGAAAGAAAAAACTAGTGAATTAATAATTACTAAACAGCACATAAAAAATAATTAAATTACACTATAACTATAAACCTAAAAGATATTATCTAGTTTGCATTTATTTTTTTATGTTCTGTTATAAATTATGACCCTTAAGTGTCTACAAAAACCTCAAACTGCAGGTAATGAGGTAAAAAAATATTCGATAATTGCCCGTGCGACAGTTGCTGTTCTACGAAAATCAGAATATTTTAATTACTGATTGTAAAACAAGCAAAACATAACTTGAAATCCAGGAATAAATGTTTAAATTCTTGTACCAATTTAATAAACATCTTTCAAATTTAAAAAATAAAAATTTTTATTGGTTAAAAACTGACAAAATATGTTTTTGTCCCATCTATCTAAAATTTAGCGTGCTACCATAAAATGAAATTTGAAACCCTTTTTCCTAATAAATGTTTACTATATCTTAAGAAACTGAGTGACTTTTAGACTTTAAATTTTAGAAAACTAAAATGTCCCACCAGTCGATAAATGACAATCGACACCGCAAAATCATTTTTTGGGTTTCAAGTAATGCAGAATCTACCTATAAACTCACTTTTTTTCGACCTGTGACTATTTATCTATCTATCTATCTATCTATCTATCTTTTTATATATATATATATATATATATATATATATATATATATATATATATATATATATATATATATACAGTAATACCCCGCTTTACGCGAGGGATACGTTCCGAAAAAAATCGCGTTAACTGAAATTCGCGTATATCGAGGTTTATGATTAAACATAGTCAAAATTTAATACAAAAAAATACAAATCATTTTAATCAATCACTTTAATTCTAAGAACACTTTATGCAATACATACTCTTATTTTTTACGGAAAAATACATCTATTGTCTTTTGGGTAACGTTTTGTTTACGTTCTTGTAAAATACGTTCATAACACCCAACACTGTTTTTAATTGTTTGACACACGGTCAAGACACGGTCATCATTATTGTCTATACTCTGCAATATGTCCAAACCTGAATAAATTTTTGAAAGTGCATTTTGTATTTCCCCTGAAGATAAAACTTTCTCTTCTACTTGTTCTTCCTCATCGTAGATAGGATTATTCTGTAACTCGATCAGATCTTCATTGCTAATAGGATCGTCGTGCGTTGCTACAAGTTCTACGAGATCTTCTACCGTGACATCTTCAAGTTCAGACCCCTCAATCATTGCAGCAATGTCTTCAAGCACTTGTCTCTGCATCTGGACAATTCTTCTAGGTGCTTCCACTACATCTGGCCAAAGATTACGCCACACCCCATTCATACAACTCATTTTAACTTCCTTCCAAGCCTCTTCTATGTTGTGAATAGACTTCATAATGTTGTATGACTTCCACCACTCTCGCATAGACTGTCTTCCTTCCCCGTCAGTTTCATGAATTAGTTGGCTAAAAGTGCGGCGATGGTAATAAGCTTTGAAGTTTGCTATTGCTCCCTGGTCCATAGGTTGTAATATTGACGTAGTGTTTGGTGGAAGGAACTTTACGTACACTTTTAAGTCTCTGGGCGTATCAAGTGAGGTTGGATGTCCTGGGGCATTGTCTAAGAGTAATATAACTTTAGGTTCAAGCCCATTTCTGTCACAGTATGATTTGACTGATGGGCAAAAACTATTAGAATACCATTCTTGAAAAATTTCCCGTGTAACCCACGCCTTTCTGTTTGATCGCCACACAACTGGTAAACTTGTCTTGTCTGTGCCTCGCATTGCACGGGGTGTTTCTGAATGGTACACTAGTAAAGGTTTCAGTTTGAAATCACCAGTGGCATTACCACCCAGCAGAAGTGTTAGTCGATCTTTCGCAGCTTTGAAACCACTGGCTTGACGTTCTTCCTTAGAAATGAATGTTCGAGATGGCATTTTTTTCCAGTAAAGTGCGGTCTCATCAACATTGAAGATGAGACAAGCAGGAATTTTCTCTCGTCTAACGAAGTCTTGAAACTTGTCTGGAAACTCAGCTGCAGCTTGAATGTCCGCGCTGGCCGCCTCGCCTGTTATGTGGATATTGTGAAGATTAGAACGCTGCTTGAACCGATGGAACCAGCCTCTGCTGGCAGCAAAAGTCGGAGTGGCACTCCCTTCTCCTTCTTTTGTTTTCAGCATCTCATACAAAGATTTTGCTTTTGTGCATATGAGATCTTGACTTAGTGGTTTTTTCTTCTTATTCAAATCTTCGATCCAGACTGACAGTAATTTCTCCATTCTTTCTAAGATAGATGATCTCGAACGAGAAAGTTTTGTTGCACTTATAGGTGTTGAACCTTCGCTGGAGATTTTAATTTTTTTCCCGATTTTTATAAATCGTTCTCACAGTCGATTCTGAGAGTCCAAAATCTCTCCCAACAATTGTTGCTTTGCCTCCATTTTCCATTCTTCTTAACACTTTCATCTTCAATTCCAAAGTGACGCTTTTACGCTCTTTTTTCTTTACAGGCGGCATTTTTAACGTAGGGTTAAATTATGTATGTATGTATCTCCAATAAATATTAAAACAAAACTGCCAGCCGACCGAACTAACATTACGGAACAAATGAACACACGAAACGAACGAGGAAATCCCCATAGAACAAAGTCGAAGGACAGGGAATTCCCAATTCTTCAAAGAGAATATTCAGAGAAAGCGGGGATCCCCCCGCGACCATAGAGAAGTTAATGACTACATGAGCGCGAAATTTGAAATTCGCGTTATAGTGAAACCGCGCGTAACGGGGGGGGAGTCGCGCTAAGCGGGGTATTACTGTATATATATATATATATATATATATATATATATATATATATATATATATATGTATATATATATATATATATATATATATATATACATATATATATATATACATATATATATATATATATATATATATATATATTATATATATATATATATATATATATATATATATATATATATATATATTTATATTGACTTGACATGGAAATAACTAATTCCTGTGTATTTACTAAACTATCGCAAAAGGAAGGCGACACAATCATTATCTCAAAAACCGATATAATAAACTCATTCAGGGAATTAATTGATCATGCCAATAGCTACATTGTAATTGAGGAAGAGTATATTGATTGAGATAAATGATTTTATTGATTATGATCGGCTTATGTTCTATTTTTAATTAAAAAAGCTTTTCATTCGAGTCCATTTACATATGTTACCTCAATAAACCTGTGGTCGATTATGAGATAACATCATAATCTTTAGTTGGAGTCACCCTAATAACTTAATAATTGTATTAGACAAAACAACTAGGTTGATTAACAAAAACAGGCCAAGTGCCAGTCGGACTTGCACAATTCATGTTCCGTACGGAGATTGCTTTTAAAATAAAATAAAATTATAACTCGGCACAAGGGCGACTTGCCACTCGGTTACAGTTACCTCCACCATACGTCAAGAAACATAGTATTCATAGCTATACCAGATAAATTATCAAACATAATGCACTCGTGATAATTTTCGTTCAATTTACACTCTATGGAGAATATTCCAGGATTTTTTCAATTGATTTTCGAGATAAGGGGGGAAACATCGATATTTGGCATTTTTTTTTTAAATAACACAAATAAAAGTGCGCGAAAGTATTACATCATATATATTTTGGATAATCACAAGCTTTCATTTGACACCCTAGTAGCTGACCTGGTAAATTTTTTTTTCACTTCCAATTTCACCCCCCAAAAACTAACCCGTTAAGTCAAAATTTAACTACACGGCTCTAATTAGGACATTAATTCCTATATTTGTGCTATATTTCAACTTTCTATGGCAAATAGTTTGGGAAAAAATCGGGTGTGACAGACAGACGGACAGACACCGATGTAATCACATAAATGTTCCGTACGGAACACTAAAAATATATGTATTTGTTACAAACAACTTAAAACTCTTTTTTATATTTAAATTATATATACTACTAATTATTTCCAAACATACAAATGTTTATTTCCGTGTTTAAAAATATGATTTAAGTCAAACAATAAATTATTACTTTTAAAGTAGATAATGAAAAGTATTACAACTATATATTAATAAAAAATAATTATAAAAAATAAACTAAAAATATTAATGATTATGCTAAATTAGAGATTATTACTGAATTAGCATCATCATTTTTTTTTCTAGTTGTCATGGAAGGTCAACCTTTTAATTTTTAAGACATAACGTGAAGAAGGCAATGCAGTAATGGATTCAGTGATTGAAAAACAAAGATTTTGTCGAAATTTCAGAATTTTTAGCAACAGAAGTTGGGACTGTAATGCGATTATTTAAAGGAGAAATGTCTATCAATTTTTACTCTTTTAGTGGTCCGTACGGAATCCTTATAAGATCACTTCGGTGTTTGTCCGTCTGTCCGTCTGTCCGTCTGTCCGTCTGTCCGTTTGTCCGTCTGTCCGTCTGTCCGTCTGTCCGTCTGTCCGTCTGTCCGTCTGTCCGTCTGTCCGTCTGTCCGTCTGTCCGTCTGTCCGTCTGTCCGTCTGTCCGTCTGTCCGTCTGTCCGTCTGTCCGTCTGTCCGTCTGTCCGTCTGTCCGTCTGTCCGTCTGTCCGTCTGTCCGTCTGTCCGTCTGTCCGTCTGTCCGTCTGTCCGTCTGTCCGTCTGTCCGTCTGTCCGTCTGTCCGTCTGTCCGTCTGTCCGTCTGTCCGTCTGTCCGTCTGTCCGTCTGTCCGTCTGTCCGTCTGTCCGTCTGTCCGTCTGTCCGTCTGTCCGTCTGTCCGTCTGTCTGTATGTCCGTCTGTCATACTCGATTTTCTCCGAAACTATTTGACATAGAAAGTTGAAATTTGGTACTAATATAGGAATTGATGGCATCAGAGCCGTGTGGTTTTGAAAATTAAATTTTGAGTTAAAGGGTTAGTCTTGGGGGGTGAAATCGGACGTGAAAACAAATTTTTTTACTAGGTCATCGAGTGGAGTGTCAAATGAAAGCTTGTAAAAAACGAGTTTTAAAATATATATGTATAATATATTACTTGCGCACACAATCGCGAAAAATTTCTGTCCCCCCCTTTATCTCGAAAAGTACTGATCAAAAATTTTTCAAAAAACTCTGGAATTTTCTCCACGGGGTGTAGATTAAAAGAAACTTATCACTGGTGCATTACCCATAATAATTTATCAGGTATATAAAAAAATCAAAAATTTCAAAGTCATAAGTTTTCAGCAAATATCGGAAACAAACTTTGTTGAAAGCTCATTTGGGGTGTGTTTTGTGAAGTCACTGATCAATTTATACCTCCGGAACAAAAATTTTTATTATAAAAGCAATCAACGTACGGAACACTAATTGTGCAATTTCAACTTGCACTTGACCGGTCATTTTTATACATGAATGTCCTACTTAGAAATCTGTCTCTGAATGCTTGATTACGATTAACTGAATGCTACATATTAATATAATAATATGTAATACTATATAATAATAAACCTATTCGCACGGAGTAATCGTCAGTTTAAGAAATCATTAGTGAAGGCCATCATCGTACAAGTCTGAGCATCTCTAAGGAACTTTCTATTGGTTAGAACTTGGCCAAAGTTTTTTAGTGACGAGAGTTTCGTCTTACATCACGACAACAGTTTGTTTCGAAGAATTTCGTTACTCTCATTCTTCACTGCCCTTATTCGCCTAATTCGGCATCCTATGACTTCGAGCTGTTCGTCCATATGAAGACATAGTTAAGGAGTCGCCTCGTCGAGACTGTAGAGAAGATATAACGAGAGGCGCAGGCAGTACTGGAAGAATTGACAGCATCGACATTTCCAAAAAACGGTGGAACGGGAGTCATGAAGCTTTATATATATATATATATATATATATATATATATATATATATATATATATATATATATATATATATATTTATATATATATATATATAGATATATATATATATATATATATATATATATATATATATATATATATATATATATATATATATATATATATATATTATATATATATTATATATATATATATATATATATATTATATTTTATATATATATATATATATATATATATATATATATATATATATATATATATATACTCGTATATATATATATATATATATATATACGTATATATTATATATATATATATATATATATATATATATATATATATATATATATATTTATATATATATATATATATATATATTATATATATATATATATATATATATATATATATATATATATATTTATATATACTCGTATATATATATATATATATATATATATATATATTTTATATATATATATATATATATATATATATATATATTTATATATATATATATATATATATATATATATATATTTATATATATATATATATATATATATATATATATATATATATATATATATATATATATATATATATATATATATATATATATATATATATATATATATTTATATATATATATATATATATATATATATATATATATATATATATATATATATATATATATATATATATTTATATATATATATATATATATATATATATATATATATATATATATATATATATATATATATATATATTCTCAATTTAGTGGAGCTGCAGTCTATATTTAAATATTTATGGCCTTGGGTAGTGAAACATCCTTTTTTGTTAGTCGAGCTTTCGAAATTATATTTATTTCTTCTTCAGGACATCTGCAAAGACAAAATTTTCTCTTTTCTTTATACTGTTAAGTGAAAAATTTCTTTTGTGAGTACATTTCTTTGATTGAGAAAACACAAAAAAAAGGCATGAAAAGAAAGAAAAAAGAGAGAAAAATGATTGACTCACCAAAGTGGTTTTTTTAGTGTTCCGTACGGAACACTTATAAGATCACTTCGGTGTCTGTCTGTCTGTCTGTCTGTCTGTCTGTCTGTCTGTCACACCCGATTTTCTCCGAAACTATTTGACATAGAAAGGTGAAATTTGGTAATAATATAGGAATTGATGGCCTCATCAGAGCCATGTGGTTTTGAGAATTAAATTTTGACTTAAGGGGTTAGTTTTGGGGGGTGAAGTCGGAAGTGAAAAAAAAAAATTTTTACTAGGTCATCGAGTGTGGTGTCAAATGAAAGCCTGTGAAAACACGAGTAAAAAATATAAATATAATATTATACTTGCGCGCACTTTTCTTTGTATTATTTTTAAAAATTCGCGAAAAATCGCTGTCCCGGGCCTTATGTCGAAAAGTACTTATCAAAAAATTTCGAAAAAAATTCTGGAATATTCTCCACAGGGTGTAGATTGAACGAAAATTATCACGAGTGCATTACCTTTAATAATTTATATGATGTATAAAAAAAAAAAAAAATTTCAAAGTCATCAGATTTCAGTAAAGATTGGAAACAAACTTTGTTGAAAACTCATTTGGGGTGTATTTTGTGAAGTCACTAATTATTTTATACCACCGTAACATAAATTTTTACTTAAGGGATTCGTTTTGAGGGGTGAAATCGGAAGTGAAAAAAATTTTTTTTTACTAGGTCATCGAGTGTGGTGTCAAATGAAAGCTTGTGAAAACACGAGTAAAAAATATATATATATATATATATAATGTAATACTTGCACACACTTTTCTTCGTATTACTTTTAAAAAATCGCTGTCCCCTACCTTATCTCGAAAAGTACTGATCAAAAAATTTTGAAAAAATTTTGGAATATTCTCCACGGGGTATAGATTGAACGGAAATTATCACGAGTGCATTACCTTTAATAATTTATTTGGTATATAAAAAAAAACAAAATTTCAAGGTCACCAGTTTTCAGTAAAGATTGGAAACAAACTTTGTTGAAAACTCATTTGGGGTGTGTTTTGTGAAGTCACTGATCATTTTATACCACCCTAACAAAAAATTTTATTTCAAAAACAATCAACGTACGGAACACTAATTGTGCAAGTTCAACTTGCACTTGACCGGTTTTTTTTATAACAAAACAAGCAGTCATTACGGATATTTCCCAATATACTGTTGTTAACTCTATAAAATTATAATCAAAAGGAAAAATACACAACCGGCTGGTTTTGGTTCTCTCTGCTTATCCCGTAAACCAGTAAAATAACAAAAAATTTTCAATTTTTGGCGGTAAAGATGGATTGTGATAGACCGATATAACTTTTATGTGGTAGAGAAAGATCGGAGATATTGATTCGTTTCGACCTGAGATATGCTTGCAGTTGAAAAATTATTTAAATGGCAAGTAGTATAATGAATAAAGATAGAAATAATCGTTAAGAATTTGGATTTTTTATTTCAATAGCGCATGTGTCAGCCTGTATACGGGGGATAACAGAAAGAAACAATGCATTACAGTTTTCGGAAAATAAAATATAAAATGATAGAATAATTGGATGGGAAAAACATTTTGTCCATGTGTTATTCGTCTGGTGCAAGACGATCTGTTAGTGATTGGTATTTTTCTAATTCTAATTTAAGGATGTAATTGTATATGGAACCGAGTCCCTGGGTGTCACTCCTTTTATTCATGGCCTGGGGTTCCCGGTTAATATGGGCCATTTCTAAGAAAATTCGTTTGTAGTAAGAATCAGAGCGATCCAGAACCTCAGTCTCATCCCAGTTTATTCGATGGTCTTTGTTAATGACATGTTGTGCTAAACCGCAAGATTGTACATTACGTCTGCAGTCACTTTTGTGTGATGTAATCCTACCCTTCAAATTTCTGGAGGTTTGACCTATGTACACCTTATTACAATTTGAACAAGGTATTTTGTAAATTACATTTTTTAGGAGAGGAGTCTTGGTTTTGGTGTATAGTTAAGAAATAGTTTTAATTTGCCTTTTAGCAATTTTAAAATCAAACGGTTTGAAAATATTAATAAGCCTATCCGTAAAATTGTTAATACAGGGAAGAGAGCAAGAAAAATTTTGATTGTTTAATTGAGTAGAGGACTGATTAAGTTGAATTTCTTGGATGTTACTTTGTATTGAGCGTTGTGAAGTAAGTGTTTGAGGTTGTGATTGATATATTATTATATTTTCTGGGATGTTATAAGATGTATTAAAAAGGAATTTATTAATTAAGTGAACTGGTAGGAATTGTCAAGTAGAAAGCCATTAAGTTTTTTGAGCGACTCGTCTCTGTAATCTGGGTGGGTTAATTTGACCCCTCTAATTTTCATACCTAGTATGAGGTTTATTTTGTATCTCATTGGGTGGTATAAGGAAAAACTTATAAATCTGTTTGAGCAGTATGGTTTTTTGTAACATTTAGTTCTTAGAACGTTGTCATCCGACCGGATTACCAACATATCCAAGAAAGAAATGCCTCCGTTTGATTCTTCTTCTTTGGTGAATTGAATATGCTGGTTGTAGGAGTTAAAAATACCCAGTGCTACATCAATTCTACCTTTTGGTATTGCCAGGATGTGGTCATCAACATACCGTTTAATAAAAGGTATATGAAAGGGCATAAGTTCCAGACAATCACTAACCAAGTCATCAAGAACAAAATTGTCAAGAATAGGTGAAATTTTAGATTCCATAGGGGTTCCAAAAATTTGTTTATAATATCGATCATTAAAAACTAATATGTACTATTGATTTGAGTAGGTCCAGATCCAAGTTGCAGTATTGGGAGATTGTGTCCTATATACTTAACAGTATAAAGAAAAGAGAAAATTTTGCCTTTCCAGATGTCCTGAAGAAGAAATAAATATAATTTCGAAAGCTCGACTAACAAAAAAAGGTTTTTTTTTTTTGACTACTCAAGGCCATAAATATTTAAATATAGACTGCAGCCACACTAAATTGAGAATATATTTTTCTTAACTAGTCAGTCGCGTCTACTCCTGTCTTTATATATATATATATATATATATATATATATATATATATATATATATATATATATATATATATATATATATATATATATACACATATATATATATATATATATATATATATATATATATATATATATATATATATATATTTATATATATATATATATATATATATATATATATATATATATATATATATATATATATATATATATATATATATTTATATATGTATATATATATATATATATATATATATATATATATATATATATATATATATATATATATATATATATATATATATATATATATATATATATATATATATATATTTATATATGTATATATATATATATATATATATATATATATATATATATATATATACATACATATATATATATATATATATATATATATATATATATATATATATATATATAGGGTGTAATGGAAATCACTTAATATACTGAAACTAGCAAAGAGCAGTTCTAGAAAAATACTCATAAATAGCCCCCGCGAATATATTTTTCTTAACTAGTCAGTCGCGTCTACTCCTGTCTTTATATATATATATATATATATATATATATATATATATATATATATATATATATATATATATATATTTATATATATATAAATATATATATTATATATATATATATATATATATATATATATATATATATATATATATATATATATATATATATATATATATATATATATGTATATATATATATATATATATATATATATATATATATATATATATATAATATATATATATATATATATTTATATATATATAAATATATATATATTATATATATATATATATATATATATATATATATATATATATATATATATATATATATATATATATATAGGGTGTAATGGAAATCACTTAATATACTGAAACTGGCAAAGAGCAATTCTAGAAAAATACTCATAAATAGCGCCCTCTCCCCCAGTAATAACACGTAATTCTAACTCAAAGGAGTCGCAAACTTCTAATCTAAAATCAATGCTTCCTCTGCTTAGAAAATTACATGTAGAACTAATGTATTAGTGACGTACCTATGTCTGTTTTATCAGTGCAGTTAATTGACTTCTGTCTAGTATAGTTTAAAATAAGTAAAACAAGGTATTTCCCGTCAGCAATAACAAATTTCCTAATAAAAAATGCATTGAACACATTAGATATAGATTATGAATACTTAACAATAATTCTATTTAACTAAGCAAACTATTATAACAACCAATTGTCACTAAACTTTGCTAACGTCAATAAAAAACCCCAAAAAATTTCTGCATTACCAATTTGCAATATTTTACGAAAAAACATTTCTTTCGTGATACCTTTCACAACAAGTCGAAGAGATTGGAAAGTCAGACTATCGCTAAAAATGGTGTCATTCAACCCCATTAAAAATTCACACTTTTTCTCAGCCATGATCATTTTAGCTGTGACAATGATTTTTAGTGTTCCTTATGGAACATTTATGGAATCACTTCTGTCTGTTACACCCGATTTTATACGAAATTATTTGATATGGAAAATTGAAATTTGGCGCAAATATAGGAATTGATGGTCCAATTAGAGCTGTGTAGTTTTAAAAGGTGACTTAAGAGGTTAGTTTTGGGGGGTGGAATCGAAAGTGAAAGAAAAAAAAAATATCAGGTCTTCGAGTTGGGTGTCAAATGAAACCTTATGAAAACATGAGATCGAAAATATATATGATGTAATACTTGCGTGCTCTTTTCTTTGAGTTGTTTTAAAAAAAGTGGACAAAAACCCCTTCTCCACCCACCCTATCACGAAAAGTACTGATCAAAACATTTTGAAAAAATTCTAGAATAATATCCATAAAGTGTGGGATGAGCGAAAATTATCAAAAGTAAGGTAATAATGGCCTTTGATAATTTATATGATATAAAAAAAATATTTGTCCGCCAAAATAGGGAAGATTTATTTTGTGGAAAGTTGTGAATTGAGCCGGGACTGATAGCTACTGGTTTAAGCATTAAGTACCACAAAATAATTTTATTTTATTTGTTTATAATTAAACGAATATTTAGGTAGTAAATATTTGTGTTAAACTTTTACCACAATATTGTAGATTGAGTTAGATTGATTTATTAGCTGGGTAGCTAAGATGATATAACTACGAGGCTTGTCCAGAAAGTAAAGAACAATTGAGCACTTCGCCACGCGCAGACCTCATAACATGGTAACAGCATGCTTGCCTGTTAGCTCCCCCCTGTCTCAGTCTGAGCTGAGTTTTGTTGTTATGCAGTTACGTTCGTATCACTGGTATTTTTTCTAAATAGCAGCCGCAATAGAAAATCTCGCGAAGTGTAAAATCCGCAGCGTTATTCTGTTTATGAATGCGTAAAATGTTCGGCCCATAGAAATTTATAGGCAAGTCAAATAGGGGTATTGTAAAAAGGCAATGAATAAGTCTTCTGTTAGAAAATGGTGTAGCATGTTCAACGAAGGAAGAACAAACGTGCACGATGAAGATCGCAGCAGCCGGCCATCACATGAACAGGAGCTTTACTTCGGCGCGCTACTTACGCGAAGCTTTCCGAGAAATTCATGTTCTACATGAGGTGGTCAGAGATCATCTAGGCTACAAAAAGATGTGTGCTCTCTGGGTTCCCAAACAGTTTACAGAAGTCCACAAGACAAAAGGAACGAAAGCAGCTTTGGATTTCATTAGCGGATATGAGAAAGATGGTGGAACATTTCTCACTTGCGTTGTAACGGGAGATGAGTCATGGGTTTCGTATGAGACACCTGAATCTAAGCGCCAATCCATGGAGTAGTATCACACGAATTCTCCTTCAAAAAAAACAGAGAAGCAAAGCCAAATTTGAATATGAGAAAAGTGTTGGCAACTGTCTTTTGGGACCGAGAGGACTTACTTCTAGTGAAATTCAATGCCAAGAGGAGAAACTAAAACTTTAGCAGCCTACTGTGACACACTTCGACAACTTCAGTCATTGGAGGCAGATCAGTATAACATCGGCATGAAAAAATTTATTTCTCGTTATGACAAGTGCCTAAATAAAAATGGCGATTATCTAGAAAAGTAGTGTTAGGTTTAGTATTATTGTAAATAAAGTTTTGTTTTGATATCTTTTGTTTTTGTTGAGATATACATAATCGTTATTTAATTTCTGGACGACCCTCATATTATACCTTATTGACTAAGAAAAAACGAGAAAAGACGTATTGGATCTTAAAATATACACATGTCACATCGAACTTTTTGTCTTATTTTGGTTATTCTGATTAGCCTGTTGAGTTAGTATTTGACCAGACATGTTTGTAACCTGAGCTCTTAGTTCGTTTATTGAAAACTCATTTGGGGTGTGTTTTGTGAAGTCACCGATGATTCAGTACATACAAAAAATTTATCTTAAAGGTAATCACAGTACGAAACACTAATGGCGCAAGTCCAACTTGCACTTGCCCAGTTTTTTATTTAATATATGGTATGGTATGTTCCAGTTTATTAAAAAATAACTATTGGATATGACTTCAAGTGCCTCCAGGAGTCTCCCTTATCAACATATTAAACGATTTTCTTGATTCTTTATTCTTGGGTATATATTTGTTTGTGGTTACTCTTATGTTAAAAAACACAGATTTTAATAACTTTTCGTCTATTCTCTTGGGCTTTTCAGATATATATATATATATATATATATATATATATATATATATATATATATATATATATATATATACATATACACATATATATATATATATATATATATATATATATATATATATATATACACATATATATATATATATATATATATATATATATATATATATATATATATATATATATATACGAAATAAGATGGACAAACAGAGGGACCTGAAATCTTAAGAAAAATAAGGAAAATTATCAAAAATAGTAATTTTCCAAAAAAACAAGTAAATAAAATTATGAAACAAAGAACTGATAAACTTCATAACACCAAAACAGTTCAAAAACCAAAACAAAATTCAAGTAACCTAAAAAAGATATAGCAATGCCATATACTCAGCACTATCCGAGAAAATTAAATATATTCTAAAAAAACATTTTTACCTGCCACAAGGAACAAAATCTTTTATTTTCAATATTCATTTCCTTAAAGAGTAAAGTCCCAATTAAAAAAAAAAATCAAACTTAATATATTCTATACTTTGTCTAAATTGCCTTAAAAATTTTTTGGAGTCGAACACAATACTTAGATAATAGAATAAATGAACATAAATACACAAAAATGCATTTACAGGCTTACAGAAGCATGAAGCAAATAAAAATCATGAATGCCACTTTTCAAACACTCAAAACGTCACCCAAGAAGAGACTGCCGCAAATTTCTGGTAAAGGAAATAATTTGTATAAAAAAAAAGAACAAAATATTGTCAATGACAAATAAGATATTAGCAATTTATATCAAATTTGTTATAATTTAATACAATAAATATTGCGCAGTGAAGAAATAAACTTAATACAACTCTGTCTCATTTCACGTTCTTTAACAATTATACTAGTAAAAGTAAACAGCCCTAAAACATAAACGCTTTTTCCCCATTAGTACGGTTAGGCATTTTTAAGAAACAACATGGTTTCGAGGTGCCTAAACCTATTTTTGTACAAAGTTCAAAAAATAAAATACATTTTTTAGTGTTCCGTACGGAACACTTATAAGATCACTTCGGTGTCTGTCTGTCTGTCTGTCTGTCTGTCTGTCTGTCTGTCTGTCTGTCTGTATGTCTGTCTGTCTGTCTGTCTGTCTGTCTGTCTGTCTGTCTGTCTGTCTGTCTGTCTGTCTGTCTGTCTGTCTGTCTGTCTGTCTGTCACACCCGATTTTCTCCGAAACTATTTGACATAGAAAGGTGAAATTTGGTAATAATATAGCAATTGATGGCCTCATCAGAGTCATGTATTTTTGAGAATTAAATTTTGACTTAAGGGGTTAGTTTTGGGGGGTGAAGTCGGAAGTGAAAAAAAAAAAGTTTTACTAGGTCATCGAGTGTGGTGTCAAATGAAAGCTTGTGAAAACACGAGTAAAAAAATATATATATAATATTATACTTACGCGCACTTTTCTTTGTATTATTTTTAAAAATTCGCGAAAAAATCGCTGTCCCGGGCGTTATCTCGAAAAGTACTTACCAAAAAATTTCGAAAAAATTCTGGAATATTCTCCACGGGGTGTAGATTGAACGAAAATTATCACGAGTGCATTACCTTTAATAATTTATCTGGTATATAAAAAAAAAAAAAAAATTTCAAGGTCATCAGATTTCAGTAAAGATTGGAAACAAACTTTGTTGAAAACTCATTTGGGGTGTGTTTTGTGAAGTCACTGATCGTTTTATACCACCGTAACATAAATTTTGACTTAAGGGGTTCGTTTTGAGGGGTGAAATCGGAAGTGAAAAAATTTTTTTTTACTAGGTCATCGAGTGTGGTGTCAAATGAAAGCTTGTGAAAACACGAGTAAAAAATATATATATAATGTAATACTTGCGCACACTTTTCTTCGTATTACTTTTAAAAAATCGCTGTCCCCTACCTTACCTCGAAAAGTACTGATCAAAAAATTTTGAAAAAATTCTGAAATATTCTCCACGGGGTATAGATTGAACGAAAATTATCACGAGTGCATTACCTTTCATAATTTATTTGGTATATAAAAAAAAAAACAAAATTTCAAGGTCACCAGTTTTCAGTAAAGATTGGAAACAAACTTTGTTGAAAACTCAATTGGGATGTGTTTTGTGAAGTCACTAATCATTTTATACCACCCTAACAAAAATTTTTATATTAAAAACAATCAACGTACGGAACACTAATTGTGCAAGTTCATCTTGCACTTGACCGGTTTTTTTTTATTAAAGGTGCTCATAAAATATTTGTTTTATTTTACATGTTCAACATCTTATAATTTGGAAGTAATCCAAATGTAAAATAAAATTTGATAAAGCCCAATACTACTCATACCCACTACTAAGTATGGACACATGTAAATTTTATACCATACATTTCCTTGCATTGTCTACTTGTTTTTTTCGAGTTATTTTATATTCAAATTTCCATTATTACCAAAAAGATCAGAGGTCATACGGCAATACGTTAAATTTCAATTGTTAAATCGAAGAATAGATCGTATCTTATAGAATCTACATATGTATGCATGTGACCACTTGAAAGTAGAACTGTCAACTTTACTGGTAGTATTGTTTCTATTAATAATTATATTCATTCGTTTTATTGTTTCTCAAAATATTCGCCTTTAAGATTTATATACTTTTGCAAGCGTTTAAACCAATTCTCGAAACATTTTTTCGACTCTGAAGTTGGTACCACAAAAATATGATTTTGGAAGGATTCAACAGCTTCTTGAGGTGATGAGAATCGCTGTCCACGCATTTTTTTTACATTGTTTCAAAATCCAAGACCGTATATAAGGATATCCATAGGAGATACCACTTAAATAAATTCTTCCGAAATATAAAGAATGATGATGTAATCTGAAATACATAAAACAAATCGAATCCAAACAAGTACTGGATACAATTCTGTAAGCATCATTTTTGACATTCTTTTTAATTATATATTTCCAAAGAGTGACGAACTTACAGCATTCAACAGAAGAAGGAAAGAAAAAAAAAACCTAATTTCGACAATCGCGTTTTTTATTTTTTTTGTTAATCACGTAAGGCGGTATTCTCTTTATTTTTAAGTAAATATTATGCAGTTACTAATTAGCATACACTGTCAGTTTTTAAAACGAAGTCTCGACAACATAAATTTGTATAAAATCTCGGTAACTTATAGTCTGTAATAACTGAAGATAGCAGATTAGTCAAAATTTATTACAAGTTACTATTTATTACATCCACAATTACTAACGGAATAAGGTCTATATAAGGGAATATAAAATATTATTTATTTATTCATAAACGTTAACATAATATTTAGTTGTTTATGCAAGCAAAAATAGAGTAAACTAAATTTTTAATTTTAATGTTGGGTGTAGGTTCGTTTAATTAACACACTTGTGTTTATGGTTTTAAAATTTTTTTTGGTTTGACGTTTCGCCCCTGGATTCGGGTATTTTCAAAATTTTTTTCTTTGGTGCAATTTTCATTTCTTAAAAATAAGCGAAACCAGACTAATACATTTCGGCCTATGGCCAACGGTGAGGCTACCGAAAACAGCCTCATCGTGGCCATAGACCGAAACGTCTGGTTTCGCTTATTTTCGAGAAATGAATGATAATTATACCAAAGAAATATATATATATATATATATATATATATATATATATATATATATATATATATATATATATATATATATAAATGTAGATCCAGAACATTTAATGATTATTTTCTTGTTTTTTCTTATGAGTCTAGCACACGTACTACAGGAAAGTCCGGAAAGCGTTCCAGGAGCGGCATCTGTGCGGAAAGAGCGATTCACGTTGTTCTTGAATCGCGGTAAATTGTAGTCGGTGGGAAACACACCCTGGGCAAATTATTCCAAAGGAAATGATATTCTCCATACAAAAGACTGCTTGAAAAGCGTTGTATGTGGAGCAATAAGTTGAACCTCATATGGATGTGAAGTGTTAGCGCGACGTGTATTTCTAACATGCACCGCTCTGGGAGGAATTAAGCGGGCTACATCCATCAAACACGTTCGATGAAAATACCCGTAGAATGGATTCAAGTAGCCAATCGTACTTCGATGTTCCAAGGTATCAAGGTTGGAAACTTTCCATGAAAATACTTGTAGAACAGACTCAAGTCGCCAGCCGTTCTTCGATGTTCCAGCGAATTAAGGCCCCGCCAGTCAGTTCCGGGTCTCCAATCAGATGAACAGCTCTTCTCTAAACAAAATACAACAAATGCAGTGTGTGTTTGGAGCGGAGCCCCAAATATGGGAGCAGTATTCCATAGTTGGTCGAATTTGAGCTTTGTAGAGAATTAACAGTTTTTGTGGAGTGTAAAGCTTTCTAGTTTCGAAATAACTTTTGAGAAGCTCTCCTTACTATGCCTGCAGCATGTTCAAATTAACGCCCAACAAATTGAGTGACGATGCTTGGGGAATGGAGTGACCCGACATGACTATGTCGGGTTCAGCAACGTTAACTTTTTTAGAAAAACTGCCGCCTGGTTTTTTTGTAGCGTTAAATTCCACTTAGTTACTGTCACCCCAAGATGGAATTTCTTCTAGGTCTTTTTGTCCGACGATGTCCGAAATAATAGTTTTATTCAATAATTCTAATGATTACACAGGTTTACAATATTTATTAAAATGTAGTTTTTTCAATTTAATTTCTCTCAATGTTAAGCTTGTTTTCTGAAAGAAATATCATGGTGGATGTCTTTTTTATGGTTTTTTTGGATTGAGCATAAAAAAATACTTAAGAAAATACATGTCCCATTTATTTTTTTATTTTGTGTACCTGTGTTATCAGGCTAATTTCAATTTAAAGCGATTTTTTTTAATTGCGTGTTTTTCCATTTTACAACATGCGTGTTTAATTTTTAATGTTTGGAAGAAAAATCACCAAAGGGAACAAATATTTTTTCTTTTCAACATAACCTAACTCTTTCAAGAAGCTTATACGGTATAAACCGTAGGAAACCTATAGGAAAACTAATTTTTAGTCGTTGTGCCTACTACAACTTGGCCTCATCCTTAACTATTTCCTCCTTTTTTAGGCTATAGCAGGAAAATTTTTCAACGAATTGAGCATTTCAAAAAGTACCTCACGGAAATCGATTCTACATATAAAAAAGCTAAAATTTTAACCTTTATACTTTACGAAATCATTTAACTAGTCCTGACGGCAGCCATTTCCGTTTTTGTATGGAATGACATATATATATATATATATATATATATATATATATATATATATATATATATATATATATGTATATATGTATATATATATATATATATATATATATTTATATATATATATATATATATATATATATATATATATATATATATATTTATATATATATATATATATATATATATATATATATATATATATATATATATATATATATTTATATATATATATATATATATATATATATATATATATATATATATATATATATATATATATATATTATATATATATATATATATATATATATATATATATATATATATATATATATGTATATATATATATATATATATTATATATATATATATATATATATATATATATATATATATATATATATATATATATGTATATATATATATATATATATATATATATATATATATATATATATATATATATATATATATATATATATATATATATATATATATATATATATATATATATATATATATATATATATATATATATATATATATATATATATATATATATATATATATATATATAGATATATATACATACATGTGTATAACTCCAACTTTCTTTATTTTTTGAGAATGGATTGAGTGGATATTAATTCTGATAGAGCAAAAATTTAAATATAAGCTAGCTCGTTTTTTTTTTGACTGTTAGAGTACATGGAGATAGAGGTAATTTTTGTACGCCTTTTGAAAATAGTCTCTATAAAATTTGGTTGTACTGTTTTTGGGCACCATTCATTTTAGAATAAAAAGAATCTAACTTCAGCTCAAAAAACGAAAAAATACTGAATGGTTATGTATTTGTTGAAAGAGATTTTAATATGGTATAACCATTGCGTCCTGAAAGATAAAGCCGGTAGTTCAGTAAAAGGCTGCATTAACACAGAGAAAAGTATATTAACAAAATAAAAATCCTTGTAGTTATTACACTCTTAAAATTACATTAACTAAATAAAAATCCTTTAGGCTATGAGAGTGTACACATTTAAACTATAGTTCTATGAATTACTGACCCTAAGTGTAAAAAAAAACAAAAGACTTTAAAAAACATGATCTAAAAGTTTGTAAAATTAACTCCGCGGATTACACGTGTTGAGTAGTCGTTGGAAACACACTTGTAGACAGGAAGTGAGATAATTTAAACTGGTGTACTACTGACTTACTGATTAGTTTCTCCTCGTGGATTTTCCATAAGCTGCTTGATCTCTCTTAGTGAGATTCTCATCAAAATAATGTCTCAGCCACTGCTCTCCATTGTTTTTTGGGTAGCTAATAACTTTTTCATCCGAAATGCCTGAGGATGAGCAGGATATTTTAAGAACGGAAGAAAGCCTTAAACTTGAGAGCTAGAAACGACAGCCACTTGGTGATAAAAAATCGTTACTCACTACTGCATCACGGAGAAAAATAAAATCCACTACGGCATGCTGGAGAAAAAAGCCACTACGGCATACTGGCGGAAATAGCCCTTAAAAATTCCATATGGCCGTTTATATATCTTTTGCCCCTTCTTCAAAGTGAAGTCTTTAAAATGGCTCACTTCCGGGACGCAAAATCAACACAAACTAAATAAGTTAGGTCAGCAACACGTTATACACGATTGAGTTACACTGTTCAAAAATTTAAATCACTGTTTTAAGTTACAGTGCTCAAAAATTGAAATCACTGCCTAATCAAATATAAAAATGTAATAAAAATTAAATTATAGAAAGAAAAACAGTGTCGTAACATGATCTTAAAATATAGGAAAAAAATGAATGTTATATATATATATATATATATATATATATATATATATATATATATATATATATATACATATATATATATATATATATATATATATATATATATATATATATATATATATATATATATAGTATATATATGGGTCATTCTTCGTCAACCGAAACCCCCCCATTGGTCCATAAATTGATGCAATTTATGAGGACACAGTTTTGGTCGAGATTAAAGTTTATGATATGTATTTTTGAATTTTGAGTGACATATTAGGAAATTGTGCTGTTTTGGGTTCAATACCGGCCCAAATCTGAAAATGGATTTAAAAATTTTCAGAAAAACCAAAGTAAAAATGTAATTTCCTAATATAACCATACGTTTTCTCTGGTAATCTTATTATACCTCAAAACAACTTTTACAGAACAATTTTTTTTTATGGCCCAATTTTCGGAGATATTTATCACAGCGAATTTGCCATATTTTGGATATTCAACAATTTTTTACTCGACAACTAAAACTTTTAGATAAATTATATAGGAAACAAAAACATTTGTTTTTGTTGTTGTATTTTTGAAGCACTTTTTCACGATTTTTTTCATATATGTTTTCAATAAATATGTACGTATTTTGAGTTAGTGATTACCCATTTAAAAATTTTGAAAATCTTATGATGGGATTGTATTCTACGGGAAATTTTACATCGAAAACGTACATGAATGAAATATCTTTTCCTAAAAAATAAGGTTTTTGCAAATGAAAATTGTTTTAGAACAAGAAAATCGCAAAAAACTAGGTCGAAAAACGAATTGTTAAAAAAAAGTCTTGGTTTGACCGAAAATGCAAAGACGTTGTTGCTTCTAAACATCTTGCCTACCGACAATGGCGTGAAAATCCTGACACCATAAATCGTAACACCTTTGCTCGTGCCTGGAACAGAGGCAAAGAAATTATCGACGAAACCAAGGAGGCACACAATCAACGAATTAGAAACAAACTTCTCGCTTGTCCCAATAATTCCAGGTCCTTTTGGTCAGTCGCTAAGGCAGTTAGTCAAAATTTCACCAAATCCACCATACCACCACTCACATGGCCAGATAATTCTATAGCAACGACACCTGTTGAGAAAGCAAACTTGTTGGCTAAACTCTTTGCTTCACATTCTACTGTCGATTTCCAAGAAAAAACACCACCTACTATTCCCATAGTGCAGTCAAGGATGCTCGATATTGTCTTCCGACAGCGTATCGTAAAACTGGACACAAAAAAAGCTTCTGGCTCTGACGAAATACTTGCCATAGTTCTCAAAAACTGTACGAGGGAACTAACACCAGTTTTCTGTAGACTTTACAACCTATCCTACAGAAACGGAATATTTCCTTCCTGCTGGAAATGTGCCACAGTTCAGCCGATACCAAAAAAACGCAAGAAGACCTTGCCAAAGAACTACCGATCAGTCGCACTGCTTTCAATAATATCGAAAGTCATGGAAAAGGCTATCAATCATCATCTCCTAAAATATTTTGAAGGATTCAACATTATTAGCGAATACCAATACGGCTTTCCTAAACATAGATCAACAGGAGATCTTCTGACTTATGCAACACATATTTGGAACAACGCAATTGAATACTTTGGAGAATCTCGAGCGGTTGCTCTTGACATATCCAAGGCATTCGACCGTGTTTGGCACGATTGACTGTTGGCTAAGCTACGCTCTTGTGGTACGTCTGAAAATTTCTTTTTGTGGCTCTCATGTTTCCTCAGAGAGCGTTCTTTACGAGTGGCGGTCGAGGGATTTCTTTCTAACACCTTCACTATCAACGCCGGTGTGCCCCAAGGCTTCAAACTGTCTCCTACTCTCTTTCTCATTTACATTAACGATCGGCTGGAGAAGAGCGGGAATCCAATCTACAGCTTTGCAGATGACAGCGCGCATATCTCTCCATTTGCTTTGAATGCTCGGACATCGGCTACTCAGACGAATATCCGCAGACAGCAGGAAGTCACTCAACTTAACAAAGACCTGGAAGAAATTCTATCTTGTGGTTACAGTAACCAAGTGGAATTTAACGCTACAAAAACTCAGGCAGCAGTTTCTTCTAAAAAAGTTAATGTTGTTGAACCTGACATAGTTACGACGGGGCACTCCATTCCTCTAACATCGTCGCTCAATTTGTTGGGCGTTAATTTGGGAGCAAATATGTCCTGGCATGAACATGTCGCAGGCATAGCGAGGAGAGCTTCTCAAAAGTTGGGAATATTATTTCAAACCAGAAAGCTTTACACTCCATAACAACTGTTAATTCTTTACGAAGCTCAAATTCGACCAACTATGGAACACTGCTCCCATGTTTGGGGCTCCGCTCCCAAATATACATTGCATTTGTTCGATTCTATTTAGAGAAGAGCTATTCGTCTGAGTGGAGACCCTTAACTGACCGGCGGTCTTGATTCGCTAGAACAACGAAGAACGGTTGGAGTCTATTCTACAAGTATTTTCAGGGAAAGTGTTCGAAGGATGTAGCCCGCTTAATTCCTCCCAGAGAGGTGCATGTTAGAAATACACGTCGCGCTAATACTTCACATCCGTATGAGGTTCAGCTTGTTACTCCTCGTACAACGCTTTTCAAGCAGTCTTTTATATGGAGAACATCATCCCTTTGGAATAATTTGCCCAGGACTGTGTTTCCCACCGAGAACAACTTACAGCGATTCAAGAACGTGAATCGCTTTTTCCGCACACGTGTCACTCCTGTAGCGCTTTAGGGATTTCCCTGCAGCACGTGTGCTATACCCATAAAAAAAACCTTCCAGTTTAATATATATATATATATATATATATATATATATATTATATATATATATATATATATATATATATATTTATATATATATATATATATATATATATATATATATATATATATATATATATATATATATATAAATTGTGCTGCTGGGCATCCTAATCCGTTTCTGTAACAAATCTCAGTATTAAAATGATCTAATCCACATAATAAAAAGATCATTTATAAAGAACTAATCATCCAAGACATCATACAAGAAACATTTTTACATAATATTACACGATTATTCGCAGATATTGATGTAAACAAATGTCCATTCAAGGTAACAATGGTAACCTAAAAAAAATGTGTTATCCTTGGTGGGTACAAAATTGATTTTGTAAGCGTCACTCTTTAAAATTGTTTCTTATTCCTATAATTAGTTTTTTATGTTTGTAAAATTTATTTAACGTCTTTATTGTGTGTTTGCCATAAGGGGATAACTAATATGGAATAGGGGAACGTCATCCAAAAACACTTCTAATAATAATGACAATAATAATCGAAAATATTTTTTTTGTAACCGTACGAAAATAATATTTGGCAATTAATTTCAGTGCCAAAAGGCGATAATACTGATATCAAAAATTATCGACCCATATCCCTTCTGTCGCACTTCACTAAAATCTTAACCAATCGCCTAACAGTAAAAACTAGATTTCTATCAACCTGTGGAACAGGTGGGTTTCAGAAAGGGATTTAGCACGATCGAATAGAAAAATGTACAGAATATAAGGTACCAATACATTTGGCCTTCATTGATTTTCATAAGGAATTTGATACTGTTGAACTCTGGTCAGTTCTAAAATCCCTAGCGAATACAAGAATAGATTCCAGATATAGAAAAATAATAGAGAACATCTATAAAGAAGCATCTACACATATTAAAATTGAGAAAACAATTGTCACTAACAACATACCATTAAATGATGGACCCTGAAGACGTCTTTAAGGAGTTAAATTGAGATGAGAAGGACATCAACATCGACGGCACTAGACTGAGCCACCTTAGGTTTGTAGACGACACAGTAGTAATAGCTAATTACGCGAGTGAGCTACAGGAAATGTTGAGCCAGCTAAATGTGGTCTCTGCAAGGGTACGTCTTAAAATAAATTTAAAAAAAACTAAATTTATGAGCTCTGAAGATACCAACATACAGATAGGAAATAACACCAATAAACGCGTCGACAAGTATATCTATTTAGGACACACTCTGAAGATCGAGAAGGAGAACAAGTATGCAGAAATTAACAGTCGAATAAGGCTGACATGGACAGCTTGTGGGAAACTAGAACATATCTAAAAGAGTGCTACAATATTCATAAACCTAAAAACTAACATCTACAATTCCTGTGTTTTACCGGTCAGCACATCTGGACTGGAAACGATGTATCTCACTAAAGCATTTGTTAAAAAGCTCGTGACTTCACAGAGATCTATGTAGAGAAGCCTGCTTGATACGAGCAGATAAGGAGACGAACCAAAGTCACTGACATAACTCTCGAGACGACAAAGATGAAGTGGCGATGGGTAGGTCATGTCGGCACATCATCCGGAGACAGATGGGTGTATAAGATCACGGAATGGAGACCCAGTAAAACAGGAAGAAGCGTTGGATGTAGCAAAGGACAGGGAAGCATGAGAGAGATTAGAATAGACCTACGTCCAGGAGTGGACAGACTTAGGTTGAGAAGAAGAAGTATGTCAGTGCATAAGGTAACATTAATTTTAACTAATAATTTTTTTCTAATGTTACCTATGACACCACTCGCTAAATATTTTGCACCATAGTGGGCATTTTTTTCCTCGCATAGCAAAAATTAATAAGTCCTGTAAATTTAAATTTTTTTTTTTTTATTAGGAAAATAATAAAAATGAACAATGAACAATAAACCAACAAACATATACAAAATAAACAAATATTTCTCTAGTTATTGTTATTTACAGATTCGCAGAAACCAATATTTATTCCTGAACTCATTAACGTAGCTCAAGATTCGGAAGTTAATCTTTTGAAGTATATGGGACAACATCTGGATTTGAAATTTTAATTTATTATTAATTGAATCCTTCAGTAGTAGTCGAATAATTTCATCCTTTGCGACGCACAGTGAGGACTGTCAAAAGCGCTATAACGTAAGCTTGAGCGTTTTTTGAATAAAGAAATTGTAAATGGAAATTTTTGAAGAAAACATTTACAAGTTTGAAGAAATTGATAAATAAAGGTAAGTAAAGAATTATTATATTATACAAATTCATATGTATTACATTCAATCGGTATGTATTAAATATTTGAGAATGTACGTGTGAGTATGAATTTCTGTGTGTGTGTGTGTGTGTGTGTGTGTGTGTGTGTGTGTGTCTGTGTATGTGTGTATGCATGTGCGTGAACGTGTTTACCGTTTACAAATTTAATTTTTAGATTGGTATTATGCGAATGAACGTATGTAGGCGTGTTTATGTACTTTTGTGTATATGTGAGATTGTTTGTTGTGTTGTGTTTAAGTGTGTGTGAGTATGCATGTGTTTAGTGTATATAAATTTAATTTTTGTTGATTGGGGTTAATCAAAAATATTTTTTCTAATAAATAAAGTATGTTTTTAATTGCATAAATTAGATCCAGTCCATGTTGCTTTTTTTATGGTGTGTATAAGAAAGAAGACAGTATTTTCTTACTGAAGATTCCGATACTGTTCTCGAGATGAAAGAGATTTAAAGATCTTTTGGACTTTAATCCTTTGATTATTTTAAGACTTCGATATGAAAGTTAAATGTTAGAGAGGAGACGATAGAGTCTAAAGATTTTTTTTAGTTTTCTTAAATTTTAGTTTATATAGTTCGTAAGATCGTATATCTTTAACCTATTAATAAAATTTTTAACGAACGTAAAATCAATTGAACAATATATATTACACAGGGGAACAGCTGTTTTGGTGTCGAGGTTTTTTGAGCTGATTCTATATCAATTTGATGTCCTGAATTCAAATAACGTATTCAATTGTACCTAGGAGCTCAAATTTTTAAGATATACAATTTTAGAGAAATATAAGTTACATTATTGTAACTCAAATCCGTAAGTGTAGTAAACAAAAGTAGATACGAAATTTTTATTTTAGTTATACAAAATACAATATTATGTCGTACTTACAAACAAAAAAAAAACATTGAAGAAATGAAATAGTCACTCAACACTTGGAAAGCTTCTTTTCCGCGACATTTTTGAATGTTTTTTTAAACAGTCCCTTTTTAAACTCCAGCAGTAATCTGTGCATGTCCCATCTTCCTTGGTAGCGGTCCTCCATAACTTTAATATCTTGGTGAAATCTTTCACCTTGTTCCTCACTCATGTCTCCTAAATTTTCTGGAAAACGGTCTAAGTGGCTGTGTAAATAGTGTATTTTAATACTCATATTGCACCCTAAGGATTTGAAACTATTAAGCATCTTGTTAACCATTTCAACATAGTTTTGAGCTTTATGTTTGCCTAGAAAATTTTCTACAACTGCAACAAATGATGTCCAAGCTTCTCGTTCAACTTGATTCATTGAATTTATGAAGGCAGGATCCTTAATTAATTGTCTTATTTGTGGGCCGTCAAATATCCCTGCTTTGAGTTTTTCTGTGCTCAACTGATGCATTTTTACCCCTATATATGCAAAACAAGACCCATTCTTATCAAGAGCCTTTACAATTGCTTCATTAAGCCCAACTTTATATGTAACGGAGGAAGTATGATTTTTTCTCTTTCAACCAAAGCGTCGTTAATGACATTCTTTTCCCCAACGTCCATGTTTTCTCTCTAAGGCCAATCTTTTCTAACCCAGTGGTGTGTTTTGTCCCTACTATCCCAGAGGTACAAGAAACACGGATATTTCGTGTAACCACTTTGCTGCCCAAGAAGAAAGTTTACCATTTTTAAGTCTACACAAATCATCCATTGATGTTCGTAATACTTTATCTTCTGCAAGACCAAAGCTATGGTATTATATTCTTCTTTCAGTTTCGTTGAGTGAGCTAGTGGTATTGAACCATATTTATTCCCATTATGTAGAAGGACACATTTTAAACTTCGCTTTGAACTGTCAATAAATAGGCGCCAATCATCTGGAATATATTCAGAAAGTCCCATTTCTTTCATGAGTCCTCTAATTTCGTGACAAAATACAAGATTGTCTTCTTGAGAAAAGAATGGTAGCAGATCTTTTTCTCTTGTACGGTAAAAGGTAATTTTGGTTCCTTGTTCCAGTAAATTTTTGTCGTTCAACCTAGAAGCCAGTACTTCAGAAGCTTTTTTCGATAAATTGAGATCCCTGGTGAGATCATTTAATTCATTTTGATTGAAGCGTTGAGGAACTGATGACGTCCCCTCATAGTCACTGTTAGTTTCATTAGCATCAGAACTTTTATTAGCATCAGAAGAGCGATCAGAGGGAAAATATTCGTCATCAGAGATATGTGGTAGCTGATGAAATGTTGGAATCGGTATTTCATCTGAGTGCGGGATAGGGCGTATTGCCGAGTCTAAATTGGGATAAGTCCACTTACTGCGGTTATTTCGATTGATTCCATTAGTATTTACTAAACAGAAATAACAATCATTGAAGTGGTTTTTTGGTTCTCTCCAAACCATTGGTACGCCGAATTTTAGACATTTTCTTTTCCCGGTAGTCCACTGCCGTAAATGCTCTGTACAAGTTTTACATACGAGATGCGGGGCCCACGTTTTGTCCTGATCACCAAGCTTAACTCCAAAGTATCCAAGATACGCTCGCTTTACAAAGTCAGTAATAGTTTGTCTGTTTTGTTGAAACATGTATTCTCCGCATATATAGCAAAAACACATCAGGTTGATTTACACAACTTCTTCTTGAACTGGAACCTGAACTCATTTTAATTCTGTCCAATAACACAAAAACACTCTTTTCTTAACATAAAATAACACGCCGAATTCGATCTACTCTCATTAGTAAGAACGCACAAACTGACGAGACTTACCAGAGTTAGGTGATTAAAAGGGTCAGTTCAGGTACCTGATAGGCAATGGTTCCACTATTTATAGATTTACCTGGAATTTAGTCAATTACAGACTGACAATAAAACCATTGTAACTACATTAATGAAAATATAATAATTTTAGAACTCTCATAAATGAATATACTGAATAAAAACCACATTGGTAGATAAGTTGATGTATCTAAAAAAGTAGAGCTGATAGAGAAAAACGGATTGCATGTATAGATTTAGCGTCCCAAATATAGTTAAAATCAGCTCTAAAATCCCAGGCACCAAAACAAAAATATTTTTTTGTTGCCCTGTGTTATTATTAACTACAACTTTTCAGAGAAATTTTTATAAACCGCTGAGACAATGAATACAAATAGCATAATTGGAGAAAACTAATGTATTTTAATTGGAAAACATGTCATTAATTAAATGTGATGTAACTACATTCAAGTGTTTATTTCATAATATAGTGTGGATGTGGCCTAAAAACAGATAAAATAATTGATTCTGTACTGTTCAATTATACCAAAATATAATTATTTTACAAATAAATAAAAATGTACAATTGATGAATTTTAATGGGAGAATGCAGTTTAAGCCATTGATGTATAGTTTCTAATGTAAAAAATGGTTTTATTAAAAAATACAGCTTTCGAAGTTAAAGTTTTATAATTGAACTTATACACCAGATACACACTAACAGACATACGCACACTCATGCGCACCTTCATACACATACACCTACAAGTGCTCACAAACTCATCTACTTACACACGCATGAACACACTAAATTAGAAAGATGTAAGGACCCTCAACATACGCATATATTCTCATATATACTCGTACATACGCGTAATCTCAATAAAAAAAATTAAATTAATATACAGTAAATACATGCACAATCACACACACACACACACACAAACACACACCTTCTCACATGTAAACACGCTTACCTTTATATGTACGCATAACTCCAAGCAACAAAAATTAAATTTGTATACACTAAACACATTCATACTGATACACACATAAACACAAACAATCTCACATATACACAAAAGTACATAAACATGCCTAGACTCATATGAAAATGCAAAGCTGACGTACAAGAAATATTACCCGAGAAGAAAAAAAAGGAGTACTACCTACAAAAAGAAATGAGATCCCATAAAAACATAAAATGTAAAAAAAATGACAAGTCTCGCAACGCAGTCCTTCCACCACAAAAGTTGAGAGAGCTCACGTAAAACCAATTCAGTTATTTTAGTTAGTATCTATGAAAGTACCTATTCAACAACGTTGTCATAAATTGTTATCTATTTAGTTACCTACCAACATTTATAGTGACGGTATGGATATTAGACATCTTTATTTCTATAATAAATATAATGACTTGGCAATCGCACAGCAACATAATCACATAAGAATAATCTACTATTTAAAATACTTTATTCTGTTTAGACTTACTTAGCAATCGAAATAGCAGATTATTCTTATGTGATTATGTTGCCGTGCGATTGCCAAGTCATTATATTTATTATAGAAATAAAGATGTCTAGTATTGATACGGTCACTATAAATGTTGGTAGGTAACTAAATAGATAACAAACATTTATGACAAAGTTGTTGAATAGGTGCTTCCATAGATACTAACTAAAATAACTGACTTGGTTTTACATGAGATCTCTCAACTTTTTGTGGTGGAAGGACTGCGTTGCGAGACTTGGCATTTTTTTACATTTTTTTTTTGATGGGATTATTTATTTCTAAATTTTTATATTAATTTATAGGAACAAACAATGTGTATGTTCGGAAAGTGTTAGGCAGAAATAGCTTTCAAGACCCTTGAAATAGTGCCTCTTTTAGAATCTATTACTTAAACGAATATTGTTATTTAAAATTTTTGTTACTCTACTACAGAGAAACTAAAGGGGGCAGAAAAATAATGTTTACATCAGATTAAGTAAAATTTACGAAAATGGTTTCGTTGAATTTTTTTTATGGGCGACGTATGTGCAGAAAAAGCGATTCGTGTGCGGAAAAAGCGATTCATGTTGATCTTGAATCCCTGTACGTTGCACTCGTTGGGAAATACAGTTCTGAGCAAATCATTTCAAAGGGACAATGTCCTCCATATAAAAGACTGGTGGAAAAATAATTCACGAGAAGTTACAAGCTAAACTTCATAAGGAGTTGATGTATTAGCGCGACATGTATTAATAGCACACACTGCTTTGGGAGGAATTAAGCGGACTACATCCATCAAACACGTTCGATGGCAATACTTGTTGAATGGATTCAAGTAGCCAACCGTTCTTCGATGTTCCACGGTATGAAGGTTGGAAACTTTCAGGTTGGTGCATAACCAAATCCTTACTGTTACTCTATAATTGCATGATCCGCAAGGCTCATCAAGTTACAACATCCACCCTATATATCCCTAAATAGCGAAAGAAAGGTTTTAGTATGCGAAGATTTTTGTGATAACTTAAAATAACACCGTCGTATTATTAATACTAATCGAAGTTTTTTGAATTTTATTTTGATTTAGGGAGTTCCAACAAGTAACCTGTAGTTAATTAGAAAAATTTATGCTCAATCTTAGCGTAATTAAAATGATTTACAGCGATTGAGCCATTACTCGTCATCATCATCAGCTACGTAGTCCATCGTCGGACATAAGCCTCCTTTAAGTATGTCCATCTTCTTCGGTTTTGGAACTTGTTTATCCAGTTGTATCCCACTAGTCTTTTGATGTCGTCAGACCATGGAGTATACGGACGTCCTCTACTTCTTTTCTCAATCCAGGGCTTCCAGTTGATTACTTTATGGGTCCATCGATTATCAGAGTCTTGCGATATGATCTGTCTAGCTCCACTTCAAACTGCTTACTCTTTCAGCTAAAGTAAATCCCAAGATATAAGATCCTGCCTTTTTGCTTTTTCAATGGGGCAATAAACGACCCTATTAAGATTTTGTGCATAGTTGCCAGGTATTACGATAAACGTATTTTTATTTTACCTGCTTTGTATGCGGCCCTCACTTGTACCTGCAATCATATTGGATCTATTTTTACCTATATATTTACTACCTGGCAACCCGGTTTGGAGCCCTTTAAGTATTTGATAATATAGGCCTAATGACCACAGGTCCCGATTAAGATTCGAAAGATACTTTTTAATATTTTTATTTTTAGTGTTACTTCCAACTTACAACATAACGGTTCTATTTTAATTACGTGGCGTCCGTGGGAAAATTGCAATAGTGGCTATCGCAAGAGAAAACATTTATCACTTGACGCTAAACAAATAGTGAAAAATGTTTACGACAGTTTGGTAAAAAGAAATTTGAATAGTGAAGTGCTTTGCAAGAAACCAGTGAACTAACAAAAACCTCAATTTCTACGATTAAGGGTATTATAGGAAAACCATCACTCAGGAACAGGAAAAAACGGAAAGATTTTCAAATGCATCATGCAGACGATTGTGAAAAATACGTCTTTAGGAGAAAAGTATATTCTATATATAAAAAGCAGTTGGTGCCGACACTAGATAAAATAAAATTAAGACTGGTGCAGAATGGGACCAATATACATTGTGGTCGATCAACCCTTCACAGAATTCTCTTAAGGATAGAATTCACGTTCCGAAAAATCAACAAAAGGCAAGTAGTGATGGAGCCACAAAGATTGCGAATCTTGCGACATACTTATTTATAAGAAATTAAAAAGTATCGATCAGAGAATTGGCCTATAATTTACCTTGACGAAACATGGTTCGATACCCATGACACTGTGCAAAAAGGGTTGGTTGACAGCAGTACAAAATGTCAGACTAACGCACCTTCAAATAAAGGTAAACGAATAACCATTTTGCATGCTGGATCTGAAAATGTTTCAAATTTTCTACTATTATCTGCAAAAAAACAAAAAAGATTCTAATTTGGACTATCACGAAGACACGACAGCAGAACTCTTTGAAAATTGGTTTCAAAATTCCCTTTTGCCAAATGTTCCCGAACAGAGTGTTATAGTTATGGACAATGCAAGTTACCATAGTCTCCTACTAAATAAGGTTCCTAATGGAGCCAACGCCAAATCGGAAATACTGGAATATATGTTAGAAAATGACATTTATTTTTACTCTAGTTATAAAAAAAGTGATCTTTTGGAAGTTTTGAAAGACTATAAATTGAAAAAGAAATATGTTTGTGATAGTATGGCTGAGAAAATGGGAAACACTGTTTTGCGGCTTCCTCCGTATTATTGTGTGTTTAATCCAATTGAACATATTTGGCATCAAGTTAAATCAAAAATAATGGCACAAAATGTTTCTCCTACTTTAAGCGTGTCAGTGGTTGAATTAGTAAAAAAAATTATAAATGATATAACTTGTGAAAGCTGGAAGAATTCCATTCAGCAAGTTGTTAAAGTTGAAGTTTCATATATTTATGTAAATAATATAAAACCACTGATAATTATCTCAGCTGATGACAGTGATTGTGAAACTGAATTAGGCTTAAGTTAAAATATATTTTTATTTATACAATATGTCTCCTCTTGTAAACCTCATCCATTCAAACTGTATATTTGTACTTCTTACCCATTTGTTTTTACATGCATCTATAAATAAACATCTTATAATTTTATTTATTTGCATTAATGAATAACATTCTTAAGTCCATCTCTGCAACTTATCATAAACAAAAGGTCAGAATTTTTATATTGCCCACTTAAAACAGCAAAAATCAGGATCTTATATTTTGGGACCGGCTATACATCAGTTCTCCTGGACCTTCTTCGAATTTCTTCATTAGTCACCCTATCCCTCAACGATATTCCCAACATCCTCTCTCCAGTGAGGCGAACAACTCTCTTTGAATAGAATCCAAAAAATGCAGTGTATGTTTGGAAGCAGAGCCCCAAATATGGGAGCAGTATTCCATAGTTGGTCGAATTTGAGCTTTGTACAGAACAGTTGTTGCGGAGTATAAAGCTTTCTAGTTCGAAATAGTATTCCCAGCTTATGAGAAGGTCTCTTTGCTATGCATGCGATATGTTCATGCTAAGACATATTTTTTCCAAATTTAACGCCCAGCAACTTGAGTGACGATGCTATAGCAACGTAGTGGCCCGACATAACTATTTCCAGTTCCGCAACGTTAACTTTTTTAGAAAAAACCGTCCCCTTGAGTTTTTGTATCGTTAAATTGTACTTGATTACTGTCACCTCAAGATAGAATTTCTTTCAGATCTTTATTAAGTTGATATGTCAATATCCAGTTTAACAACATTTTGAGATGTCATGTATGGAACCAAATCTTACGATATGCCCTATTTGAGCATTTAAGCAAGAAATTAAATAAAAACCGGTACAATATAGTCGATGTTCCCCTACAGATATGTAATTTGTTTTTTCAAAGAATTAGGGTTTTAAGTTAATGTCCTTTTAGAAGGAAACATATTTAACCATTGTTGTGTGGTCGTTATTTTCTAATAAATTATGTTGGTAGTTTGGCCAGGCATGTTGTTAATTTTATAAGTATATAAATAGTTTAATCCTCAAAAAAAAAAATAGGTGTTACCGGATTTTGTTAAATTATAATTAATTTTATCAACGTGCTAATCCGAGGTTAAATTTAACCCACGTTAAAAATATAATTAGTCTGAATTGTTATATTTTAAGCGCAACTTGGTGCAATCAGCTATTATAAGTAAATTGTACTATTTGAATATTTTTCTTTTAATGCCTCATCCAACTTTTATTTTTATACCCTGGCAGCAAAGATTTAGCGACTTTTCGAAAACATATTAAGCTCCGTTTCATTATTCTCCTTGTATATTAGACGCCAAACCTTTAAAAATTAAAAGTTTCTTTTAGCTTTTTGAACAATTTTTACAAAGTTCATTAATATCGAAAATCATGAAAAAAGTTATCAGTCAGTATCTTCTAAAATATCTTGAAGGGTTCAAGGTATTAGGCGATCACCAGTATGGCTTTCGTAAACATAGAACAACAGGAAATCTTCTGACTTATGTAACACATGTTTGGAACAATGCAATTGAACACTTTGGAGAATCTCGAGCGGTTACTCTTGACATATCCAAGGCATTCGACTGTGTTTGGCACGTTAGACTATTGGCTAAGCTACGCTCTTATGGTATGACTGAAAAGTTCTGTTTGTGGCTCTCATATTTCTTCAGAGAGCGTTCTTTACGAGTGGCGGTTGACGGATTTCTTTCTAACACCTTCACTATCAAAGCCGGTGTTCCCCAAGACTCCATACTGTCTCCTACTCTGTTTCTCATTTACATTAATGATCGGCTGGAAAAGACCGGGAATCCAATCTACAGCTTTGTAGATGACAGTACATTTATCTCTTCATTCACTTTGAACGCTCGGACATCAACTACTCAGACGAATATCTGCAGACCTGGAAGAAATTCTATCTTGGGGTGCCAGTAATCAGGTGGAATTGAACGCTGCAAAAACCCAGGCGGCAGTTCTTTCTAAAAAAGTTAACGTTGCTGAACCCGATATAGTCATATCGGGGCCCTCTATTCCCCTAGCATCGTCACTCAATTTGTTGGGCGTTAATTTAGGAGCAAATATGTCCTGACGTGTACATGTTGTAGGCATAGCAAGGAGAGCTTCTCAAAAGTTGGGAATATTATTTCGAACCTTTACACTCCACAACAACTGTTAATTCTTTACAAAGCTCAAATTCGACCAACTATGGAATACGGGTCCCATATTTGGGGCTCCGCTTCCAAACACACACTGCATTTGTTAGATTCTGTTCAGAGAAGAGCTGTTCGCCCGGAACTTACCGGCGGCCTTGATTCGCTGGAACATCGAAGGACGGTTGGCCACTTGAGTATGTTCTACAAGTATTTTCATGAAAAGTGTTCGAAGGATGTAGCCCGCTTAATTCCTCCGAGAGCTGTGCATGTTAGAAATACACGTCGAGCTAATACTTTACAGTTTATTACTCCGCGTGCAACGTTTTTCAAGCTGTCTTTTATAGGAAAAACATCACCCTTTTGGAATAATTTGCCCAGGACTGTGTTTTCCACCGAGTACAATTTACAGCGATTCAAAAATAATGCGAATCGCTTTTTTCGCATTCATGCCGCTCTTGGAGCGCTTTACGGACTTCCCTGTAGCACTGTGCTAGGCCCATAAAAAAAAAGTTGCCTTCACTAAATGGTCAGCAATAATTTTTTTTAGCAATACCGCAGCCAAATTTATTATCATCAAAATGACGACAAACCAAAATTAATATGAAAAAGTAAAGTCGTTTCCTCAGCACTACACTTGCAAAGACGCAGCTCTAAAACAAACAACGAATTAGACTTTCTAAATAATAGTTTAATCCAAACACTATAGTAGTTCATTATTTCACTATAACACTATTTAAACTATACACTATTTAACCTCTAAACCTATTTCAACCGTTGTTTCTCTTAAAATTGAAAGTGTAAAATTAATTTTTAGATTGTTCGACTCCAAGAACACTAAAAAGGACATGTAACATGATACGTACTAAGCAACCTCACTAACCTTGGACCTTATTCATTTAACCACTTCTCTTGCCAGAGTAAAGTATTCTATTTATGAAAAAATCACCCTCCAAAATATTTTTTTTTGACACAGATTTCTGTCTGGCGGCTTGTTCCTACGATAACTTTCGAATAAAATGAGAAATCAATTTCAAATTTGATATGCATATATCTAGAGAAAAAACAAAGCATATAGTTTTTGAATTATGTCGGTTCAAGAGTAAGGGTGTAAAAGGGGTAAGTATTAATAGATTCTTTATGGTTTTACTAGTAATATGGTAGTTTTTCCTGTTTTTTTTTTTTTGTTGAGATAATAAACAAACTTTATACATATGTGTTTATAATAAAACCTGTAATGGTTTAGAAGGACGAGGGAAGGAAGTTAGGAGAGTTGCTTCGTATATATCCTGTTGTATGTCCTTTTCAGGGTTCTTGAAGTAGCAACATCCAAAAATTAAATTTTTTTTCATTACTTTCAGTTTTAACAGGGTACGGGGGATAAATATTGTATAGTTCCAATAGTCTTAGGAGCACATGTTCGGGTTCTTAGTTGAAGTAATGGAATAATTTTAGAAATACTTACTTTTATATGTATATATATATATATATATATATATATATATATATATATATATATATATATATATATATATATATATATATATATATATATATATATACATATATATATATATATATATATATATATATATATATATATATATATTATATATTTAATCGAAAACTAAAACTTTTAAAGAAATTATGTAAGAGATAAAAAAATACTTGTTTTTATCCGTGGAATCACCATAAATTTTTTCTGAATTTTTGAACTACTTTTTAATAATTCGTTATTTTGATCTACTATATATTTTTTAAAATTTTCTCGTTCTAAAAAAATTTGCTGGTGCAAAATCCTTAATTTTTGGACAAAAAATGTCTTTCTTGTACGTTTTCGTTGTAATCATCATAAGATTTTCAAAATTTTTTAACGGGTAATCATTAAACTCAAAATAAGTACATTTTTTTATTAAAAACATGAAAAAAATCGTAAAAAATATAGGTGCTAAATATTGCTAAAAAGTGCTCCAAAAATCCTGAAAAAAATCCCTAGCACTTTTATGAATAAAAGCAAATATCTTTTGGTCTCTTACATAATTTCTCTAAAAGTTTTAGTTTTCCAGTAAAAAATTTTTGAATATCCAAAATATGGCAAATACGCTGTGATAAATATCTCCGAAAATTGAGGCCATAAAAAAAAACTTTTTCTACAAAAGTTATAGGTTTTTTGGAGTATTTTAGGTGGGGTGGATTTTAATGGAGTAGTTTCTCGGACAATTTAAACTATACAATATTTAATGACTCCCACCCCTTTTACGTCTTTTCGATATCTCAATTCGTTCGAAAATTATCGTGCTGACAGGCCGACAGACCGACAAACAAATAGATCGATGGAACTAGGGACCTTAAAACGCAGCACAAATCTCGTAGGGTGATTTTTCACTATTGCAATTTTATCCTTTAGCGAGGAAAGCATAGTAAAAAGAAAAACCACAAAATTTAATGGTTGAGTTAGTCACATATATAAAAAATATAATTTATGTAAATCAACTGCGCACTGTAGATCTTAATAATGGCAAAAAACGTATTAAACTTAATCCATTTGTGCAAGAAATAAATAATCTTAGGAAAGTTTAACGGTCAATCATCGATATGCGATTCGATATAACATCCGGTAAGTAAAGATGTTACACAGAAAGAAGCCCATTACAAAGATTTTACAAAATATTGTGTAGTAGCATATGTCTGACGACTGTTTTCGTTTTTGATATTTGGTATTTTGATAGGTTTAACCAATACAGTAATTGCAAAATGTCCGGATTCATCCAGCCAAGACTGGCGAGTAAGCCGCATGGAGTAGAACTTCCCAACTGAGTGCTTCCAACGTGTCGCGAACTGGTTTTGCCGTATGTGATGGAGCATTGTCATGAAGAAAAATGACTTTGTGTGGCCTTTTTTCGGTATTCTGACCTTTTTTCAAGCAGCGAACGGTTCAAATTGGTCAATTGTTGTTGGTAACGTTTAGTATTAACCATTTCCCCAGGTTTTAACAGCTCATAATAGACCACGCCCCTCTGGTCCCACCAAACACAGAGCATCGTCTTTCTGCCATTCTGCCAGCGATTCGGTCTTGCGGTCGATGTGGATGGTGCGCCTGGGTCTACCCATGACTTTTTTCACTTTTCATCCCCTGTAACTATACGATGCAAAAACGACTTCCTTTTGTACCGAACGAGCAAAATGTCACACGTGTTTTGGACTTTTCCATTTGCCTGTCGTTCAACTCAAGTGGTACCCATCTACCCGTCTTCTGAATCTTTCCCATCTCTTGTAGCCGATTGGAAACAGCTCGTTGATTAACGCCTAATTGCTCGGCGAGTTGTTTTTGTGTTTGTGAATCATCTTCGTCCAACAATGCTTGCAATTTCACATCTTCGTATTTTTTTGGCGGTTTTCCACGTTCCTTGTCTGCAACATCGAAGTCACAACTTTTGAAACGCCGAAACCATCGTTCACATGTATCTTGTGATGGAGCATGTTCACCATAAGCTTCTCGAACTAATCGGTATGATTCAACAGCAGTTTTCTTAAAATGAAAACAAAAAATTAATTAATAAATTTCGACACATTGAACACAACAACACAACACTATGCACATACTTTTCCAATTTATCACTCGTGCGCGTCTGACATTTGTTGATGACACAACAAAATAGCGCAGTGTCAAATCTTTATCGCACAAGCTGCATTGGTGCACCAACTGTTGAAATCCGCATTTCATACTTGTACACCTGGTATTTTTAGTTCATCACGTTGGTTGGGAGACAAGTAAACAAAATTAGCCTTTCGATATTTATAATTATATGAGGTGACGGTTTTTTAGTGGTAACATTTGTGTTTGTTTTTATTTTTTGTCATAAGGAATCATATTTATTAGTTGCCTATTAAGTTAATTAAAAAACCACTGAAAGAAAGTTTTATTTTGAAATTTAAGAAAAGTGGATGGCGTCGATAAACAGAGCAATTAATCTTTTTTGTAACTTTGGAAAAGGCTGTTTTCCTACTATATCCGCATACCATGCATGTTATCGCCATTTGACTCAATACACCTCTGCCAGTATCCCCTGCCCCCTTTCGTTGCCTTTCGATCCTATTTACTAACTATAAAGCAATGCTCTGCTTTCAGGGGCCTGGTTGATCCTCAACAGCCTAATGTTTGTGTAAGTGTTCTTATGGGTTCAGTTTTAGGTTTCGTATTGCTTTGTTTGTATGTCAATAAACTTGACCCACTGGCAAAAGATGCTTATTTGTCATTATAAGTGGTCGATACGTCTTTCATCTTAATAGATCATTCAAAATTTACATTCCAGGAGTAGTGGAATCATTTGGTTTCAGACCTGAAAAATGATTTTCTGAAAATCGTTTTGACTTAAGTTAGTGGAAAACTCATATTTCGCAACAAAAAAATGGGTTGTGATATATTGGGTGTGGCGTTCAATGACACATTTATATAACAGATAACCAACTCTTAATTTTTAAGTGCTTAAATAGACCAAAACTTCAACCGCAAAGTTTATTGTGTGTTTCTTCGTTGTAAATGAAAAATCTGATGACTACATTCACACAAAATAAGCTTTTATTTTGTGCATGTAGGTTGACACTACATTGCGAAAAGAAGAAAATTTCTAAATGAAACATATTAGGCTGAAAAAAATGATTAGTTGTATTTCTCAAACGAGTTCTTGTAGGACACAGTTTAAAAAAAATATTTAAAATTTTAACTGTAATATCTCTATGTTTTTCAGGTATGTTTATGTATAGATAAATAATGAAAATAATTTTGGTCGTAATAATGAATATCCAGTAGGGTAACCAAGTTCAAGGGGTACAGAAAACAGATGAACACAAAGAAAAATACATAAGACTAACGGAGAAGCTGCTTATAGGGGGGAAAGCGCCAATCGGTCACCGGCGCCGAAGACTCTCGAAGAGAAAGAATCTCTCTTGCGCTTGAACTCTAAAAGCTTAGACCCTTCCCAACACAAAAAATTCAAAAATAAATTACCGAAGAGGAAGATTTTACACATTTTCATAGAGTAGAACTTTAAGAATTTACACGTAATTTAAAATCGAAAAATTGATGACTACGAAAGAATAATTTTTCACAAAGAAACATTGTCAGAAAATAGAACTTTATAAATTTCCCCCCAATAAAACAAGAAGCCCCAACAGGGCGTATGCTTCCCCCTCCGCAGCCATTACTCCTGATTACGATGCTTTGACTACCATGACACAATTGTACACTATTAACTTTGCCCGCGACTCTGCTCGCGTGGACTTGATTCACTATTTTCGTCACTGCTTATTTCTTATGTTACCTAACATAATAAAACATATCCTGTAATCTGGTCAGAGAACATATATATGAATTTAAAAAAAAAACACGTAAATCGGATAAGGGGTTCTCGAGTGATAAGCGTACTAACAGAGAGATAGACCGACAGAGAGACGTAGCATTTTATATATACGTAGCATTTATATATATATATATATATATATATATATATATATATATATATATATATATATATATATATATATATATATATATATATATATATATATATTATATATTTCTTTGCTATATGATATTGTTATGGTACAAATTTAACAGTTTAAACAGCGTATTACAAGAGAACGCGCTATCGGCAAACTTTTTTCCTACTTCATTCACTCCTATCGTCACTGCTTATTCCTTATGTTACCTTACGTAATAAGATATATCCTATAACCTGGGCAGAGAATATATGTATGAATTAAAAAAAAGCACCTAAATCGGATAAGTAGTTTTCCAGTGATAAGCGCACTAACGGACAGACAGACAGACAGGGAGACGTTGCATTTTATATATATTATAGATGGTACTAATTTCTGGTAATAGTTTAAAGCTGTAAACTGTCTTCAAAATGCCTTGTCTTACCTTTTCATAATAAGTTAGAATATCTAATAGATTAGAGTCAATATATTTTTAGTTTTTCTATTAACAGGGCATATACTGTTGCAAAAGTGTCTAAAAGGAAAAATATGTGTTTTATTTGGTTTACATATTGTGGAAAATTAATCCACAATATTAAAGGAAATTAATATAAACAATTAGTTGGAAAATAGTTTCTTGTCTACAGCAAAAAGATACATAAATTTTAGTAATATAAATTACAGCAAATAGGGAATCAAATACAATACAATAGAATTTAGTGTACTTTTTTACGTAATTTATGGTTGTTATTTTACGGTCCGCAAATTGTTGCAAACAAGTCGACAAGTGTAGTAAAATTGTCCAATAGTTTTTTTTCCCGTGTACGCTCTAAGGTCATTTTTCGCATCAACCTAGCGTCAGTCTTCTTCCACATGACAGTTATTGCATCATCAATTACCCAGCGCGAATTCTTCATGTAGTCACCCCTTCTATTTATAGACCTAGATGGCCTTGTCAAAGCCAACTTGGCTAATGTATGGATGATGATACCTGTTGTTGTGTACGGTCTTTCTGTAATGGTATATTTAGGCGGAATCATTCTGGACGAAAAATGCACTTGCTACAATCTGCGGCTTTTACATTCAGCTGTTGTCCATTTATAATTTTAGGAATGCCAAAACTATACGATCGATATGGCTAAATTCTATAATTTCTTTTTTTAGCTTCGTAATTTAGTCACAGGTGGGCAAACTAATGAGGCAATTATTAACAAGTATTCTGGAAATCCATAATTCGGATTTCATATGAGGGTGTTTTTTAGGTTATCTACCTAGCTATGAAAATGCCCACATTCCTATTGATGGCCTTAGCACTTTGACGAAATATAGTACGAGTTATTGCGTTTAGTAGTTTTTGGGATTTTTTCTTCCTAACAATGAATAAGAATAATTTGGACTATCACGCAATTACAAAGTTTCTCACTAAAGACGGACATGTATTAAAATTTATTCATGAAAGAATGTCTCCGGTGTATGACAATGACGGCCACTCTTATTTTTAAGGAAGTCAACACACAATTTCGATGCCTCTAATAAGGAAGACCGGTTGAAGCTAACCTAAAAGCCCAGTGTCTACAAAGGCAGGTCAAATGTTCTAAACTACAGTTTTCAAGATTCTACTCGAAGTTTTTGCAAACTCCTTATACCAGAGTAGAAAGTGACAATTAAAGAAATTTCTCAAGAATATTTGAGGACGATGAAGGTTGTCATATGCGGCGAGACTTCTGTTAGGAGCAGCAACTTGTTTAAAAGTACTTTCCACCTCCAAAAAATGGCGTAAACTTAGATGCCTTTTGGAAAGTTGATAGCGACAGTTATTTTTTTCGATTGTGTACTAATTTTTCATATTACATATATGGAAAAAGGGGCACGATTAATGGAGAGGTTTATGCAAGATTGATCTAAAATCAGAAATATATTCTTAGAGAAAAACGTCCGAATTCATGTAGAACCAAAATTTTGATGTTGCAAGACAACTGCGAAGACCACAAGGCTTGAACAGTTTAAGCCTTTACTGAAAGCTGTAGGTTCACGAAGTTATAACATCCATTCTAAAACTCTCAGAAATCGTTGAGAGCTACTGTAGCGTTGATTTTTGAGGCGCAAACAGAATATTTTATTGATAAAATGCATATATTGCTGTACGTGTTATGCTTCTCAAATGAATTCTATTTTCCAGCCGGCCAGGCGAGGGAGTTCACTATCACCTAATAGAAATTAATTGGCGTGAAAATCCTAATGTTATAAATCGTAACATCTTTGTTGGTAACCGGAACAGACGTAAACAAATTATCGACGAAACCAAGGAAGAACACAATCAAAGAATTGAAAATGAACTTCTTGCGTGCCCTAACAATTCCAGGTCCTCCTGGTCGGTCGCTAAGTTTATTAGACAAAATGTCACTGAATAAAAGGACAACTGCAGTATTCACAAGACTTGCACAGTCAAAGCCTTTACCGAAGGCTGTAGATTCACCGAGTTATAACGTCCATCCTAAACCTTTCAGATGATGTCGTAAGCCACTGTAGAGCCAGGTTTTGAGACTGCTCGCAAAATGAATTTCCGATTCAGGCGAGGAAGCTCACAATCATCTTCTAAATATTAGATCCGATTTTTCCGCACACATGCCACTCTTTGAGCGCTTTAGGGACTTCCCTGTAGCACGTGTGCTAGACCCATAAAAAAAAGATCATGATAAATTTAGTGTTTAGGGATCAACCACCCACAATGTAGCGAATTCACAATTCAGATCCGTTGTGGCTCACTAACGCCACCTGTTTCATCAGTGTAAAAAGCATTTAATTTTCACAGACACCCCGTATTATCAGTTATTTAAAAGATGGCAAGTTATTTCTTTCTGTGTCCTGCTAATCTTTTTATGTCGTCCGTCCATCTTGTCTGGGGTCTCCCCTGCATCTTTTATGTTCTCTAAGCCTCCATTGAACTATACGGTGTGGCCATCTGTTATCATTCACCTTTGCGATATGCCTCGCCCAATTCCACCTTAATATAAATATTCGTTGTATTACATCTGTCACTTTTGATATTCTTCGAATCTCGATGTTAGGAATACGATCTTGGAGTCTAATATTTAGAATTCTTCTCTCCCTTGCTCTTTAGGCTACCTGGAGTTTATTTATTATACTTTTATTTAAAGCCATATTGATCGAATACTCTGGCTTTTATTGTATTTTTGATGTCCAATTTAAATGTAGGTTGTAACCTTCCGAACGCATATCCAAGTCAGCTTTTAAATTATATTCTGATATTTCAATTTTTTGTCCTAAATATATTAATGTTTGTACCTTTCCTATTTTTTCACCCTTTGTTAATAGTTCCTACCTGTTATCTTCACTTTCATTGTTCAGTTCTGTTTATTTTAAGACCTATTTTTCGAGACTTATAATTTAATTCCATCAGCATTTCTTGTAATTCTTCTTTTATATTGGAGATCAGAGTGACATCATCTGCGAGCTTTAAGTGATTTAATCGTTCACCGTCCATTAATTACTATTCCTTTATTTTCCCACTCTAACGATATGAACATGTCTTTTAGAGTTAACGTATACAGCTTTATATGGAGAACATCATCCCTTTGGAATAATTTGCCCAGGACTGTGTTTCCCACCGAGTACAACTTACAGCGATTTAAGAACAACGTGAATCGCTTTCTCCGCACATGTGTCGCTCCTGTAGCGCTTTAGGGACTTCCCTGTAGCACGTGTGCTAGACCCATAAAAAAAAAAAAGCTTTGAAGATATCGAGTCGCCTTGTCTAACTCCTCTTTTAATTTTGATTTTATTTGTTTTTGGTTCAAGCATTATTTGTGAAGTGGCATTTTTATATATGTATTCAAGAAGACTTGTGTATCTTTTATCGACTCTGCTGTTTCTTAAGGCGTTAATGATTGCCCATACCTCTACCAAATCAAATTCTTTTTCGTAATCAACCATTACTATCCACAAGGTGGCCTTATATTCATTTGCTTTTTCCACTAGTAAACTAATTGTGTGAAGATAGTTCAAAGTGCGTATCCCCGTCTAAATTCCGCTTGTTCATGTGTTTGAAAACTGTCTAATTTTGTTCGTTAATCTATATGTTATAATTTTAGTGAGTATCTTGTATAGTACCGATACCAGGCTGATAGGTCTGTAATTCTCCAATTTAAATTTGTTCCCTTTTTTAAAAATAAGCACATTCAAGGCGTTTATCCAAAGTGTGTTAAATACAGCTTGAAGAGAATATATTATGGATGCCCCCCCATACCTTATCATTTTTATAGTTATTTCAACGTCCTCTGGTTCTTTGCTGTTGTGCGTATGTTGTAAGGCGTTCATTATTTCATCAGTTGTTACATCGGGAATTTCTTCAGATCCCACATTTTTCACTATTACTCTATTTCCTTTCATATAGTGTTTGATAATATTTCTCTGTAGCTTCCTTTATCTTTTTCATTTGTTAATACTAACGACAGCTGTTAAAATTTCCGTTATATATATATATATATATATATATATATATATATATGCAGAACGCAGTGGACGTCCAAATGAGGCGGTATATGTATATAGATAGAACCCCGGTTATCCGAGGTAAAACGTGGGGGGGGGGCACCCGGCTCCTCGGATAACTGAAAGCTTGGATAATCCGGATTTGTTTTTTATTCATTCAAAACATAAACACCAACACTTTAAACCGATGTATTAACGTTTTTAACATATAAATAGGTACATACATTATAAAACAGTGAAATAGGTATCTATGCGCTTCTGTTTCACATTACATCTTCTTTTTCTCGCTGCAATGTTTCTCCATCTATTTAAGAAGAAGCAAATCCGCTGGGGTTGCCTCTGGTTGTCGTTCGATATACCTCAAAGCTTTTTCCAAAGAAGCAAAACCTTCTTGATGAGAGATCTTAGTGAGAGACTGTTCATCCACCGCCGCTTCGTCATTGTCATCGTCATCTGATTTTTCGGTTTCCTGAAAGACTCTCATTTCTTCTTATAAATCATCTGCTGTAATCCATTCAACAACATCTTCTATCTCGCGTTCCAAATTTGAACAGGACATTTCTTCATGGCTTCTCAACTTCAAAGCTAATTCATTTAATGGAGTATCATCTTCACTGTCACTATAGTCCTCAAAATCAATAACTTTTGACCAACATTTTTGAATAGTGGTAGTACGCACAGAATCCCAAGCTTGACTTATCCCAGTAAATAACATTTTTCAGTGTAACCTTTCTCATCCCATTGATAATATCCTCCTTTTCTGTGTATTCTAACAGATGTTCAAGATATAAACGCCTATAATGTTTTTTTAAAGTTTTCGAGGATGCCTTGATCCATTGGTTGCATTATGCTGGTTACATTTGGAGGAAAAAATTTTACAACAATTTCGCCCACATGAAGTCCTTCTCCAGGATGAGAGGGGGTATTATCCATCAACAAAATTGCTTTAATAGGAAGACGGTTTCTTTTCAAAAATTTAGTCACAGATGGCACGAACTCTTCTTCAAACCAGTTAGTAAATAAGGTCGCATCCATCTATGCACTCTTCTGACTTTTGTAATAGACGAATAGGGCTTTCGGTGAGATGTCTTCTAAAGCTCTTGGACGTGCAGACTGGCCAATCACCATCAGTGGGATATTGTGCTTGCCAGATGCATTGGAACATACCATTATAGTTAATCTTTCCTTACTTCGTTTGTGCCCAGGAGCTGATGTCGAGATGCCAATGTTTCTGATATTTTATAATTCAGACCAGTTTCGTCACAGTTGTAAATTTGATCACATGTGTATCCACAATCTTTGATTTGCTTTTTAAAGTTCAGCTTAAACTTCTCAATTGATGACAATCAGCAGAAAGTTTTTCACCACATACAGTCAGTTGTCGTACACCGTACCGTTTTTTCCAGCAGTCAAGCCATCCAGAACTGGCGGTAAACTGATCTATCTCTGGGAATTGCCTACTAATAATTATTGCTTTCTGTTGTAAAATTGGACCTGACAGAGGCACACCTTTTGATCTCTGTTGGTTAAACCACGTAAATAAAGATTCGTTAACCTTTTCATAGTCGCCGGTTTCCATTGATTTTCTTCCTGAGGACGAGGAGGCTTGATTTATACACCACTCTTCTTTTTTTGAGGTTTCTTTTCCAATCTCCAACTGTTACCTCACCTACTCCATAATCTTGGGCAACAACTTTAATTGTCTCTCCTGCTTCAATTCTTCTGATGGCTTTTAATTTTTCTTCAATAGGAACGACGATTCTTTTACGCTTGTTTTGCTCCATTATAATACGACAAACAAAAATTCAAACAAAGCAGTTTGTATTAATTACACTTAACTACCAGAACTCCAACCAAATAAATTATGTGAGTATATTCGTACTTCTCCGTAGTAAACGCTATAACGCACTGCATTCACGCAAATTTACATGCTGAAAGAGTCTAAAAACATAAATAGGGGAACCCCTCACACGGGCCAGGGGGATTTCCCGAAGGCGCCGTCGATTTTAAATGGAAATATGTACATACATATTTTAGAAGCTCGGTTAATACGCAGCATAAACGCACGTACCTCGGATAATCAGGTTCTTAGATTGGCTCGGTTAATCCGGAGCTCGGATAATCGCGACTCGGTTAATCGGGATTCTACTATATATATATATATATATATATATATATATATATATATATATATATATATATATATATATATATATATATACTAGCCGGGCCCGCGGCTCCGCTCGCGTGGACTTGATTCACTACTATCGTCACTGCTTATTCCTTATGTTAGCCAACGTAATAAAATATCTCCATGATTTTCCCTTACCTACCAATATTTCTCCTTATCTCCCATTATCTCTACATAAATTCCATTATCTAGGCTTATCTCTATTCATCTCCCATTATTTCTCCTTATGTCCCATTAATTCTGCTTATCTCCCATTATCTCACCTTATTTCCCATTATCTAGGCTTATCTCGACTTATCTCGCAATATTTCTCCTTATCTCCCATTAGTTCTCCTTATCTCCCATTATCTCACCATAACTCCCATTATCTAGACTTATCTCTTCTTTGATTGTGTTAGCCGATACTTGTTGGAAGTTCATAATAAAATTATATAAAAACAACACTATGTTATAATTTCCAATATATTTAAAGTCACTTGACAATTGTTTCACCATACAAAGTAAATATTTACTTTTGAAGAAGCCATTGTATGGTGAAACAATTGTGACTTTAAATATGTGACTTTAAATATGTTGGAAATTAAAACATAGTGTTCTTTTTATATAATTTTAGACTTATCTCTGCTTATCTCCCATTATTTCTCCTTATCTTCCATTATTTATACTTCTCTCCCATTATCTCACCTTATCTCTCATTATCGAGGCTTATCTCGACTTATCTCCCATTATTTCTCTTTATCTCCCATTATCTAGGCTTATATCGAATTATACAGAACATATGTATAAATTTATAAAAACACGTAAATCGGATAAGTGGTTCTCGAGTGATAAGCGCACTAACGGACAGACAGACAGTGAGACGTTACATTTTATATATATTATATTCTTTGCTACATGATATTGTTCCATATTTAATGCTTTACGCAGTATCTTGCAAGAGAAAGCGCTAGCGGCAAACTTTTCTACAACTTAATTTACTATTATCGTCACTGCTTATTCCTTATGTCATCTAACGTAATAAAATATATCCTATAAACTGGCCAGAGAACATAAGTATGTTTAAAAAAAAGCACGTAAATCCGATAAGTGGTTCTCCAGTGATAAGCGCACTAAAGGACAGACAGACAGACAGAGAGACGTTGCATTTTATATGTATTATAGATATTCTTTGCTCCATAATATTGTTCCATATTTAATGGTTTAGCATGTTTTAAAAAAAAAGCACGTAAATCGGATAAGTGGTTCTCCAATGATAAGCGCACAAACGGACAGACAGAGAGACGTTGCATTTTATATATATTATAGATATCCTTTGCTACATGATATTGTTCCATATTTAGTGGTTTAGTCAGTGTATTGCAAGAGAACGCGCTAGCGGCAAACTTTTTTCCGATTTGATTAACTATTATCGTCACTATCGAAATAAAATATAGCCTATAACCTGGCCGGAGAACATATGTATGTTTAAAAAAAAAAACACTTAAATCGGATAAGTGGTTCTCCAGTGATAAACGCACTAACGGACGGACAGACAGACGGACGGACAGAGAGACGTTGCATTTTTTATATATTATAGATATAGATTATTATTATTATATAACCTGGCCAAAGGATATATGTTTGAATTTAAAAAAAGACACGTAAATCGGATAAGTGGTTCTCGCGTGATAAACGCACTAATGGACAGACAGACAGACAGAGAGACATTGCATTTTATACATATTATAGATAATAGATATTCTCTGCTACATAATATTGTTCCATATTTAATGGTTTAGACTGTGTATTGCAAGAGAACTCGCTAGCGGCAAACTTTTTTCCGACTTCATTCACTGTTATCGTCACTGATCATTCCTTATGCTACCTATCAGAATAAAATATAGCCTGTAACCTGGCCGAAGAATATATGTATGTTTTAAAAAAAAAAGTACGAAAATCGGATAACTGGTTCTCCAGTGATAAGCGTACTAACGGACAGACAGACAGACAGACAGACCGAGATACGTTGCATTTTATATATATTATAGATGTAATAAAATATGTATCTATAACCTGGTCAGAGAACATATGTTATGTATGAATTTAAAAAAGCACGTAAATCGGATAAGTGGTTCTCGAGGGATAAGCGCACTAACGGACAGACAGACAGAGAGACGTTGCATTTTATATATATATTAGATATAGATTATTATTTTTATATAACCTGGTCAAAGAATTTATGTATGAATTTAAAAAAAGATAGGTAAATCGGATAAGTGGTTCTCGCGTGATAAACGCACTAATGGACAGACAGACAAACAGAGAGACATTGCATTTTATATATATTATAGATTACATATTATATATATTCTCTGCTACATAATATTGTTCTATATTTAATGCTTTAGGCTGTGTATTGCAAAGGAACGCGCTAGCGGCAAACTTTTTTCCTACTTCATTCGCTATTTTACGTCACTGCTCATTCCTTATGCTACCTATCGTAATAAAATATAGCCTATAACCTGGCCAGATAACATATGTATGTTTTAAAAAAAAAAAAGTACGTAAATCGGATAAGTGGTTTTCCAGTAATAAGCGCACTAACGGACAGACAGACAGACAGACAGACAGACAGACAGACAGACAGAGAGACGTTGTATTTTTATATATATTATAGATGTAATAAAATATATATCTAAAACCTGGTCAGAGAACATATGTACGAATTTAAACAATCACGTAAATCGGATAAGTGGTTCTCGAGGGATAAACGCACTAACGGACAGACAGACAGACAGAGAGAGGTTGCAATTTGTTTATATTATAGGTATAGATTATTATTATTATATAACCTGGCCAAAGAATATATGTATGAATTTAAAAAAAGACGTAAATCGGATAAGTGGTTCTCGCGTGATAAACGCACAAGTGGACAGACAGACAGACAGAGAGACATTGCATTTTATATATATTATAGATTCTAGATATTCTTTACTACATAATATTGTTCCATATTTAATGGTTTAGACTGTGTATTGCAAGGGAACGCGCTAGCGATAAACTTTTTTCCGACTTCATTCACTATTATCGTCACTGCTCATTCCTTATGCTACCTATCGTAATAAAATATAGCCTATAACCTGGCCAGAGAACATATGTATGTTTTAAAAAAAAAAAGTACGTAAATCGGATAAGTGGTTCTCCAGTGATAAGGTCACTAACGGACAGACAGACAGACAGACAGACAGACAGAGAGACGTTGCATTTTATTTATATATATATATATATATATATATATATATATATATATATATATATATATATATATATATATATATATATATATATATATATATATATATATATATATATATATATATATATATATATCTGTATATATATATATATATATATATATATATATATATATATATATATATATATATATATATATATATATATATATATATATATATATATATATATATATATATATATATATATATATATATATATATATATATATATATATATATATATATATATATATATATATATATATATATATATATATATATATATATATATATATATATATATATATATATATATATATATATATATATATATATATATATATTATATATATATATATATATATATATATATATATATATATATATATATATATATATATATATATATATATATATATATATATATATATATATATATATATATATATATATATATATATATATATATGTATATATATATTATATATTTATATATATACATATATATATATATATATATATATATATATATATATATATATATACATATATGTATATATATATATATATATATATATATATATATATATATATATATATATATATATATATATATATATATATATATATATATATATATATATATATATATATATATATATATATACATGTATATATATATATATATATATATATATATATATATATATATATATAAATGTATATATATATATATATATATATATATATATATATATATATATATATTTAAAATGATAAATCCATACATACAATCGTCGAGATGACCTGCCGAAAAAAGCTGTTCTATCTGAGGTTTCGGTCATTCCATCTCCATCCGATATAATCATGATTGTGGTTAGATCATGTTATTATAAAGAATTAAAAAATTAGATGGGTAAAAATATGAAAACAATATGTTGATGTAAGGTGCTTTACGTTTATTTTTTTTTAATGAATTGGTGTTACTTGTGTATCGACTCTTCCGTAAACGATTTTTTATGGAATTATTATGAGTAATTAATCCGTCTTTTTTGCGGATTTAACCATTTATAAAAGCTGTCTGCAGGTTAACATCGCCCAAAAAAATGAGGTATTGTTTATTCTTATTACCAAATTGTAATGATTTGGCATTTCTTATTTATTTGCTAAGAAGTTAAGGCTAAATTAGATATTTATCGAACGATTAAAAATTTCAAAATATTGGCAAGGAGGAACAAATAAACTTTCTATTTTGGTGTCTGTACGTCGTGCGATCCAAAAGTTCCCGCGCTTTTTTTTATGGGTCTAGCACACGTGTTACAGGGAGGTCCCTAAAGCGCTACAGGAGCGACACGTGTGCGGAAAAAACGATTCACGTTGTTCTTGAATCGCTGTAAATTGTACTCGGTGGGAAACACGGTCCTGGGCAAATTATTCCAAAGGGACGATGTTCTCCATATAAAAGACTGTTTGAAAAGCGTTGTACGAGGAGTAATAAGCTGAACTTCATACGAATGTGAAGTATCAGCGTGACATGTATTTCTAACATACACCGCTCTGGGAGAAATTAAACGGGTCACATCCTCCGAACACTTTCCATGAAAATACTTGTAGAATAGGCTCAAGTCGCCAACCGTTCTTCGATGTTCCAGCGAATCAAGGCCGCCGGTCAGTTCCGGGTCTCCAATCAGACGAACAGCTCTTCTTTGAATAGAATTCAACAAATGCAGTGTATGTTTGGAAGCGGAGCCCCAAATATGGGAGCAGTATTCTATAGTTGGTCGAATTTGAGCTTTGTAAAAAATTAGCAGTTGTTGTGGAGTGTAAAGCTTTCTGGTTCGAAATAATATTCCCAACTGTTGAGAAGCTCTCCTTGCTATGCTTGCAACATGCTCATGCCAGGACATATTTGCTCCCAAAGTAACGCCCAACAGATTGAGTGACGATGTTAGAGGAATGGAGTGCCCCGTCATAACTATGTGGGTTCAGCAACGTTAATTTTTTTAGAAAAAACTGCCGCCTGGGTTTTTGTACCGTTAAATTCCACTTGGTTACTGTCACCCCAAGACAGAATTTCTTTTAGGTCTTTGCTAAGTTGAACAACTTCCCGCTGTCTGCGGACACTAGCCTGAGCAACCGATGTCCGAGCGTTCAAAGAGAATGAAGGGATAAGCGTACTGTCATCTGCAAAGCTGTAGATTGGATTTCCGGTCTTTTCCAGTAGATCGTTAATGTAAATGAGAAAGATAGTAGAGACAGTATAGAGCCTTGGGGCACACCTGCGTTAATAGTGAAGGTATTAGAAAGAAATTCGTCGACCGCCACTCGTAAAGAACGCTTACTGAGGAGACATGAGAGACACAAACAGAACTTTTCAGACATATCACAAGAACGCAGCTTAGCCAACAGCCCATCGTGCCAAACACGATCGAATGCCTTGGATATGTCAAGAGCAACCGCTCGAGATTCTCCAAAGTGTACAATTGCGTTGTTCCAAACATGTGTTACATAAGTTAGAAGATCTCCTGTTGATCTATGTTTACGAAAGCCATATTGGTGATAGCTAATAATGGTGAATTCTTCAAGATATTTTAGAAGATGTTGATTGATAGCCTTTTCCATGACTTTCGATATTATTGAAAGCAGTGCGACTGGTCGGTAGTTATTTGGCAAGGTCTTCTTGCCTTTTTTAGGTATCGGCTAAACTGTAGTACATTTCCAGCAGGAAGGAAATATTCCCTTTCTGTAGGATAGGTTGAAAAGTCTACAGAAAACTGGTGTCAGTTCCCTCGCACAGTTTTTGAGAACTATGGCAGGTATTCGTCAGCGCCAGAAGCTTTTTTGGTGTCTAGCTTCATTAAAATACGTTTTATGATACGCTGTCTGAAGACAACATCGGGCATCCTTGACTGCACTATGGGAATAGTAGGTGGTGTTTTTTCTTGGAAATCGACAGTAGAATATGAAGCAAAGAGTTCAGCCAACAAGTTCGCTTTTTCAACAGGTGTCGTTGCAGTAGAATTATCTGGCCGTGTGAGAGGTGGTATGGTGGATTTGGTGAAATTTTGCTGCCTTAGCGACTGACCAAAAGGACCTGGAATTGTTGGGACAAGCGAGAAGTTTGTTTCTAATTCGCTGATTGTGTGCCTCCTTGGTTTCGTCGATAATTTCTTTGCATCTGTTCCGGGCACGAGCAAAGGTGTTACGATTTATAGTGTTAGGATTTTCACGCCATCGTCGGTAGGCAAGATGTTTAGAAGCAACAGCTTCTTTGCATTTTCGGTCAAACCAAGGCTTGCCGTTGGAAGGGCATTTTTCGAAAAAGGAATGTAAGCTTCCATACCAGCCAAAATAACATCGGAAACCTCCCTGGCGCAATCAGATGGGTCGTCAGAACGAAAACAAACGTCTAACCAAGCAAAAGTTCTAAAATATTCCATGAGATCTTCCCATTTAGCAGGTCTGTAGTGCCAAATCTTGCGCGGTTTAGGCTCTTCTCTGTCACTGATTGGATACTCGATGTCGCAAGCAGTTTATGGTCAGAAGAGCCTAACGGCGGATTTACGGTGACCGGGACCGTGTAAATCTCCGGATTGGTGGTTAAAAACAAATCAAAAAGACTGGCGAACTCCTCGTCTCGATCAGGGATTCACTAACGCTACAAAGCAAGAACGTAAAATGGTAGGTACATCCTTAATAATGCTGCGTGACAAGTTTCAACTTGCTAGCTCGTTCAGTTTGTTCTTTATCTACGTTTGGGTAAAGATCGAATCATATCTCTCTCTAGGATTTTTACAATGCATACGAAAAAAGGACAATACGTGTGTGTCAAACTTACCGAAACGTGTGAAATTAGTCGGAAAGCCGTTGAGGACAAAGCCCTGACGCGTATACAAGTTTTAAAGTGGTTTTCGCAATTCAAACCCTGCCAAATTTCGATGGAAGACGATGAGCGTTCCAGAAGACATTCGACTGTCACCACGCCTGAAATCATCGTTCAACATATCATTCGTAAGGACCGTCGTCGGACAATTTTGAGCATCTCTGACGAACTTTCTATTAGTTAGAAAACAGCTAAAGCTTTGGAGCGAGAAAAGCGTCCCTTTGTGTTACGTTAATGCACAGTTGGTCCTATACGTAACAAATTATTCGCCTGATTTGTTACTCTGTGACTTGAGGCTGTTCCCCTGTATAAAGATGAAGTTAAAATGTCGCCGCTTCGAGACGATAGAGCAGATACAACGCGAATCACAGGTGGCACTGGAGGCAGGCAGAGGCAGGCAGAGGCATCAACTTTCTAAAATATATTCGATCAGTGGAAAACACGGAGGCACTGATAAATCCGAGTGCAGGGGGTTACTTTGAAGATGACGGAAGTTGCGAGGCTTAAAAATAACTGCTTGAGATTTTATAGCGTTAGTCCAATAACTTTTAGATTCCACCACATATTTATTCCAATATCAACCAAATACTCTTTAAAAAAAGATCATCCTCAAAACGCAGACATTTTAAATAAGGAAATAATGTAGCATATATAACGATGCTGCGAGTGTTTAGTGGTAGCAATCCACTTAACAATTTTTGAGAGAAAATATATTTTTAAACATATTTAGAATCTATCAGCTTCGAAAAAATATCACTACACTACAACCAAGGATACTAATTTATAAAAATAGAAATTCTCGCCTATTCAAAACTATTATAATTTAATGTGGAGTTGGCACATCATTGAATTATTGTTATGTTTGCTCAAACGATAAAATAAAAACACTAAAAAAACACTAAATAAATTGAAATATCAGTAAAATAAAAAATTAAATAAAAATAAATAAATTAAACTCAAAAAATAAATAAATAAATAAATTAAATTCAGTAAAATCAGTAAAATAAATTGAAATAAATAAAAAATTAATACAGTAAAAAATAAATCAAACTAAATAATATTAAATTCAGTAAAGTTTATAAATAATAAATTAAACAAACAATTTTAAATAAATTTAACGTACAGTAAATTAACAAAAAATGACTAGTTGAAATAAATATTTTGTCCGTCGATCGACGCGATCACAGCGTCCTGCCTAAAGGAAACAGGGGTCAGCATATTTGCATAACATACAATTTCATTGCACCATAAACTACCTCATTTAAGTTATTGTAGATAATATAACATAAAACTACCGACTGACCATTCAATAAGTTATTAAATTTTCATTGCAATATAGAAAGCTGTTATATAAACATAACAAATAAATATATGAATTTAAGAACGTGATGTTTAAAAATATTGTAAGCTGTCCTCACAATAGGCATTAAACCCACGGTATGTTATAGTAACTTTTTAGTGTTCCGTACGGAACACTTATGGGACCACTTCGGTGTCTGACTGCCTGCCTGTCTGTCATACCCGATTTTCTTTCCTACTATTTAACACAAAAAATTGAAGTTTGGCACAAATATAGGAATTGATGACCTAATTAGAGCCGTGTAGTTTTGAAAGTTAAATTTTGACTTAAGGGATTAGTTTTGGTGGATGACATCGAAAGTGATTTTTTTTGTAAGGTCATCGAGAGGGGTCTCAAATAAACGCTTGTGAAAACGAGAGTTCAAAAATATTTATGATGTAATACTCGCGCAAACTTTTGTTTATAATATCTTTAAAACATGGTCAAAAATTGCTGTCCCCCTACCCTATTTCAAAAAGTACTGGTCCAAAAATTTTGAAAAGGTTCTGGAATAGTCTCTATAACGTGTGGATTGAGCGAAAATTGTGTTGTGTGCATTACGTTTGATAATTTACCTCCTATAAAAAAAACTATATTGCTGGACAATATGGCGAAGGTTTATTAAATATACTTTTTAGTACATTACTGGTACCGCCTCACGCGTCGCTGTACTGTAACAAAATAATTTTATTTTATTTGTTTATAATTAAACAAATATTTAGGTAGTAAATATTTGTTTTACACTCTTGTTACTAGGTTCTAGATTGATCTAGATTGATTTACTGACTATTAGGTAGCTAAGAAGCTATAACTCCTCTTCCTCCATATTGCATAGGTAATATCAGGATAATTAATAAAACATAATATCTGTCTTACAGAAATGTAATATATAGGAACATTAAAATTGTTGCAACAAAAATCATATGTTTCGTTATAATCCCGTATAGCTGTTGCTACCTTATCTAAATGAGCTACATAAAATTTTATCTCACTTGTTCCATCGTGAATTTGAATTCCTTTGTAAATAAACCCATATATAATATCGAAATTTTCTACTGCAAATGATACATAATAATAGTTTTTCAACTCCATTATATATATATATATATATATATATATATATATATATATATATATATATATATATATATATATATATATATATATATAAAGCCTCTTTGTATTAAGGTATTGCGATGTCTCCTTGTTTTTTCTATTCTTGATATATTATAATGTCCATATAGATCATCACATTCTATAAATTAATATACTAAAAAGTCTACATCGTTTATACTGAGTGTTTTTTCAGCCTACTTTACTTTACTATATCTCGTAAAGGCTTCTAGCAACAAACAAAATGATAAAATATTTTTTCGTAACAACTGAAACACATTTTTATACTGACGTAACACAACTTCTATACACAATGCTTGTAATTTTTCCTAACTATGTTTAAAAAAATGCTGCTACCTATTCAACTATCAAATTTTTTTTATTTATCTAGTAGTTTATTATATATATATATATATATATATATATATATATATATATATATATATATATATATATATATATATATATATATATATATATATATATATATATATATATATATATATATATATATATATATATAAAAATATATATAAAAACCGTTTTTAAGATTAAAAGGAAAGGTGTGGGTTTTTTTTTTAAGTTCATGCTTCCCAATTTCTAAAAGTAATAATGTCACAGTTTGTCCAACATTATATATTTTAGCTTTTGGGAAAATAAATATACTCTCTGTTTCTTAAAAATATATACATTATTGACTAAGAAAAAAACTTGAAAATACATATTGGATCTTAGCATATATACATGTCAGGGTCCTAATTAACTTAGCCTAGGTACTGATTTTATTTTATTTTAAAGACAATCACTGTACGGAACACTGATTGCGCAAGTTCGAATTGTCACAATTGTCGACAATTATTTTTTAAAATATCACCGTTTTTTTAAATGATTAAAATTATTAGATTAGTTCATGTATCGCAAGCGATGAGTGCGACGCGATTACAGGGTTTATTTATACCCATAGGGACACAAACCATAATATTCATAAAATACATTCAAACCAATCAATCATCCATTAAAAATTTCGTTAAATCAGGTTAGGGCAAGCAGACAGCAACAAACCATATAAAAACCCTGTCCGACCTATAGTGCGTCATGATGATATGAGGAAAGTTACTATATTCTACGTCCATACAACTGCATAAGAAAACCCGATTGGTCACTTGCTTGTGTGCTACAAGGGCTTCTAGCAAGCTTGGATACCACTGCTTCAGAAAATGCGCTTTCTCCACGTTTGAACTCAGCAGCTCAGGATTTCACAAGCTGTAAAGGAAGAAGTAACATCTCCATATTTGATTTCAGTTTGAGTTTTCCATTTTAAATGAAGGAATTTTAACCTCACACAATATTCCAATTTATCCATTATTAAGAAACTAATCGCTAGATCATCAACAGTCTTTCTTTTATGCCATCTAATTAATAAGTATTTTCACTGAAATCTTGCTCCTTGTTAATTAGGTTGGACATTTTTCAGTCCGTCCTGGTAATATTATCTGTTTATAAGTGATTGAATGTCTTTTGCATGTTTATTGTGGATTCTGTACTATCAGACATTAAAAAACATAACCTAGGAGTTACCATAAAATTAATTCCTCTCGTTACATAAAACGAAAAAAAAAAAAAAAAAATATTGAACATCAGCTTAAAAGAAAATTGGCCACTGATTTAAATTATATTATATTTAGCATTATCTATGCATCTTCAACCCAATTTACGAAAGACGTGACTTGATAAATTTAAAAAAATACTTTATAGATTGTTAACTGCCAGCGAGATTATCTGAATAAAATGAGCGAATTCTTTGATAAAACTGAACTGTCGCCATTAACGTGATCGACGTGTCTCGTAATTATTATGATCTTGTTATAGGGGCATTTAAAAAGTATCGAATTAATTTATTAATTAATAACTAGCAAAATTGATCGAAGCTAATTTTTTAGCAATTATTTGTTGATATTTCATCAGTCGAATCATCTAGAGAAATGCGTTTCATAGTAGCACGACCGTAGTCGAATTTCATGAACAAATAAACATTTATTAAATTCAAAGAAATTTGAAAATAATTACCTTCCAGGAGATATACGGTTCACTATAAAGGAAAAGTGTTTTGATTTTTTGAGTCTTCGGAGAATTTGATGATTTAAATGCTAAAATAGTAACCGTGTGAAAGATATCGAACATTGCGGTTTTCTCCTAATTGCTATAAGTTGAAGAACAAAACAGCAAAAGGTTTTTTTATGATTTATTTCAAAAGTTTTTTAGTTTTAGTCTCAGATTTAAGTAAATGCATAAATAACCACTCCGTTACTGGGTTGATAAAACTTAACAATGTGTTAATTAAATCCATTTAAAGCCAGTCGAGCGAATACATATATATAATATATATCTATATATATATATATATATATATATATATATATATATATATATATATATATATAAGTAGTATTATAACCCATGAACTGCGACCGAGGATGGCCACTGTTCATGCGTCACACCAAAGATTGGGCGTGGCCTTAGTTCTTGCAGCCCGAATTGACCTTGAGCGGTGAAGACTGCCCTTGGGGAGCTGAAGAAGTGACGTATTAGCGGCAATTGACCAGTGGTTGTTGACCGTGGGGGCCTTAATTGTTACCTGTGAATAGTAGGTTGACACGTGAATTACCTTGTTTGGTGAAGAAGTAAGGTGAGCCGAAGAGGTCCAGTGGTAGTTGAAACAGTGTCCTTTTGGCAAGAGATTAGGGGGATTCGGTTCGTGTTTTATCGTAACGGTAAATGTGTGTTTACGGTAACGTTATAGGGGTGTTTGGCAATAGAGCCAATTAGCAGGGTACCTTAACTTCATTAGAGGAGAAGTCGTGAAGGGTAATATGGGGTAAAAGTGGATCATGAGGTAATATTTGGGTGTTAAAAGGTGGTCAAAAAGGCGTTATTTGGATGTATTTTAGGTGTTAAAATTGGTAAATGTTCCCCTATTTCGTTGTATGGTGCCGTAAAGTCGGTAAAAAAATGTATCGTATTTAGTTGTTTGGTGCCTAAAAGTCGGTAAAAATGTGTAAGATAAGGTAAAAATGTAAACAAAATGTGTGATTTATGGTAGTTTGCTTGAATTGAAAACAAGTAAACATGCGCCTCGATAGGTCACAATATAAAAAGAAAGGTCAAAAATATCTGATAAGGAGTTGATTTGACTGCATTGAAGTGTTGTAAAATAGTAAAATAAAACATAAGTATGAGCACATTAAGAAAATATATTAATAAAATTTAAAAATAGTACAAAAATGTTACAAAATATTAATTAAAAAACTTTAACCGTACTAGTTAGAGGATTATATCTAACTAATTGATCATGTAGGATTAAACAATAGGCAGCTGTATCTTTGGGTACATTTTTACTGGTTTATGTAAACAAAATGTGTGATTTATGCTAGTTTCCTTGAATTGAAAACAAGTAAACATGTGCCTCGATAGGTCACAATATGATAAGAAAGGTCAAAGATAGCTGATAAGAAGTTGAGTAAAATGTTGTAAAATTGGTTATATTTGGCAAAAATAGTAAAATAAGTATGAAATGAGCTAAAATTAGTTTAAAACAACGAGTTTGGAGGAAATAGTTTGAACTCGTTGGCCTGTAATCATAGTAAAATAAATGAACCTAACTTTTACCGTATTTCGTTGTCGTAACGTTAAATGTAAAAGTAAAATTTTTTCAAGTTCCTGCTGTAGAGTGGATATTATGTATGAAATGAGCCTAAATTAGTTTAATTTGGCCTTGTTGGATTGAATAATAGTAATATATATACATATAAATATGTTAAAATGAGATGGGCCTAGCCTAGTTTGGATTCGTTGAAATGTTTTTTTTGTTTGTAACTTGTTGGTTTTCTATAGGAGAAGATGAGAGAATAAAACACAAGTATGAGCACATTAAGAAATATATTAATAAAATATCTGATCAAATCTTGGTGACTACTACTATATGCCTTAAAAAGGAGAAAATTTGGTACGAAATGAGCCTAAATTAGTTTAATTTGACCTTGTTGGATTGTAATAATAGTAAAATATATATGTTAAAATGAGATGGGCCTAGCCTAGCCTAGTTTGGATTCGTTGAAATGTTTTTTTTTTTTCTTTGTAACTTGTTGGGAGTAAAATAAAACACAAGTATGAGCAGAGATTTAAGAAAAATATATTAATAAAATTTAAAATAGTACAAAAAAAAATGTAAACAAAATGTGTGATTCATGCTAGTTTCCCTTGTTGAAAATAAGGGTAAATGTAAACAAAAAGTATTAAGCAAAAAATATTTTTATTTATTATGTAATGTTTTTTTAACGTTAAAATTCTATTAATATGTTCAACCTTTCCTTGGACATCATAGCAGATACATTCATCGGGTCCTTCACGAGTCTCTGATATATGTTAAAATGAGATGGGCCTAGCCTAGTTTGGATTCGTTGAAATGTTTTTTTTTGTTTGTAACTTGTTGGTTTTCTATAGGAGAAGATGAGAGAATAAAACACAAGTATGAGCACATTAAGAAATATATTGAGCCTAAATTAGTTTAATTTGACCTTGTTGGATTGTAATAATAGTAAAATATATATATGTTTAAAATGAGATGGGCCTAGCCTAGCCTAGTTTGGATTCGTTGAAATGTTTTTTTTTCTTTGTAACTTGTTGGGAGTAAAATAAAACACAAGTATGAGCAGAGATTTAAGAAAAATATATTAATAAAATTTAAAATAGTACAAAAAATGTAAACAAAATGTGTGATTCATGCTAGTTTCCCTTGTTGAAAATAAGGGTAAATGTAAACAAAAAGTATTAAGCAAAAATATTTTTATTTATTATGTAATAAATTAAGGCTTTTTTATAATGTTATAAATTCTATTAATATGTTCAACCTTTCCTTGGACATCATAGCAGATACATTCATCGGGTCCTTCACGAGTCTCTGGAAGTGACCAAACACATGACACGAAATGTGTTTCTACTCTTTCTTCCCCATAATAGTCTATGGTCAGAGTCACTTGTTCTTGGTTGATATATGGTACTAAAATTTTTTTAATATCAAGCCAATTTTCAATAAATATTTGTGGATAAACACCAAAATATTTCGGTAATTCTTCTATAATAAAATTAATTTTTATACAAGCTTCTTGAACATTATTATTATTACTTATGGAAGTCATGATTAATACTAACCTATATATTGGAGAATGATTTAGAGGAAGGGTGCTACAAGCATGCAAAATTTGAAAGTAAATATTTGTGAGAGTGCTAGCATGCATGCAACTTAAAAAAAAAAAACACACAATTTGAAAACACACAATTTGAAAAAATGCTTATTAATTTATATATATATATATATTAGATATGACCACACAATTTTTTCTGTAGATCCAAATCCGTTTCCATTTCTTTCTGTCTCTGTTAGAGATGTAACTTCTTCCAGACGGGGATGGAAAATTTTTTCACATATTAATTGCGCTATTCGGTCTCCAGATTTGACGTGGAAATCTTTGGTTGAATGGTTGAATAGTAATACAAAAAGTTCTCCTCTGTAGTCTTCATCAGTTACACCAGCTATATGAAAATAAAAAAATTTTTTAGTGTAAGATAATAAAAAAAAAATATATATTTTTAATCTTTACCTCCTACATCGATAAAGTGATTATAAGCCAATCCAGATCTGGGAGCTATACGACCATAACAATTTTTAGGCAATTCAAACTTTAGACCTGTAGAAATTTTAAGGCAGTGTATCAGTTGACAACACCTGGAAGAGCAAGTGTTTGTTTTATATATATATATATATATATATATATATATATATATATATATATATATATATATATATATATGTTAAAATGAGATGGGCCTAGCCTAGCCTAGTTTGGATTCGTTGAAATGTTTTTTTTTTTTTGTTTGTAACTTGTTAGTTTTCTATAGGAGAAGATGAGAGAATAAAACACAAGTATGAGCACACACAGATATAAGAAAATATATTAATAAAATTTAAAATAGTACAAAATGTTACAAAATATTAAAATTTATATTGTTAAAATAATTCATTCAAGTCATCTGTTTCTATTTCGTTCGTTGGCTTCTCTCTCTCATTTCCTCGTTGTTCTTTACTGGTAATTGGTAATATACCTTGATGACATGTGTTTTGCACCATCTATTAATTTGAAAAACACCTGGAAAAGCAAGTGTTTGTTATATGCTATATATATGTTAAAATGAGATGGGCCTAGCGAGAGAGAGTAAAATAAAACACAAGTATAACCACATTAAGAAATATATTACGGAAATAAGTAAAGTAAAATTTTAAATGAGCTTAGCCTAACTGAGTTTGAATAAAACTCTTTGAAAATGTATACAATGGGTTGAGGTAAATAAAGTATGTGCAAAATAATTTTTTTGTTTTATCCTACAAGAAGAACGAAACACTTTCAAAGTATTAATAAAATGAATTCAAAACTAGAGACAAGGTGTTCCTCTATCAAAACTTAATAAGAACAACCTGTATGAATGAGCTTAGCCCCGTCTGATAAAATCTTCTTTACAACTACTATATAACTATGAATTGTCTAAATTATTGACTTAAGAGATAATGAGAATTTCGTTTGATACAAAAAGTACAAAATGTCTTAAAAATAGGAGTAAAAATCACAAAAAATCCTAATAGTATATATATGTTAATTAATATATCTTGACAATAAATTTAAACAGTTTGTCGTAAAATTCAAGATATAAAAATACTGCTGTTGTTGCTAATTCAATTATAATAAGAGCTAAGTTTATAATAACAAATACCTTGTGAATGGAAAAATTTGTTGGTCTGATTTAATTAGCGCTATCTTTGATTTATTTTTAAAACAAATTGCAATAATAACAATATCTGGTGATTGAAAATTTTTTTTCTTTAATGTATTAGCCAAAAACATTTATTTTTTAAAACAGCTCAATAGACTTACAAATAGTTTCGATAATTGATCAATAAACTTTTTACTATTATTATTATGATTGCAATGAATACTACATTGTACACATTGGTTTGATGTCAACAACGATGATAATTCTTCATTGACACGTCTTAATACCATACGTACGTAGAAACATTCACATGTATCGGGTCCTTCTTGAACTCCAGGATGTGACCATACACATGATACGTAATGTGTTCCTAACTTGTTTGTTGTAACTTGTTTGCAATCGATATAAGGTGTTAAATATTCTCGATAAGATATTAATCGAATCCTTGATTCACAACATGCTAATTTCTTGACAAAACTATCAATTCTTTTACAAGTATTATGTACTATATTATTTTGATTGAATAAATTCATTATATTATATACTAACGTTCTTCTTCTTTGAGAAGAGTTATATATGTTGTCTTTAGTTAGTAATAGTAGTAGTCAGTATTTGATACACATAAAATCAAATAAACAATGAGTGAAGATCGTCAAAGACAACAAACAACAACAACAACAACAACGAGACCAAGTATATTTAGTAACAAAAAGAAATGGAGTTTGGATTAATCGTGATGCTGTCGACTTAACACCTGGTAAATTGTTAAGTGGAGTCGGTTTATATCAAAATGGGGGATGTATAGCCTGTGGTGTTCGTGATAACGATCTGTTATATCGTTCAGTGGGTCAACAACAAAGAATCCATTCAAAATGTCATGATATCTGGAAGGCTGGTACACATGATCTTATAGATAAATATGTACAATCAATATTTCCACGACCCATTGGTGAACGAGAATACCAACAACGATTACAACAACAACAACAACAACGAGAACAAAGAGGCAACCCTTGATAATTCTTATTACATATACAGAATGTTTAGTTTTACGTGATATATATATATATATATATATATATATATATATATATATATATATATATATATATATATATATATATATATATATATATATATTTGTTCTAATAAATTCCTTATATCCTTAAATATTGGATGTTTTGTTTTTAAGTGGTATTTATGTAGATTTTTAGTTTTGGTACATTCTAATAAAGTCATTATATTCTTACTACTTTTATATAGTTAATAAAGTCCTTATATCCTTAAATATTGGATGTTTTAAGTGGTATTTATCTATATTTTTAGTTTTTGGTATCTAATAAAGTCATTATATTCTTACTACGTTTATATAGTTAGTATTTGAATAAAATATGTTATTACTACTACTATGGTTTTGTGTTTTTAAGAGCTTTTTATAGGTTTTTTTTAGTCGTATTAAAACCTTTATAGAAAATGATTTCTTCTGTCTACCAATAATAAAACACACAGGTTTGACATAAAAATAATTTATTACTAAAAGCATCATCGATTTTTCTACAAATTATTCATTTTAACATTGGTTACAAATTTCTTAAATCTAAGTTTATTATTATTTGACTGCCCACGTAGACATTATGGGATGAATATTGAGAGCCATGTCAATAGTGCCATACAATTTGTTGTACTACATTGAACTTTAGCATTGTAGGTTAGATTATGATCTAAACAGGAAGATTTTGTCGGTTTAAATGTCGGCAGGTTCCATACATTCAAAGTATCTATATCAACCATCTTGAAATTGGGATTAGTAGGAGTAGTACTAGCAGCAATGTTGTCTTGAATAAATCGAAACACATGTTTTCCTTTTACATACAATACATCAATATTGTCCAGTACTCTATCCAAAATTTCTCCAACTTGATTGTAATTTACATAGCCGGAAGAATATCGTATACCATGTTCCTTTTCAGCTTTACGAACAGCTCTTTTTTATTGAGTCGAGATAAGCTGTTAAATGCAATTTTCGGTTTCAACACATAATGACTTGTCTGTAAACCATTTGATATCGTAATTTCTTTAGCATGGAATTCTTCCACATAAACCTCTTCATTAACATCATCATCAGCAGCAAATAAAAAGTTAAATCCCTGAATATCGAGAACAGCCAACTTCATCGTGTCACAGTTACTCTTCAACTACTACAACATTTACAAAGCACACAACATATATCATCAGAATTTATTCAATTTTCCTTGTTTAACTGATTTGATCTCAATATTACCCTTCTTTGTTTTTCATAGTAGTTTGTATTATCAAATAGTTAGGTCTCTAGAGATTTTTAATGTTAAAATTTTACAGAAGAAGGGTTAATAAAAATTTTTAACCAAGTTTTATATGAAAGAAATATTTATTTTCTTAAAAACATTTATACAAAATACATAAACTAAAAATCTAAACAACTATATATATGTAAATATTACAAAATCTTATATCCTAACTATTATTAAGGAATGATTAGATGAAAAATTGAATTCGTATTGATTTTAATACCATTCTATACAAATATTTATAGGGGATTTAATCACGTACATAGTCATCATACTGAATTAGATTGGGATCAATTTAATTTTAACAATTTGCCATTTGAAAGTATTACAAGTTTTCTACAAGGTGTAGTGAAAAACGAGCAAGTTTTTGTGAAAGGAAACCAAAAAAAAAAAAAAAAAATTGGTTAAGTGATTTAATATCTAATGATATTAATTTATTTCAATTAGGATGTAAAAGTTTAGGCAATTTAAACGCTAGAAATTATGCTATTTGTTGTAATAATCATGTTGAGTATATAGTACAAAATGTCTTTTGAATAGAGGTTGAATTTGAAATTTGTGTGTTAAATGTAGTTTTAGTAAATTCTAATAATAATAAAACATGTTATTACTTAAACATATTGTTTATTTTATAACTGGATACAATTTAAAATACAAACACACAAGTACTAAATATTAGCTAATTACATATTAAAAAAATATTCTACAACTATTGTTTTTTTTTCTATTTATTCCTCGATAAGATACCAAATAGTAGTACTCTCACACTTGTAACAATAATCCCGTAGTCTGAGTCGAGGTTGAAGTTGTCGAACAGCATTGTTACGTCTAATGATTAAATTTATTTGAGCTATATGTGGTTGAAATGGTATACTTCTCGATTTTTTTCAACAACCACTACATAAATAAGTAAAATTCATGTTGTTATTTCTATGAATATTTTCTAGGATACTGATGTCAAATTATTCCTCGAGTAGATACCACATAGTTATACGGGCACATTTGTAACAATAAACCCTTACTCGAGTTCGAGGTGGAAGGAGATGAGTTGGATAGGGAACACTCTGTTTTTCTCTCCAACAACTACTACATAAATAAGTAAAATTCCAAAGCATGTTTTTTCTTAAAAGTAGAACACAAAGTTGTTTCTATAAATGAGATCTCTATGATACTGATGACCGATACTTGTGTGTTTAACTATTAAATTTTAACTTTCACCTCCTCGCAGTTTTCTATTATTTTTTCTACATGTTGACAATCGAATAATATATTTGTCTTTCGTTTCCAAAAGTACTTCTTCTCGTTCTAAACAGTCTTTCAGATTTATGAAAATTTTCGTTTCATCTTTCACTTGTTGTTCTAAATCCTTTTGACATTTGGACAAATCGTTATCTAACTGATAGATTTCACGAGTCAGATCGGTCAAATTACGTTTAAAATTTGCTATTTCCTCCTTAAAATCGGCAATTACTACATATGCTACTTTGTTTTTTTCTTGACAAATTTGTAATGTTTCCGTTAGATTTGTTCTCAATAAATACAAATCCGATTCCAATTTGATATTTTCCTTGAGCAGAGTAATATGTTTCGTATAATTTACCGACATTGTTAAATTCGCAGCCAGATTTGCATATTCTTGAATTTTTCCCATACAAATATCATTAACAGCTTGTTCATTATCGTATAAATCCATATAATTGTCCAGTGATTTAATACATTCCTGATACAAGTTTAAACTGGTATTATAAAGTGAATGATAATCTTCTAATAAATATTCATAATTTTGATTACAAGAATTATTGACGATGACATCATCATCGTAGTTGTTTGTACTTTGAACCAAAACAACAGCAGTTGTAAACAAATAGTTTAACAATAGATATGTAGAGAACATTTTTGGACAATGTTAGTTGAGTGAATGATGATGTTTCCTATTAAAATGAGCCAAAAATTTATTTAGCATCTGTTTTATAGAGATCGTTTTCCTTCCGAAAAGAATAATAAGAAGAACCTCTTGTTGCTTGAACCATATAAATAATAGTTTCAACAAAAATGGAAAAAGTAAATTTTAACTGTTTAAAATGTGGATGTCAAGTTAAAAGAACTATAAATAGTTACTATCGAGATCGAGTCAGAATACGCAAATATTGTACATATTGCTTAATTAATTATGTATATGGGAAAAAAATAGTCTAATTTCCATGATTCTATCAATTACGATGACGACGACTAATAGTGACATGTGACTACATTTATCACTAGTAGTAATAGTAGTAGTAGGGAGAGATAATAGAAAGTACTTGGAGAGAGCATTAACTAATATACACATCATATCATTTATTCATTCAAACAAAAAATGCCAGTTATTGTAAGAGTAAAATGTCCACAATGTAAAGGGGAAAGTGAAATACGAAATCAAAAATGTTTGTCATGTGTGGTAAAAGATCGAATCAAAGAGACAAAAGGAGCAAAACATGTGCCTGCTGAATTGCTTTCCTTTGGCAAAGAAGAACGAGGACTTGAAAGAGAGGAGAGAGAGAGCTGCTGCAAGACAAGGAAACAGATAAATTGAGTAGATTTATATAAAAACAAACATCAAGAATACAATCATATTATTAGTATCTCTGCTTACTATTGACACACATATAAAATTAATGGCTTGTATAAGAGCTTGGTGGAATGAAATATCCAATTTTCCCGATTTACCATCAAAATTTATCATTTATTTTCAAGATTTTGTCAATTGGAATATCATATCACGAAAACAACATTTAGACGAAGATCTAATACGAACTTGTATCAATAAAGTCAATTGGCAACTCATCTCCCAATATCAGCAATTAAACGAACGATTTATGACGGAATTTGCCGGAATGTTGGATTGGAATGCAATTAGTATCCATCAAAACTTGACTGAAGATTTTATCCGTCGACATAGAGAACAAGTTAATTGGACATTTATTCAAAAATTTCAACGAGGAATCAGTCCTGCCTTTTTACTTGAAATGAAACCCTACATTGATCAACAAGAACAGTTCAATTGTTGTTAAATCAATATAATTTTAAGTGGTACTTGTGTGTATTAATTTTCTATATATTTTTTTAATAAAAAAGTTATCAACAGTACAAGTTTTTGTTATTTTTTAACTACATACTGCTAATACACTTTAATTTTATTATTGCATACAAGCACGCGTTACGATAAAAACCATTTATATTGTACATTCAATGCATTTTCATCTTATTTGTTTTGCTGAACTCTCTCGGTCATACATTTTTTAGGAATTTTATTGTTATAAAAGATTGAATTGGTAAATATAAACATCAGTTATCAGCTTTCCTCTCACAATATAATAGTTTTTTATTTTTGTTTGACATTGTACTTAATTGATCAGGTGAGTTTAACGGGAAAAAAAAATTTTTATACAAACCACATCATATCTAATTCGAATGGTTGTTTGCAGTATGTTATCATCAGCATCTTTAAACGAATCTACTATGCCTACAACAAGTAAATCATCTAATCTATTGATTGATATGGATGCAACAGAACAAACTCCTACTACTACTATATATATAAAAAAACAAGGAAAAATTTCCACTTTGTAAAAATATATTTTTGGATGGTCTTACATATATGGGACTAATCAATTTTCTCAAGAGATATTCAAATGTACACCTTTATAATTCTGTTAAACAACAAAATAGTAGTGAATCATTAAAGTCTTTTAGGCAAAACCTGTACACGTTAACAATTATGAATAAAATGCAACAACAAAAAGAAACAGAGAAATCTCTATTTGAACGTTCACCACTATCTCAAGTGTATTTTTCCTTAATATTTGACTCGTTGGAAAATTTTGATGAAAAGAATGTCATCGCTAATATAAAGGAAATTCCCACAGAAATATTTGAACAATTTCCATCGGTAATAATTATCCCTAATAAGTCAAATATTAAGGACATTGTTTGGAAAATTACGCAAAAACAAGAGAATGAAATAGATTTAAGTTCAGCCATAAAATATGTAAACGCTCAAATTAATTTTTTTACCTTATTGTCAAAATACAACTTTTTCAACGAATATATATTTTTACCCCCTTACCCCAAAATGTATAATAAAGCTTATTTTTCCGACTTGTATGTACGTATAGAAAGGGCAATTCAAATACTCGATGACAACGACGATGATGATGACTGTAATTCGAAAACAGCAAATATAATTATTCCTGGAATAATTCTTGTTGGAAAGCCTATAAATCAGATGCAGGTTTCGATCTTTGTATTAAACAGGATACATTTTGTCCCGCAGGGAAAGCCACAAAGATTGAACTGATTGAAAGGGTAAATATTCCTATAGGATTCTATGGACAAATTGTTGCAAGATCCTCTACGAATGCTATAGGAACTATAAGGACAGGTATCGTAGATGCAACCTATAATGGACCTCTGATTATTTATTTTATCTCGGATGAAAATATTTTATTGGAAAAGTATCGAAAAATTGCGCAATTAGTTATATGTCCTTTGGTAAATGCTTCAATTGAAAGAAATATTACAAGTCTGAAGAGTAGTTTTATCAGAAAATCAAACAATTTTGGTTCTTCGGGAAAATATAAAATTCCCGTTACCCAATTCTTTCGACAATATTGTGCACAACCTCAAACAGATGTTGAAAAATGCCGATTATTAATCGATGCACTAGAAATTTAATCTATTCCGATTCTTCCGATTCTGAATAAATTATTTTATTTCCTATATTGCCGATTATAATCGATCCACTAGAAATTTAATCTATTCCGATTCTTCCGATTCTGAATAAATTATTTTATTTCCTATATGTTTGTTGTTGTACCTCTAAGAATCTTTTTATTTTTACAACCTATTTGAAATGCCGATTATAATCGTAGTACAAACTTTCTCACACTAGATTAGTTTTAAGATTTATCTATTATTAGTATATATTCATAAGTTTAACCTAGTAATAATTTGGATATAAAATAAAACAATGTTTATAAGATTTTTGGATTTATTTAAGACTACATCATTTCCATACAAAAAAAAAACCTTTTTCACGGGAGGCCTCGAAATTTCATCCCATACTTCTTGTGTCGGTTTCAACTTTAATTGTATATGAATACTCTTCAGATTCAAATATTAAAAAGATCATACTTTGCTTTCAAAACTAACTAGAACGAATCTTTACACAACAAAATTGACTCGTCATAAGACTTGTATTTATATATTAAATAAAGTAAATAATCTCTATTAATCATCTGATATGCAGTTTAGTTTTTAGGAATATATGCTAATTACACATGTTTATCAGTATAAATGCAACATAACAATTTAATTTTGGAAAATTACCAATTATCCAATAAACTCATATATTTGAAGTAACTAATTTAAAAATAACAAATTTTTATAAAATATCCTGGGGAAACTATTTCTAAAGGGTCTAAGAAGTAGGAAATACATACATCAATATATTAATATATACGTATGTTTTATTAGTTTTAGTCAGTCATTCCATAGATCATTCAATATGATTGAATCAAATGTGTTTATTGACATTCATGGATATAATTGCTCTTTTGGATAAACCACCATTTTCAAAACTATATCTGCTGCTAAAGATTAAAAAATTGGTTGATTGGTCAGAACAATATCATGGTTTATGTTGGGAAAATGGATTTGTTGAAATAAATGATATCGAGAACATTTTACAAAATGTATTGAAAATTTATCAAACTCCATATCGAATTTATGTCAAAGGAAATACAAAAATGAATATTTTAACAAAATTCTTAAATGAGGACTACATACACAACATTCCCATTCAACAAGAACCTAAATTAAGTAAATTTAAGATGATTCCAGAGTGTTATTTTTATAAAAATATTAATCCATGGCATTGTGCATTATCCAATGTAAACTACTATATAATTATCGAAATTGTTGGAAATAAAGAACTTATTTGTGTGCCTTTAGACAAATATTATATTTACAAGTTATTTCAGTTTATTTATTATTCAAATCTTTAATAGTAACTTGAGAAAAACAATTTTTACGTTTACATTTTACGTTACGGCAACGATATACGGTAAATTTCATATCAGACAAAAATTCTTGTCAGCTCTTTGGATTATAACTAATATAGTAGTTGTAAAGAAGATTTTATCAAATTAGACGAGGTTAAGGTCATTCATACAGGTTGTTCTTGTACCTTGTCTCTCTGGTTTTGAACAAATAAAAATTCATTTTATTAACACATTTGGAAATGTTTCGTTCTTCTTGTAGGATAAAACAAAAACGACTAAAAATAGCTCATTTAAAATTTTCCTTTACTTATTTCTTAATATTAATATATTTCTTAGCATTGATTAACATATATATATAGACTATTTATTATTGTTTTATAGATATTTTATACTTTTAAATATTTAAGTAAGTCAATAATTTAGACAATTCATAGTTATTCAAATTTTCTCCTTTTTAAGGCATATATATAGTAGTAGTCACCAAGATTTGATCAGACAGGGCTAAGCTCATTCATACAGGTTATTATTGTAATATTAAGTTTTGATGGTCCAGCCCCTGCATCGCTGAGGGACCTACATATTCTTCCCAATAATACTATTATAGACCTCTTAGATATAGGTTGTCATAATTTAAAACTCTATAAAAAGTAAACAACAACAACAACTAAGAGAGAAAACTATCATTAAAAATGCCAGTTATTGTACGAATAAAATGTCCCAAATGTAAAGGAGAAACAGATCTGTATAATGAAAGATGTTTGGCATGTGATGCTAAAAAGGTTTTCAAATTAATGGATGGTGCAAAACACATGCCATCAAGGTATATTACCAGTAAAGAACAACGAGGAAATGAGAGAGAAGCCAACGAACGAAATGGAAACAGATGACTTGAATGAATTATTTTAACAATATAAATTTTAATATTTTGTAACATTTTGTACTATTTTAAATTTTATTAATATATTTTCTTATATCTGTGTGTGCTCATACTTGTGTTTTATTCTCTCATCTTCTCCTATAGAAAACCAACAAGTTACAAACAAAAAAAACATTTCAACGAATCCAAACTAGGCTAGGCCCATCTCATTTTAACATATTTATATGTATATATATTACTATTATTACAATCCAACAAGGCCAAATTAAACTAATTTAGGCTCATTTCATACATAATATCCACTCTACAGCAGGAACTTGAAAAAATTTTACTTTTACATTTAACGTTACGACAACGAAATACGGTAAAAGTTAGGTTCATTTATTTTACTATGATTACAGGCCAACGAGTTCAAACTATTTCCTCCAAACTCGTTGTTTTAAACTAATTTTAGCTCATTTCATACTTATTTTACTATTTTTGCCAAATATAACCAATTTTACAACATTTTACTCAACTTCTTATCAGCTATCTTTGACCTTTCTTATCATATTGTGACCTATCGAGGCACATGTTTACTTGTTTTCAATTCAAGGAAACTAGCATAAATCACACATTTTGTTTACATAAACCAGTAAAAATGTACCCAAAGATACAGCTGCCTATTGTTTAATCCTACATGATCAATTAGTTAGATATAATCCTCTAACTAGTACGGTTAAAGTTTTTTAATTAATATTTTGTAACATTTTTGTACTATTTTTAAATTTTATTAATATATTTTCTTAATGTGCTCATACTTATGTTTTATTTTACTATTTTACAACACTTCAATGCAGTCAAATCAACTCCTTATCAGATATTTTTGACCTTTCTTTTTATATTGTGACCTATCGAGGCGCATGTTTACTTGTTTTCAATTCAAGCAAACTACCATAAATCACACATTTTGTTTACATTTTTACCTTATCTTACACATTTTTACCGACTTTTAGGCACCAAACAACTAAATACGATACATTTTTACCGACTTTACGGCACCATACAACGAAATAGGGGAACATTTACCAATTTTAACACCTAAAATACATCCAAATAACGCCTTTTTGACCACCTTTTAACACCCAAATATTACCTCATGATCCACTTTTACCCCATATTACCCTTCACGACTTCTCCTCTAATGAAGTTAAGGTACCCTGCTAATTGGCTCTATTGCCAAACACCCCTATAACGTTACCGTAAACACACATTTACCGTTACGATAAAACACGAACCGAATCCCCCTAATCTCTTGCCAAAAGGA
>CM032446.1:71908120-72230620 GCA_019049505.1 Pachyrhynchus sulphureomaculatus
GCTGAGTCGATGCTAAACATCAACTACAATCAACCTAAGTTTGGATATGATCAGTACCCAAAACCTTAGCAATAAACAATAAAAGTAAGCTATTCTCTGCTCAACTTTTATAACAGTCAAAAAAAACGAGGTCGTCACCTCTACAGAGCAACATCAAAAAAAAAAGTAAAGCAATTAAGATAATGTAAATATAAATTATTCTTCTTCTGACAAACTTTCATTAGGGTTAGGTTCATTGAATGGTTTTTAAGTCTTTAATATGCCATCGTCCTACTTTAGTCCCATCTAAATTAACTAAACCATAAACTAAGTCTGAAATCTTTTCTCTTATCACGCAATGCACATACTTAGGTACCAACTTAGATGTGAATTTATCTGCTGCACTGGAAAGAATTTTATTTTTTCGCCAAACGTGATCACCTATATTAAAGACAAAATCCCTTTTTCTAAGGTTGTAAGACTTACTGTTCCGTTCATAAGCCTTATGTATCCTACTACGCACGTCGGTGAAAATATCTTTTAAACCCTTTAAATTTTCGGCGTACGCACCCCTGTTACCCGGAATTATTTCGCTGTCAACATTGACACAAATCTAAATTTTTATAATACGATCCGGATAGAGGTATATGTCTGCCGTAAACTAAGAAAGACGGTGTGAACCCTGTTACTTCGTGTCTTGCGGTATTTATTGCTTGTTGAATTTTGGAAATATTGCCGTCCCAAGTGTCATGTGAATCAACGTAACTTCTTAAAGCGGTCCCGACTGTTCGGTTATTACGTTCAACAAAATTACATTGTGGAGAGTACACAGGATTAAAACGGATGTTAAAACCATAAGTTTCACTTTAAGCTCTTAAAACTTTTAGAGGTAAACTGAGTACCGTTATCGCATATTAAGAGCGATGGAACACCGTGGATTAGAAAGACATTATTTTCCAAAATTCTCTCTATATGTCCAGCTTTAGAGCTTTTCAAAGGAAATAGCATGGTATACTTCGTAAACCAGCAAGAAACCACGAGGAGCCATTTATTTCCCTTTTTTGAACGTGGGAATGGGCCTACTAGATCAGCTGCTATGACTTGAAAAGGGTAATTAACCGTTTTCTCTTTTCCCATCAGTCCCATAGGTAGTGCATTTGGAGATTTCTGCGCTCCACATACTTCACAAGTCCTCACAAACTTTAAGATATCAAAACGCATTTTTGGCCAATAATAATGTTCCTGAACCCTGTGAAGAGTTTTATAAAAACCAAAATGACCAGAAGTAGGAGGAGTGTGACACATGTCTATAATCTCCCTCTCTGTGGTTTAGGAACTAGTATTTTCCACTCGGGTACATTAACTTTTAAAGGCAACTGGTTTGGGATAAACTTGTACACGAAATCATTTTCCACTTCCACTGCGGAAAATTTTGAGGAAATTCTTTAATTTGCTGCCGTAAATTATCGTACCATGGATCAATGCGATCTATATCAACTGTATCAATTCTTACGCCAATTTGTGCATTAAGACTGTTTTCATCCACTGTATGATCTGGGATTCTTGACAAAGCGTCAGGAATAACATTGTGGACTCCTTTTCTATGAATTAAATTAAACGTATGTTGTCTCAACCTAATCGCCCAACGCGCTAGTTTTGCCACTAGGGTTTTTAATAGAATTAAGCCACAATAAACTATAATGATCTGTTACGACCGTGAAAGGAACACCTTCTATGTAAGGTCGAAACTTTTCGATGTTAAAGAGTACTGCTAAACATTCTTTTTCAACAACCGAATAGTTACGTTCAGCCTTTGATAAAGTTCTACTGGCATACGCTATCACTCTTTCCTCACCATTGATTTTCTGTGTTAGGACGCCCCCTAAACCGGTATTAGAAGCATCACTAGAAATATAAAACTGTTAGGAAAAATCTGGTTGGGATAAAATTGGAGCTGAAACCAATAGCTCTTTAATCTTTATAAAAGATTCTTCGGCTGCCTTTGTCCAATCTATCGATTGTCCTTTTTTTCGTCCTTTCAAAAGATCAATAATAGGCGACAACAGGGTAGAAAAATTCTCGATAAAACGTCTGTACCATGAACACATTCCTACGAAGCGCTTAACTTCCGTAGTATTAGTAGGTCTCGCATAATTAACCATGCTTGCTACTTTATCCGGATCGGTACGTAAGGAATTTGAGCCTACAATATAGCCTAAAAACTTTAGAGAAGTTTTGAAAAAATCACATTTGCTCAAATTTATCGTCAGTCCGGCCTCTTTCAATTTATTTTTTACTTCTTTAAGTAAGCGTATATGCGATTCGAAGTCTTCCGATGTTACTAAAATATCATCGAGATAGGTAAAAATATGTGGCTCATATTTCGGACCAAATATAGCGTCCACTAAACGTTGCTGAGTTTGAGCAGCGTTCTTTAGACCAAACGGCATAGTGACGAACTGAAATAGACCTCGGCCTACTACTGCAAAAGCGGTCTTTTCCTTAGAGGATTTGTCCAAAGGAATTTGCCAGAATGCCTTTCTAAGATCTATCGAGGATACTTACTTAGCATTCCTGAGTGATGTCAAAATTCTATCGATGTTCGGTAATGGATAGTTATCAAATTTGCTGACCTCGTTGAGCTTTCTTCCGTCAAAGCATAGACGATACTGTCCATCGGCCTTTTTCACCAATAAGATTGGAGAACACCAGGGACTGTTTGATTCTTCAATCACTCCGAGTTTCAACATTTCGTCTAACTCTTTATTTAATACTTTTGACATGTACGGAGACATGGCGAAGGGCCTTGTCTTTACAGGACTGGCATCAGCTGTATCTATAGACATGGTGATTTTATTCGTTCGGCCTAACCTATCTTTACTACTTATTTCATTGAAAGAGCTTATTACTTTTTCTGCTTTTAAGCGTTCCGTCCGCGAGAGATCATCTAGGGTACATAGACGTGAGAAAAGGTTTTCTAAAGAACTTTCTGAATAAAATCTTTAAAACTTGTATGAGAATTGACTTCTAGGGACTGTGGATACCACGAATTATCTTTAAAATTTACTAAAATTCCGAATTTTTGTGCAAAATCACATCCTAAAACCAAAGTATGTGATAGAGAAGGTACTACTAGAGCAGAGATTACTAAACAATGACCATTGCAGACTAGCGGCAACTCACCGTACCTAAAACTTTTAGACGGCTGCCATCTGCAGTGGTAACACTTCTATTTTTGACGTGGCATATTTTTATACTTAAACGACTTAAAATTTTAATACCATTCCGACCTACAACGGAGGCATTTGCACCAGAGTCAAATAAAGCCGAGAAATGGGCACCTAATAGATTTATCTTTATATGCGGTCTATTATCTAAATATTTATGCACGAATAAAGGAGACATGTGACCATTTGGAGAAGCAGGAGTTTTAACTTGAGAAGGAGAATTTTTATTAGACTTAAAAAAATCAGAAACTTTTTGTAACCATTTAGTCCAATCTGATCTATTGGAATATTTTTGTCCATCCGTGTTTCTAGAACGTTTTGGATTAGGGGCTTTACTGCGAACGTGAGCTTGTGACTTAGCCGAATGATTAGAGGCTTTTTTGTTGGACTTAGTATATCCGCCTCGGTAATATACCGTCCTTACTCGTTTTTTTGTACATTTGGGGCATGATGCTAGTCTCACACCAGTTGTTCCACATTTGAAACAAAATACCCTCTTAGGTGCTGTACAATTTTGGTAAGTGTGATTCGGACCTTCGCAATTCCAACACGTGAAATTGCCTTAGGTAAAACCGACTTGTCATTCACTTTAGCTGCAGTGTCGCTAATTTTAGAATCATTATCTTTTCTTTTACCCGTTTTCCGGTTACTCCTAGAGTTCCGATTTAAATTCCCAACTTTATTTGTCGAGACTCCACTTCGGCCATTTGGATTATACTCTACTTGATGTATATTAGTTTCGCCTTTTGGTCTGCTCTTTTCCAACAAATAATCGGACTCTTCAAGTTTTCTACATAACCCGGCGAGTTCGGCTACCGAATTAATATCTAGTAGAGCTAACCGATTGACGAAGCTAGGTAGAATATTCCTCCGTATAAATTTAACTTTGGTACTTTCCAGAGGCTTGGTGGATAACCTGCCAAATAAAGATTCCATGTGGGCAATAAAAATCACAGTGGACTCATTCTTCTTTTGTAGCCTCCTCTTTATTTCCGACCACAATTCTTCATCCTCATCACAGTGCAAGAAGTCCTTCTTTAGCCTATCTACCAAGGAATGCCAGTCGTTGACACTTGATTTTATGCTTCTAAACCAAGTGAAGGCATCGCCAGTGAAGAATTCAACAGCAGAGCTGAAAAGTTCATCTTCCGATACTTTCCTAGCTTGGGCTATTTCAGTCAGCCTCTCCAAAAAAGGATAGAGTCTCTTTGAGTCTCCATTAAATTTCAATTGCCATTCGCTGACAGGAATATTTCTGGCTGCGCAATTCACGATTGGAGCTGGTACATTTATGACTGGGGTTGTAATAGACAACTGTGGTAACTCATGACCAGGAGCTATCTTTTCTGCAAGATTTGCTTCCATGAGTACACATGTAGCTATTGTTTCTTGAACATACTTCGACGCTTCCTCTTCGTCATCCGGCATGGGAATTCTTTGTACGCGACCCGCTACATGCGATAAACGTGACTTAACCCGGTGTACAAGTGAATCATTTGGATCGCCGTCATAACTATCGATTAAGCTTTGGATAGAATTTAAACTCTTTTCGATACCAGCCGTTTCCTCTTTAATAGACAGAGTGTCATCCCCTATCTTTATCGTTTTTCCGGGCTCATTAATTTCTTTACTTAAGATCCTCGTTAGAATCTTTCTTTTATCCGCGACCGGACGTTCTGAGAAAGTACGACGGATTTTCAGTTCATAGTCTAATTCATATTCCAGTAGGTGATTGACTTTAAAATTGAAGGCTTCCATGATAAATGTATTTAGATTATAAAATTTAAAAGAATTGTTTAAAAAGTCGTAAAAAAATATTTCTCCTGTGCTCCGATATAGTCAAAATAAAATCATGTAAAGGCAACTAAAATATGTAAACTTCTTTACCAAACATTTAAAAAATCTTCGACAATTTCAAAAAAAAAATTCTAAGTATTGCCTTCTATTAAAATTCTTTTACCAAATATGTTAAGAAATTTCCAACAAAAAAATCTCCAAATATCGTTTCGTATCAGCAAAGTATTTTTAATATTCATGCAAAACATCGGTGAGAAAAAAAGTACAGTTTTTTCTTCGGTTTACCGCAAAATAAATCTAACGCTGCTAAAATTAAAGTAAACCAGCACATCTGCTAATCTGAACTATAAAGCTAGCTTTTAAGAAAAAAGTAGGAATCACTTATCTTAGAGTCGATTAACAAAATTCAAATATCTATACCACCATCAGATAAATTGAAATAAATAATTCTACAAATTTCCTGCTTTTGTCTTATTGCTATAGTGTAGTTTCGTTTAATAAACCTTATGAAATAAAAATATCTGAAAAGTTAGAGCTTTTACTTTGTTCGATAGCTAGTACACTGAACCCTTTAAAAAATAAAATTCCAAAAGCCCCCCGCGTTGACAGCGTCATTTTGTAAGGTGTGAACTTACCTGCCCGCTTTTTGAGGCGTTATTTTGTACCGTGTATATTAATTGGTCGCTTTTTGCGGCGTCATTTTGTACCCTGTGAAAATTGTTTTTCCCACGCTTGGGCACAATTTTCTTGCAACCTCTTTTTAATTTCTGATAATGAATTGAGTGAATAATGATTTTAAAAGAACTAAAGAAATTAAACAAACACTAGCTCAGTTTTCCTTGGTAGAGAGATATGGGTAAGAGATAATTTTTGTACGTCTTTTTGGAATTTTTTCTATTTTTAAAAAAAACTCAGCTGCACTAATTTTTGGGCACCATTCATTTTAAAATAGAAAGGATCTAACTTCAGCTAAAAAAATGAAAAAATACTGAAAGGGTGTACAGTTGTTATATAAAAAATCAGTTTGGTACAGCCGTCCTTATCCTGAAAAGAAAGATAGGTATTCAGTGAGACACTAGCTTTAATCAACAAAAAGAAAATTTATTCATGATTTTAAAATAAAAGTTCTAACCTTTGTGGTTTTAAGGATTACAAAAAAAATTCTAGCCTAACAGGTAGTTATTATTATTAGAGTCTCTAAATCAGACATTTAAATTCTAAAACCTGACTACCCCCGAAAGCGAAGAATCGTGATTTTCACTTCACCTTTTGTCAGTTCAAATTGCTATTAAGACACTTACTTCGGGAATAGGTCTATTGATGAATGTTCTGGTAACTTACGGTTTTATTTGGGCTTCTAGGCCTTCGATGGAACACAAAACCGATTTTACACTTTGTAGGAATCACTTAGAGCCCACTACGGCTTTACGTTAAAAAAAAAACTCGTGCTTTACTTGGCTCTCATAATTGTTGCTATGAGCCTCTACTGCGGCTCGGTCGAAGTAAGCCTGGCTGCGGCTCGATGGAAATTAGCCTACTTGGCAGCTCGGTCGAAATAACCTACTTGGCGGCTCGGTGGAAATAACCCTCTCTTCCTGTCCACCGGACTCTTAAATAAACCGTGGGCACTCTCTCGGTAATCTGGCTACGCCGGAACCAAAAAACCGGATACAAACATTTAACCAATCCCGGCGTATCGAGAGATTCGGTCGCAACCCGCACAGCACACTATATACCGAACGGCTTGGAATTTCTGATTAATATACCGTTCGATACAAAAATGAAAAGAAGTACAATTTAAAGTGAAAAATCAGTAACATTACATGGTCTTAAAATCTAAGAAAAAATGAATGTTACAATATCTGTAGTGAATCTATATAAAAATTTGAAAATGGAGTTTAATGCTGCTAATCATTATGATGTCAACAATCACTACCTGGAAATAATCATACCACCAACTAGTGGATTCAACCATGGCTACCTCTGGGAACTTCCATGTCGTCCACCAAACTATGTTCCGGCAAATTTGGTCCATTATAGTGAATCCAATGACACGTTCAATTTTCTCACACCCGTTAGTGAAAATCCAGGACGTTTTCAATTTACAAAGAGAACCTATTTCGTGTAGAAGCTCAGAATATTCTACGGAAAATATGGATAACATCCACCATACAAATGAACGAGACGTCTCCCAAATGAGTTTTGAAAAAATAGAGAGGACGTCTGAGTCATTGCCCGAAGAGGAATTGGACAAAATTAACAGCAATAGTGAAGGTGGCTATAGTTCTTTCAAGAAAAGGATACGTGAGGGTTTAACATATTTTCGATTAGATGGTATCCAAGCAGCAGGATTCTTTTTAAGTGGTAACATTACGATGAATAACAGCAAAAAAAATCATAGAACCTGTAGCGATACGATATTTACAACTGCTTTTTGTCCATATTTTTTAAGATTCTTATTAAACTTTTTGTGATATTAATGTTTAAGCTTATATCTAGTGACCATAAAGTAAATGTAGCTTTAGACAGATGTTAGTATAGTATTAATAGTGAATACATGACATGTATAGAAGCGACTGCTTTTATATTTCCTAATATCAAAAATAAATTGGTTAATAGCACTGTTTTTTTTTTTTTAAATTTTTCTGTAGTTATATGGTAATAGAGACCCAGAATGGGCTACTAACTCCTGTAATATTTTACTAAATGAGTAACGCCCTTCCCATAACTCGATATTTTAAATTATAAATACTTAGCGATACATATATATATATATATATATATATATATATATATATATATATATATATATATATATATACATATATATATATATATATATATATATATATATATATATATATATATATATATATATACACATATATATATATATATATATATATATATATATATATATATATATATATATATATATATATATATATATGTATATATATATATATATATATATATATATATATATATATATATATATATATATATATATATATATATATATATGGCCACCTTAATATCAGCAAAACAAAGTACATCGTAATCAGCAAGTCTCCGGTTCCTACTATCTTGTTAATTGTTAACAATCAACAAATACAAAGAACTCCGCAATACAAGATACCATGATAAACGAATAATGGGATTCGCAGGAAATTCGTTGCCGTATCGAAAAAGCTAGAGCAGTGTTTTTCAAAATGAAATCACTTTTCAAAAGCTCAGCAATAAAATTGAACACGAAGATGCGACTCCTAAGATGTTATGTCTTCAGTGTCCTTCTTATGGTGTGGAATCTTGGACGCTGATTGCAGCCACTTCTAAGAAACTTGAGGCATTTGAATTATGGCTATTATGGCCGAATTTTCAAAATTCCATGTACTGACCATATTACCAACGCATGAACAAGAAACTGGAAATTATGGAAACGCTTAAAGTAGGAAAATTGGAGTATTTAGGATGCATAATGAGAAATCCCCACCGATATGGATTAGAGGACGCAAACGTATTTCCTGGCTAAACAATCTGCGAAATTGGTTCTCAACAAATACTACCGGTCTCTTCAGAGCTGCAGTGGATAAAGTAATAATAGCCAGAATGATTGCCAATATTCGAACCGAATAGGCACTTTAAGAAGAAGATAATTTTGTTAATATTTGTTAGGTTGTTTTTAGAATTAAGAAATTATAGTGTAAAAAAAGGCAGCAATTGATTGTGTTCTTCGAATACAACCCTGGATTAATTAGAGTCAATTAGAGGTAAAGGAAATTACTATGGTAAATATACATAATGCTTTTTGTTAATAACAAGAGATTATAATTTATTTGTTAGCATTAACTGGCATAATTATTTTGGGCTTACTACCTGCTCGGCTATAAAACCGCAAAAATTTCTAATATCTGTTTATTCTTTAACTTGGTTTCAACCTGTTTACATCTGTAGTGAATCTATATATAATAATTTGAAAATGGAGTTTAATGCTGCTAATCATTATGATGTCAACAATCACTACCTGGAAATAATCATACCACCAACTAGTGGATTCAACCATGGCTACCTCTGGGAACTTCCATGTCGTCCACCAAACTATGTTCCGGCAAATTTGGTCCATTATAGTGAATCCAATGACACGTTCAATTTTCTCACGCCTGTTAGTGAAAATCCAGGACGTTTTCAATTTACAAGAGAACCTATTTCTTGTAGAAGCTCAGAATATTCTACGGAAAATATGGATAACATCCACCATACAAATGAACGAGACGTCTCCCAAATGAGTTTTGAAAAAATAGAGAGGACGTCTGAGTCATTGCCCGAAGAGGAATTGGACAAAATTAACAGCAATAGTGAAGGTGGCTATAGTTCTTTCAAGAAAAGGATACGTGAGGGTTTAACATATTTTCGATTAGATGGTATCCAAGCAGCGGGATTCTTTTTAAGTGGCAACATTACGATGAATAGCAGCAAAAAATCATAGAACCTGTAGCGATACGATATTTACAACTGCTTTTTGTCCATATTTTTTAAGATTCTTATTAAACTTCTTGTGATATTAATGTTTAAGCTTATATCTAGTGACCAAAAAGTAAATGTAGCTTTAGATAGATGTTAGTATAGTATTAATAGTGAGTACATGACATGTATAGAAGCGACTGCTTTTGTATTTCCTAATATCAAGAATAAATTGGTTAATACCACTGTTATTATCTTTTTTTAATTTTTCTGTAGTTATATGGTAATAGAGACCCAGAATGGGCTACTAACTTCTGTAACATTTTACTAAATGAGTAATGCCCTTCCCATAACTCGATATTTTAAATTATAAATACTTAGCGATATATATATATATATATATATATATATATATATATATATATATATATATATATATATATATATATATATATATATATATATATATATATATATATATATATATATATATATATATATATATATATTATATATTTATTTGCATTAATGAATAAAATTCTTAAGCCCATGAACAAAAGTTCAGAATTTTTATATTGCTCACTTAAAACGGCAAAAATCAGGATCTTATATTCTGGGACAGGCTATAACAGTTTTAAATAAGTTTAACAGGAATATTATTTTAAAGAAACTATACAATCTTGATATTTACTCTTTTAATAAAATTTTGTTAAACAACATTTTAAACTGCCTTAAGTTAGGTTAGAATCTGCTGCATTAGGTTAAATTATGTTAAGCTCTCTTTCTACTTTGTAAGTTATGACGCTTGAAGTTTTATTACGTTAATTTTCCTTTCTGTTGTGTAAGGTATGGTGCATTAAGTTTTGTTAAGTTGGCTTTCTTTGGAGTAGGCTTGGTTAGATTGCGATTGGGATTTTACCTGTGGGAGAAGCCTACTATGATTATTATTAAGATGGTCGAAATATGGGTGCAGATTTAAATATATAACGTGTGAAGCATAGAAAGTGTGACAGTATTTTTCAAAAATATTATTAACAATTGGCAATATTTGCAAATGGGCTGGTACAGATCTTGCCCAAAGGAATTTCACACTCGATACTTTTAAAATCAAATCTTTTCCTTGAGTGTGGAATAATTGATATCCATGGCCCAATTGCGAACAGTAGTGTTTGAGAAAAATGGCATATTCAACAGTAGAACAGGTGAAATTGTATGAAATGCTCTTGTAAAGCCGGTGAGGGGTGAAAAATGCAAACATATCCTTGCAACTCTTTTGTATTGTTACCAGTAAGATTCTAACCTATAAATGTCTATTATTGAATGTATACTCTGAGCAAATCTTCAGAGAGACACTGGAAGAGGATAAAGGAATACTGCTTAATGGGGAACGAATAAATAATATTTGTTATGCTGACGATGCGGTGGTTATGGCTAATAACTTATAGGATCTACAACATCTTATGACAAAAATAAATGAAGTCAGTAATCGATACGACCTCGAGCTTAATATCAGCAAAACAAAGTACATGGTAATCAGCAAGTCTCCGGTTTCTGCTATCTTGTTAATTGTTAACAATCAACAAATACAAAGAACTCCACAATACAAGATACCATGATAAACGAATAATGGGATCATTCGCAGTAAATTCGTTGCCGTATCGAAAAAGCTAGAGCAGTGTTTTTCAAAATGACATCACTTTTCAAAAGCTCAGCAATAAAATTGAACACGAAAATGCGACTCCTAAGATGTTATGTCTTCAGTGTCCTTCTTATGGTGTGGAATCTTGGACGCTGACTGAAGCCACTTCTAAGAAATTTGAAGCATTTGAATTATGGCTATATCGCCGAATTTACAAAATTTCATGTACTGATCATATTACCAACGCATAAACAAGAAACTGGAAATTCTGGAAACGCTTAAAGTAGGAACATTGGAGTATTTAGGATACATAATGAGAAATCCCCACCGATATGGATTACGATGCAAACGTATGTCCTGGCTAAACAATCTGCGAAATTGGTTCTCAGCAAATACTACCGGTCTCTTCAGAGCTGCAGTGGATAAAGTAATAATAGACAGAATGATTGCCAACATTCGAACCGAATAGGCACTTTAAGAAGAAGATAATTTGGTTAATACTTGTTAGGTTGTTTTTAGAATTAAGAAATTATAGTGTAAAAAAGCCCTGGATTAATTAGAGTCAATTAGAGGTAAAGGAAATTACTATGGTAAATATACATAATGCTTTTTGTTAATAACAAGAGATTATAATTTATTTGTTAGCTGGCATAATTATTTTGGGCTTACTACCTGCTCGGCTATAAAACCGCAAAAATTTCTAATATCTGTTTATTCTTTAACTTGGTTTCAACCTGTTTATATCTGTAGTGAATCTATATAAAAATTTGAAAATGGAGTTTAATGCTGCTAATCATTATGGTGTCAACAATCACTACCTGGAAATAATCATACCAACAACTAGTGGATTCAACCATGGCTACCTCTGGGAACTTCCATGTCGTCCACCAAACTATGTTCCGGCAAATTTGGTCCATTATAGTGAATCCAATGACACGTTCAATTTTCTCACACCTGTTAGTGAAAATCCAGGACGTTTTCAATTTACAAGAGAACCTATTTCGTGTAGAAGCTCAGAATATTCTACGGAAAATATGGATAACATCCACCATACAAATGAACGAGACGTCTCCCAAATGAGTTTTGAAAAAATAGAGAGGACGTCTGAGTCATTGCCCGAAGAGGAATTGGACAAAATTAACAGCAATAGTGAAGGTGGCTATAGTTCTTTCAAGAAAAGGATACGTGAGGGTTTAACATATTTTCGATTAGATGGTATCCAAGCAGCAGGATTCTTTTTAAGTGGTAACATTACGATGAATAACAGCAAAAAATCATAGAACCTGTAGCGATACGATATTTACAACTGCTTTTTGTCCATATTTTTTAAGATTCTTATTAAACTTTTTGTGATATTAATGTTTAAGCTTATATCTAGTGACCATAAAGTAAATGTAGCTTTAGACAGATGTTAGTATAGTATTAATAGTGAATACATGACATGTATAGAAGCGACTGCTTTTATATTTCCTAATATCAAAAATAAATTGGTTAATAGCACTGTTTTTTTTTTTAATTTTTCTGTAGTTATATGGTAATAGAGACCCAGAATGGGCTACTAACTCCTGTAATATTTTACTAAATGAGTAACCCCTTCCCATAACTCGATATTTTAAATTATAAATACTTAGCGATATATATATATATATATATATATATATATATATATATATATATATATATATATATATATATATATATATATATATATATGGCCACCTTAATATCAGCAAAACAAAGTACATCGTAATCAGCAAGTCTCCGGTTCCTACTATCTTGTTAATTGTTAACAATCAACAAATACAAAGAACTCCGCAATACAAGATACCATGATAAACGAATAATGGGATCATTCGCAGGAAATTCGTTGCCGTATCGAAAAAGCTAGAGCAGTGTTTTTCAAAATGAAATCACTTTTCAAAAGCTCAGCAATAAAATTGAACACGAAGATGCGACTCCTAAGATGTTATGTCTTCAGTGTCCTTCTTATGGTGTGGAATCTTGGACGCTGATTGCAGCCACTTCTAAGAAACTTGAGGCATTTGAATTATGGCTATTATGGCCGAATTTTCAAAATTCCATGTACTGACCATATTACCAACGCATGAACAAGAAACTGGAAATTATGGAAACGCTTAAAGTAGGAAAATTGGAGTATTTAGGATGCATAATGAGAAATCCCCACCGATATGGATTAGAGGACGCAAACGTATTTCCTGGCTAAACAATCTGCGAAATTGGTTCTCAACAAATACTACCGGTCTCTTCAGAGCTGCAGTGGATAAAGTAATAATAGCCAGAATGATTGCCAATATTCGAACCGAATAGGCACTTTAAGAAGAAGATAATTTTGTTAATATTTGTTAGGTTGTTTTTAGAATTAAGAAATTATAGTGTAAAAAAAGGCAGCAATTGATTGTGTTCTTCGAATACAACCCTGGATTAATTAGAGTCAATTAGAGGTAAAGGAAATTACTATGGTAAATACACATAATCCTTTTTGTTAATAACAAGAGAGATTATAATTTATTTGTTAGCATTAACTGGCATAATTATTTTGGGCTTATTACCTGCTCGGCTATAAAACCGCAAAAATTTCTAATATCTGTTTATTCTTTAACTTGGTTTCAACCTGTTTACATCTGTAGTGAATCTATATAATAATTTGAAAATGGAGTTTAATGCTGCTAATCATTATGATGTCAACAATCACTACCTGGAAATAATCATACCACCAACTAGTGGATTCAACCATGGCTACCTCTGGGAACTTCCATGTCGTCCACCAAACTATGTTCCGGCAAATTTGGTCCATTATAGTGAATCCAATGACACGTTCAATTTTCTCACGCCTGTTAGTGAAAATCCAGGACGTTTTCAATTTACAAGAGAACCTATTTCTTGTAGAAGCTCAGAATATTCTACGGAAAATATGGATAACATCCACCATACAAATGAACGAGACGTCTCCCAAATGAGTTTTGAAAAAATAGAGAGGACGTCTGAGTCATTGCCCGAAGAGGAATTGGACAAAATTAACAGCAATAGTGAAGGTGGCTATAGTTCTTTCAAGAAAAGGATACGTGAGGGTTTAACATATTTTCGATTAGATGGTATCCAAGCAGCGGGATTCTTTTTAAGTGGCAACATTACGATGAATAGCAGCAAAAAATCATAGAACCTGTAGCGATACGATATTTACAACTGCTTTTTGTCCATATTTTTTAAGATTCTTATTAAACTTCTTGTGATATTAATGTTTAAGCTTATATCTAGTGACCAAAAAGTAAATGTAGCTTTAGATAGATGTTAGTATAGTATTAATAGTGAGTACATGACATGTATAGAAGCGACTGCTTTTGTATTTCCTAATATCAAGAATAAATTGTTTAATACCACTGTTATTATCTTTTTTTAATTTTTCTGTAGTTATATGGTAATAGAGACCCAGAATGGGCTACTAACTCCTGTAACATTTTACTAAATGAGTAATGCCCTTCCCATAACTCGATATTTTAAATTATAAATACTTAGCGATATATATATATATATATATATATATATATATATATATATATATATATATATATATATATATATATATATATATATATATATATATATATATATATATATATATATATATATATATATATATATATATATATATATATATATATATATATATTTATTTGCATTAATGAATAAAATTCTTAAGCCCATGAACAAAAGTTCAGAATTTTTATATTGCTCACTTAAAACGGCAAAAATCAGGATCTTATATTCTGGGACAGGCTATAACAGTTTTAAATAAGTTTAACAGGAATATTATTTTAAAGAAACTATACAAATCTTGATATTTACTCTTTTAATAAAATTTTGTTAAACAACATTTTAAACTGCCTTAAGTTAGGTTAGAATCTGCTGCATTAGGTTAAATTATGTTAAGCTCTCTTTCTACTTTGTAAGTTATGACGCTTGAAGTTTTATTACGTTAATTTTACTTTCTGTTGTGTAAGGTATGGTGCATTAAGTTTTGTTAAGTTGGCTTTCTTTGGAGTAGGCTTGGTTAGATTACGATTGGGATTTTACCTGTGGGAGAAGCCTACTATGATTATTATTAAGATGGTCGAAATATGGGTGCAGATTTAAATATATAACGTGTGAAGCATAGAAAGTGTGACAGTATTTTTCAAAAATATTATTAACAATTGGCAATATTTGCAAATGGGCTGGTACAGATCCTGCCCAAAGGAATTTCACACTCGATACTTTTAAAATCAAATCTTTTCCTTGAGTGTGGAATAATTGATATCCATGGCCCAATTGCGAACAGTAGTGTTTGAGAAAAATGGCATATTCAACAGTAGAACAGGTGAAATTGTATGAAATGCTCTTGTAAAGCCGGTGAGGGGTGAAAAATGCAAACATATCCTTGCAACTCTTTTGTATTGTTACCAGTAAGATTCTAACCTATAAATGTCTATTATTGAATGTATACTCTGAGCAAATCTTCAGAGAGACACTGGAAGAGGATAAAGGAATACTGCTTAATGGGGAACGAATAAATAATATTTGTTATGCTGACGATGCGGTGGTTATGGCTAATAACTTATAGGATCTACAACATCTTATGACAAAAATAAATGAAGTCAGTAATCGATACGACCTCGAGCTTAATATCAGCAAAACAAAGTACATGGTAATCAGCAAGTCTCCGGTTTCTGCTATCTTGTTAATTGTTAACAATCAACAAATACAAAGAACTCCACAATACAAGATACCATGATAAACGAATAATGGGATCATTCGCAGTAAATTCGTTGCCGTATCGAAAAAGCTAGAGCAGTGTTTTTCAAAATGACATCACTTTTCAAAAGCTCAGCAATAAAATTGAACACGAAAATGCGACTCCTAAGATGTTATGTCTTCAGTGTCCTTCTTATGGTGTGGAATCTTGGACGCTGACTGAAGCCACTTCTAAGAAACTTGAGGCATTTGAATTATGGCTATATCGCCGAATTTTCAAAATTTCATGTACTGATCATATTACCAACGCATAAACAAGAAACTGGAAATTCTGGAAACGCTTAAAGTAGGAACATTGGAGTATTTAGGATACATAATGAGAAATCCCCACCGATATGGATTACGATGCAAACGTATGTCCTGGCTAAACAATCTGCGAAATTGGTTCTCAACAAATAATACCGGTCTCTTCAGAGCTGCAGTGGATAAAGTAATAATAGACAGAATGATTGCCAACATTCGAACCGAATAGGCACTTTAAGAAGAAGATAATTTGGTTAATACTTGTTAGGTTGTTTTTAGAATTAAGAAATTTATAGTGTAAAAAAGCCCTGGATTAATTAGAGTCAATTAGAGGTAAAGGAAATTACTATGGTAAATATACATAATGCTTTTTGTTAATAACAAGAGATTATAATTTATTTGTTAGCATTAACTGGCATAATTATTTTGGGCTTACTACCTGCTCGGCTATAAAACCGCAAAAATTTCTAATATCTGTTTATTCTTTAACTTGGTTTCAACCTGTTTACATCTGTAGTGAATCTATATAAAAATTTGAAAATGGAGTTTAATGCTGCTAATCATTATGTGTCAACAATCACTACCTGGAAATAATCATACCACCAACTAGTGGATTCAACCATGGCTACTTCTGGGAACTTCCATGTCGTCCACCAAACTATGTTCCGGCAAATTTGGTCCATTATAGTGAATCCAATGACACGTTCAATTTTCTCACACCTGTTAGTGAAAATCCAGGACGTTTTCAATTTACAAGAGAACCTATTTCGTGTAGAAGCTCAGAATATTCTACGGAAAATATGGATAACATCCACCATACAAATGAACGAGACGTCTCCCAAATGAGTTTTGAAAAAATAGAGAGGACGTCTGAGTCATTGCCCGAAGAGGAATTGGACAAAATTAACAGCAATAGTGAAGGTGGCTATAGTTCTTTCAAGAAAAGGATACGTGAGGGTTTAACATATTTTCGATTAGATGGTATCCAAGCAGCGGGATTCTTTTTAAGTGGCAACATTACGATGAATAACAGCAAAAAATCATAGAACCTGTAGCGATACGATATTTACAACTGCTTTTTGTCCATATTTTTTAAGATTCTTATTAAACTTCTTGTGATATTAATGTTTAAGCTTATATCTAGTGACCAAAAAGTAAATGTAGCTTTAGATAGATGTTAGTATAGTATTAATAGTGAGTACATGACATGTATAGAAGCGACTGCTTTTGTATTTCCTAATATCAAAAATAAATTGATTAATACCACTAATCTTTTTTTAATTTTTCTGTAGTTATATGGTAATAGAGACCCAGAATGCGCTACTAACTCCTGTAACGTTTTACTAAATGAGTAACGCCCTTCCCATAACTCGATATTTTAAATTATAAATACTTAGCGATATATATATATATATATATATATATATATATATATATATATATATATATATATATATATATATATATATATATATATATATATATATATATATATATATATATATATATATATATATATATATGGCCACCTCCATACCCAAAAATAGAATTAACAAAAAAAACTCCATTTTGAAAAAACAAGATGGCTGCTAGAAACAAAAAAATCAAGTTCAAATACAAACAAATGATGATTTCTAAGCAGAATTAAGCTTAATGTACTTCGAAACTGACACTAAGTGTAATATTGACGTAATAATTAGAGAAATCAACATAATTTTATGTAAAATATGGTGAATCCAATATGGCACCGAAAATTACACGAAAAACGAAGAATTATGGAGATTTCGCAGTGAAATAGCACTTTTTCTTACCGGAGCACTATCCCTCGCTCATCATATAATAGAAATTAACATCCTATTTCAAAGAAAGGCAACTTAACCTAACAAAACTTAATGCATCATACCTTTCACAACAGGAAGGAAAATTAACCTAATAAGACTTTAGAGGTCATAACTTACAAAGCAGAAAGAGAGATGAACCTAATGCCGCAAATTCTAACCTAACTTAAGGCAGTTTAACCTAAATCAGCTTAACCTAACTTAGCTCAAGGCATGTTAATCGAAAAAAAAACCTAAAGCTTCATCGCTTAGAGATCGGGAAGGCAAGTTACGCTAACATACCCTAAGGCATCATAGCTTACACAAAAGAACTTAACCTAACCTAACAAAAGGCAGCTTAACCTAACCTAAGGCAGCTTAAACTAACATAACATAATAAAATAATCGAAGGCGGAGTCCCACCTCCCACTCCACCTCCGATTCTTGAAGACTACCCCGAAGGCGCCCAATTTATAAATTAATTAAAAGAAAAGTTTAATACCTTCGATTATCTTTCTGTTTCTATATTCATTGGAATATATTTTGAAAGATATGCCCTCCCTATTTTTGGGTCTATACCTGGGGATACTTTTAACTCCCCTTAACATAACATAAAGCATCATAGCTTACACAACAGAAAGGCAGCTTAACCGGGACACTTTGAGCTTCTGACACCACAAAACACTAAAAACATCCCAAACAACAGTAGACCAATAAAAGAAGCATCGGGCGAGCGACGTAACGGTCGAGGACGTCGCGGGAAATGGCAGCTCGACCAAAACGATGAAGACCGGGCAACTGACAATGGACCTGCCAAAAGTGTTGTGCCGGCGAGTAAGCCGACACCCACCACGGCGGGAAAATCAGGGCAACGCATGAGTTATACTACAGGAACAAACGAACACACCATGCGTTGCTTTGATAAAAGCACAAGTCCTGACAAAGAAACCACTGAGAAGGGAATCACTCGCCGCCTAGACCCACCACCATCAATCCCAAACGTAACCGATGAAGTATTTAATCAAAAGCTCCCGCAACGACAAAGAAATCCCAACAGCACAAAACCAAAATTCAAACGGCAAATAAGGATAGAAAACAAAATCAACAACATCAGGAGATATCTGAACACCTTACCCAATTTATCAACGGGAACGTGTCCAAACGAGTCACACAGAGTATAAACAAGATCAAGTCCGGGTCTCCCAACAGAACACTGCCAGAAATCCTGGATACTCTGAAACAAAAATTATCCGTATATGCCGCAAGACTTCGTAGATACAAAGAACCAAACGAGAGGAAAGATACCAACAACCTCTTCCGAAGAAGCCAAACACAGTTCTACCGGAAAACTATGCACAGCAAACAGACAGCAGTGACCGAACCACCAAACAAACAAGAATTCACAGATCATTGGAAAAGTATCTGGTCAGAACCCAAACTACCCAATAACACCCCCTGGATCAAAGTCAAAGAAGGCAAAGATAAACATGTGACAGAACAGGAAAATTCCACATTAACTACTGTGGGACCAAAGAGCATGATGAGGCGCCTGGATGCAAGAAGTTCCGGAGGTAGAATGGCCCCCCGTTCGGATCTCCGGGTGGGGACTGGTTCGGAGGCGTCGACTTGCAGACATCATAATTTTAAGGTAGATTTTTGCAACATACGAGGTATAAACTCGAACATAAATTCAGTGCATCAACACCTGCAATCAGATAAACCTCATGTACTCGCTCTATGTGAAACCAAGGTCAGTCCATCGACCAGCACGGTCAACTATCTTTATCCTGGGTACGACTTCTATTCCCGATTTAGGCGTAATTTTGGAATCTGTCTTTTTGTTAGAAGCGACCTCTCTTGTCAACGAGAAGGAGCTCTGGAGCCCCCAAACTTTGATGTTATGTGGTTAAAAATAACGACTCAACAAACCACAAGGTTCATCTATATCCTGTATCGACCACCAAGTGATACCAATTTTCGACCACTTTTCGCTTCTCTTGCAGACACCATCGATCATTTACAAAGTAACTATCCAAGTGCCGAAATTGCCATCCTGGGCGACTTTAATGTCCACAATATCAACTGGCTCAAATATTCAAATACTACCGACGAACAAGGTCGTGAAGCTGAATCATTCTCAATCAGTTGTGGCTTAACTCAGCTTATTGACGAACCAACACGGATCCCTGATCGAGACGGGGAGTTCGCCAGTCTTCTTGATCTGTTTTTAACCACCAATCCGGAGATTTACACGGTCACCGTAAATCCGCCGTTAGGTTCTTCCGACCATAAACTGCTTTCGACATCGAGTATCCTGCCAATCAGTGACAGAGAGGCGCCTAGGCCGCGCAAGAATCGCTGTAGATTGTACTTGGCGATGTTCCAGCGAATCAAGGCCGTGTCACGGGTGTCCAATCAGACGAACAGCTCTTCTCGGATCAACAAATGCAGTGTATCTTTGGGAGCGGAGCTCCAAACGGAGCAGAGTTGGTCGAATTTGAGCTTTGTAAAGAATTAACAGTTGTTGTGGAGTGTAGAGCTTTCTGGTTTCGAAACAATATTCCAACTTTTCTTGCTATCTGTTCATGCCAGGACATATTTGCTCCCAAATTAAAACGTTACTGTGACAGTATGGAACCTTGGGGCACACCCTAAATGGGAAGATCTCATGGAATACTTTCGAACTTTCTCTTGGATGGACGTTTGTTTTCGATCCGATAACCCATCTGACTGCGCCAGGGAGGTCTCCGATGTTATTTTGGCTGGTATGGAAGCTTACATCACTTTTTCGAAGAAATGCTCCTCCAACGGCAAGCCTTGGCTCGACCGAAAATGCAAAGAAGCTGTTGCTTCTAAACATATTGCCTACCGCTTCTAAACATATTGCCTGACAATGGCGTGAAAATTCTAACACCATAAATCGAAACATCTTTGTTCATGCCCGGAACAGATGCAAGGGAATTATCGACGAAACCAAGGAGGCACACAATCAACGAATTAGAAACAAAATTCTCGCTTGTCCCAACAATTCCAGGTCCTTTTGGGCAGTCGCTAAGGCAGTTAGTCAAAATTTTACCAAATCCACCATACCACCACTCACACGGCCAGATAATTCCATTGCAACCACACCTGTTGAGAGAGCGAACTTGTTGGCTGAACTCTTTGCTTCACATTCTACTGTCGATTTCCAAGGAAAACACCACCTACTATTCCCATATTGCAGTCAAAGATGCCCGATGTTGTCTTCAGACAGCGCATCATAAAGCGTATTTTGATGAAGCTAGATACCAAGAAGGCTTCTGGCGCTGACGGAATACCTGCCATAGTTCTCAAAAACTGTGCAAGGGAACTAACACCAGTTTTCTGTAGACTTTTTAACCTATCCTACAGAAAGGGAATATTTCCGTCCTGCTGGAAATGTGCCACGGTTCAGCCGATACCTAAAAAAGGCAAGAAGACCTTGCCAAATAACTACCGACCAGTTGCACTGCTTTCAATAATATCGAAAGTCATGGAAAAGGTTATCAATGAGCATCTTCTAAAATATCTTGAACGATTCAATATTATTAGCGATCACCAATATGGTTTTCGTAAACATAGATCAGCAGGAGATCTTCTGACTTATGTAACACATGTTTGGAAGAACGCAATTGAACACTTTGGAGAATCTCGAGCGGTTGCTCTTGACATATCCAAGGCATTCGACCGTGTTTGGCACGATGGACTGTTGGCTAAGTTGCGCTCTTATGGTATGTCTGAAAGGTTCTGTTTGTGGCTCTCATGTTTCCTCAGAGAGCGTTCTTTACGAGTGGCGGTCGACGGATTTCTTTCTAACACCCTCACTATCAACGCTGGTGTGCCCCAGGGCTCCATACTGTCTCCTACTCTCTTTCTCATTTACATTAACGATCTGCTGGAAAAGACCGGGAATCCAATCTATAGCTTTGCAGATGACAGTACGCTTGTCTCTTCATTCACCTTGAACGCTCGGACATCGGCTGCTCAGGCGAATATCCGCAGACAGCAGGAGGTCGTTCAACTTAACAAAGACCTGGAAGAGGTTCTATCTTGGGGTGACAGTAACCAAGTGGAATTTAGCGCTACAAAAACCCAAGCGGCAGTTTTTTCTAAAAAAGTTAACGTTGCTGAACCCGACATAGTTATGTCGGGGCACTCCATTCCCCTAGCATCGTCGCTCAATTTGTTGGGCGTTAGTTTGGGAGCAAATATGTCTTGGCATGAACATGTTGCAGGCATAGCACGGAGAGCTTCTCAAAAGTTGGGAATATTATTTAGAACCAGAAAGCTTTACACCCCACAACAACTGTTAATTCTTTACAAAGCCCAAATTCGACCAACTATGGAATACTGCTCCCACGTTTGGGGCTCCGCTCCCAAACATACACTGCATTTGTTGGATTCTGTTCAGAGAAGAGCGGTCCGTCTGATTGGGGACCCGGAATTGACCGGCGGCCTTGATTCGCTGGAACATCGAAGAACGGTTGGCGACTTGAGTCTGTTCTACAATTATTTTCATGGAAAGTGTTCGAAGGATGTAGCCCGCTTAATTCCTCCCAAAGCGGTGCATGTTAGAAATACACGTCGCGCTGGTGCTTCGCATCCGTATGAGGTTCAGCTTGTTACTCCGCGTACAACGCTTTTCAAGCAATCTTTTATATGGAGAACGTCATCCCTTTGGAATAATTTGCCCAGCGCTGTGTTTCCCACCGAGTACAATTTACAGCGATTCAAGAACAACGTGAATCGCTTTTTTTCCGCACTCGTGCCTCTCCTGGAGCGCTTTAGGGACTTCCCTGCAGCACGTGTGCTAGACCAATAAAAAAAAAACAAAAAAAACCTAGCACTACCGAAGACATCTTAACTTAAAATCGTCTAAGGCATCATGGCACATATCGTATAGAATATTTTTTGCGAATTCGATTAGAGTATTATTGTTTATCATGTGTAAATTATATAATGTCAAGGCTACTAGGTGGCTTTTAAAATTTATTTTATAATTTAAGAATAGAAACAAATTATTAAATGCGTAGATACAACTATGCACATAATAAAGGTACATTTACACAAAGATAAAGTAAATCCCAACATATAAGATCCTGCCTTCTTGCTTTTTCAGTGGGGCAATAAACGACCCTATTAAGGTTTTGTGCATAGTTGACAGGTATTACTATAAACGTATTTTTATGGTTCCTGCTTTGTATACAGCCCTCACTTGCACCTGCAATTATATTGGATCTATTTTTACCTATATATTTACTACCTGGCAACCCGGTTTGAAGCCCTTTAAGTATTTGATAATATAGGTCTAATGACCACAGGGCCTCATTAAGATTCCAAAGATACTTTTTATTATTTTTATTTTTAGTTTTACTTACAACTTACAACGTAACGGTTCTATTCTAATTATGTGGCGGCCGTGGGAAAATTGCAATAGTGGCTATCGCAAGAGAAAACATTTATCACCTGACGCTAAACAAATAGTGAAAAATTTTAACGACAGTTTGGTAAAAAAAATTTTAATAAACAAAGTGCTTTGCAAGAAACCAGTGAACTAACAAAAACCCCAATTTCTACGATTAAGGGTATTGTAGGAAAACCATCACTCAGGAACAGGAAAAAACAGAAAGATTTTCAAATGCATCATGTGGACGATTGTGAAAAAGACGTCATCAGAAGAAAAATATATTCTATGTATGAAGAGCAGCTGGTGCCGACACTAGACAAAATAAAATTAAGACTGGTGCAGGACGGGACCAATATACATTGTGGCCGATCAACCCTTCACAGAATTCTCTTAAGAATGGGATTCACGGTACGAAAAATCAACAAAAGGCAAGTAGTGATGGAGTCATAAAGGTTACGAATCTTGCGACATATTTTACTTAGAAGAAATTAAAAAGTATCGATCAGAGAATTGGCCAATAATTTACCTTGACGAAACATGGTTCGATACCCATGACACTGTGCAAAAAGGGTCGGTTGACAGCAGTACAAAATATCAAACCAACACACCTTCAAATAAAGGTAAACGAATAACCATTTTGCATGCTGGATCTGAAAAGAGCTGGGTTTCAAATTGTCTACTACTATCTACCAAAAACATAAAAGATTCTAGTTTGGACTATCACGAAGACACAACCGCAGAACTTTTTGAAAATTGGTTTCAAAATTCCCTTTTGCCAAATGTTCTCGGACAGAGTATTATAGTTATGGGCAATGCAAGTTCCCACAGTGGCCTACTAAATAAAGTTCCCAATGCAGCCAACACCAAATCGGAAATACAGGAATATATGTTAGAAATTGACATTTATTTTGATTTTAGTTATAAAAAAGTGATCTTTTGGAAGTTTTGAAAGACTATAAATTGAAAGAGAAATATGTTTGTGATAGTATAGCTGAGAAAATGGGATACACTGTTTTGCGGCTTCCTCCGTATTATTTTGTGTTTAATCCAATTGAACATATTGGCAACAAGTTAAATCAAAAAAAAGGCGTAAATGTTTCTCCTACTTTAAGCGTGTCAACGGTTGAATTAGTAAAAAAAGTTATAAATGATATACATTCAGCACGTTGTTAAAGTTGAAGTTTCATATATTTACTAGCAGTGCCCGCGGCTCCGCTCGCGTGGACTTGATTCACTACTATCGTCACTGCTTATTTCTTATGTTACCTAACGTAATAAAATATCCGCCATTATTTCTCCTTATCTCTCATTATTTCTCCTTATCTCCCATTATCTCCACATAATTTTTATTATGTTTTCCATTCTGCTCATCTCCCATTATTTCTCTTCACCTCCCATTATTTCCCCTTATCTCCCGTTATTTCACCTTATCTCCCATTGTCTAGGCTTATCTCGACTTATCTCGCAATAGTTCTCCTTATCTCCCATTATTTCTCCTTATCTTCCATTATCTCATCATAACCCCCTTTATCTAGACTTATCTCTGCTTATCTCCCATTATTTCTCCTTATCTCCCATTAGCTAGGTTTATATCGAATTATATAGAACATAAGTATAAATTTATAAAAACACGTAAATCCGATAAGTGGTTCTCAAGTGATAAGCGCACTAACGACAGACAGACAGAGACGTTGCATTTTATATATATTATATTCTTTGCAACATGATACTGTTCCATATTTAATGGTTTAGGCAGTGTATTGCAAGGGAACGCGTTAACGGTAACCTTTTTTATGACTTGATTCACTATTATCGTCACTGTTTATTCTTTATGTTACCTAAAGCAATAAAATATATCCTATAACCTGCCCAGAGAACATATGTATGTTTTTAAAAAAAAGTACCTAAATCGGATAAGTGGTTCTCCAATGATAAGGGCATTAACAGACAGACAGCCAGAGAAACGTTGCATTTTATATATATATATATATATATATATATATATATATATATATATATATATATATTATAGATGTAATAAAATATATATCTATAACCTGGTGAGAGAGAAAGATGTATAAAATTAAAAAAATCACGTAAATCGGATAAGTGGTTCTCGAGGGATAAGCGCACTAACGGACCGACAGACAGACAGAGAGACGTTGCATTTTATATGTTATAGATACAGATTATTATTATTATTATTATATAAACTGGCCAAAGAATATATATATATGAATTTAAAAAAAGACACGTTAATCGGATAAGTGGTCCTCGCGTGATAAACGCACTAATGGACAGACGGACAGACAGACAAAGAGACATTGCATTTTATATTTATATTATAGATTATAGATATTCTCTGCTACATAATATTGTTCTATATTTAATGGTTTAGGCTGTGTATTGTAAGAAAACGCGCTAGCGGCAGACTTTTTTCCGACTTCATTCACTATTATCGTCACTACTCATTCCTTATGCTACCTATCGTAATAAAATATAGCCTATAACCTGGCCAGAGAACAAATGCATGTTTAAAAAAAAAAGTACGTAAATCGATTAAGTGGTTTTCCAGTGATAAGCGCACTAACGGACAGACAGACAGACAGACAGAGTGGCGTTGCATTTTATATATATTATAGAGGTAAATAATATAAAACCACTGATAATTACCTTAGCTGATGACAGTGATACTGAAACCGAATTAGGCTTAAGTTAAAATATATTTTTATTTATACAATATGTCCCCTCTTGTAAACCCCATTCATTCAAACATATTTGTTTTTACATGCATCTATAAATAAACATCCCCAAAAATACTTATAATTTTATTTATTTGCATTAATGAATAAAATTCTTAAGCCCATCTCTGAAACCTACCATGAACAAAAGTTCAGAATTTTTATATTGCCCACTTAAAACGGCAACAATTAGGATCTTATATTTTGGGACAGGCTATACCAGTTTTAAATAAGTTTAATAGGAATATTATTTTAAAGAAACTATACAAATCTTGATATTTATTCTTTTAATAAAATTTTGTTAAACAACATTTTAAACTGCCTTAAGTTAAGTTAGAATCTGCTCCATGAGGTTAAATTATGTTAAGCTCTCTTTCTGCTTTGTAAGTTATGACGCCTGTGTTTTATTACGTTATATTTTCCTTTCTGTTGTGTAAGGTATGATGCATCAAGTTTTGTTAAGTTAGCTTTCTTTGGAGTAGGCTTGGTTAGATTACGATTGGGATTTTACCTGTGGGAGAAGCCTACTATGATTATTACTAAGATGGTGGAAATATGGGTGCAGATTTAAATATATAACGTGTGAAGCATAGAGACTGTGACAGTATTTTTCAAAAATATTATTAACAATTGGCAATATTTGCAAATGGGCTAGTACAGATCCTGCCCAAAGGAATTTCACACTCGATACTTTTAAAATCAAATCTTTTCCTTGAGTGTGGAATAATTGATATCCATGGCCCAATTGCGAACAGTAGTGTTTGAGAAAAATGGCATATTCAACAGTAGAACAGGTGAAATTTTATGTATGAAATGCTCTTGTAAACCGGTGAGGGGTGAAAAATGCAAACATATCCTTGCAATTCTTTTGTATTGTTACCAGTAAGATTCTAACCTATAAATGTCTATTATTTCATGTACACTCTGAGCAAATCTTCAGAGAGACACTGGAAGAGGATAAAGGAATACTGCTTAATGGGGAACGAATAAATAATATTTGTTATACTGACGATGCGGTGGTTATGGCTAATAACTTATAGGATCTACAACATCTTATGACAAAAATAAATGAAGTCAGTAATCGATACGACCTCGAGTTTAATATCAGCAAAACAAAGTACATGGTAATCAGCAAGTCTCCGGTTCCTGCTATCTTGTTAATTTTTAACAATCAACAAATACAAAGAACTCCACAATACAAGATACCATGATAAACGAATAATGGGATCATTCGCAGGAAATTCGTTGCCGTATCGAAAAAGCTAGAGCAGTGTTTTTCAAAATGACATCACTTTTCAAAAGCTCAGCAATAAAATTGAACACGAAAATGCGACTCCTAAGACGTTATGTCTTCAGTGTCCTTCTTATGGTGTGGAATCTTGGACGCTGACTGAAGCCACTTCTAAGAAACTTGAAGCATTTGAATTATGGCTATATCGCCGAATTTTCAAAATTTCATGTACTGACCATATTACCAACGCATAAATAAGAAACTGGAAATTCTGGAAACGCTTAAAGTAGGAAAATTGGAGTAATTAGGATACATAATGAGAAATCCCCACCGATATGGATTACGATGCAAACGTATGTCCTGGCTAAACAATCTACGAAATTGGTTCTCAACAAATACTACCGGTCTCTTCAGAGCTGCAGTGGATAAAGTAATAATAGCCAGAATGATTGCCAACATTCGAACCGAATAGGCACTTTAAGAAGAAGATAATTTGGTTAATACTTGTTAGGTTGTTTTTAGAATTAAGAAATTATAGTGTAAAAAGGCAGCATTTGATTGTGTTCTTCGAATACAACCCTGGATTAATTAGAGTCAATTAGAGGTAAAGGAAATTACTATGGTAAATATACATAATCCTTTTTGTTAATAACAAGAGATTATAGTTTATTTATTAGCATTAATTGCATAATTATTTTGGGCTTACTACCTGCTCGGCTATAAAACCGCAAAAATTTCTAATATCTGTTTATTCTTTAACTTGGTTTCAATCTGTTTACATCTGTAGTGAATCTATATAATAATTTGAAAATGGAGTTTAATGCTGCTAATCATTATGATGTCAACAATCACTACCTGGAAATAATCGTACCACCAACTAGTGGATTCAACCATGGCTACCTCTGGGAACTCCCATGTCGTCCACCAAACTATGTTCCGGCAAATTTGATTCATTACAGTGAATCCAGTGACACGTTCAATTTTCTCACACATGTTAGTGAAAATCCAGGACGTTTTCAATTTACAAGAGAACCTATTCCTTGTAGAAGCTCAGAATATTCTACGGAAAATATGGATAACATCCACCATACAAATGAACGAGACGTCTCCCAAATGAGTTTTGAAAAAATAGAGAGGACGTCTGAGTCATTGCCCGAAGAGGAATTGGACAAAATTAACAGCAATAGTGAAGGTGGCTATAGTTCTTTCAAGAAAAGGATACGTGAAGGTTTAACATATTTTCGATTAGATGGTATCCAAGCAGCGGGATTCTTTTTAAGTGGCAACATTACGATGAATAACAGCAAAAAATCATAGAACCTGTAGCGATACGATATTTACAACTGCTTTTTGTCCATATTTTTTAAGATTCTTATTAAACTTCTTGTGATATTAATGTTTAAGCTTATATCTAGTGACCAAAAAGTAAATGTAGCTTTAGATAGATGTTAGTATAGTATTAATAGTGAGTACATGACATGTATAGAAGCGACTGCTTTTGCATTTCCTAATATCAAAAATAAATTGATTAATACCACTAATCTTTTTTTAATTTTTCTGTAGTTATATGGTAATAGAGACCCAGAATGGGCTACTGACTCCTGTAACATTTTACTAAATGAGTAACGCCCTTCCCATAACTCGATATTTTAAATTATAAATACTTAGCGATATATATATATATATATATATATATATATATATATATATATATATATATATATATATATATATATATATATATGGCCACCTCCATACCCAAAAATAGAATTAACAAAAAAAACTCCCTTTTGAAAAAACGAGATGGCTGCTAGAAACAATAAATCAAGATCAAATACAAACAAATGATGATTTCTAAGCGGAATTTAGTTTAATGAACTCCGAAACTGACACTAAGTGTAATATTGATGTAATAATTAGAGAAATCAACATAATTTTATGTAAAATATGGTGAATCCAATATGGCGCCTAAAACCGAAAATTACACAAAAAACGGGCAATTATGGAGATTTCGCAGTGAAATAGCACTTTTTCTTACCGGAGCACTATCCCTCCCTCATCATATAATAGAAATTAACAGCCTACTCCAAAGAAAGGCAACTTAACCTAACAAAACTTAATGCATCATACCTTTCACAACAGAAAGGAAAATTAACCTAATAAGACATTAGAGGTCATAACTTACAAAGCAGAAAGAGAGATGAACCTAATGCAGCAGATTCTAACCTAACTTAAGGCAGTTTAATACCTTCGATTATCTTTCTGTTTCTATATTCAATGGAATATATTTTGTAAGATTTGCCCTCCCTATTTTTGGGTCTATACCTGGGGATAGTTTTAACTCCCCTTAACATATTATAAGGCATCATAGCTTACACAACAGAAAGGCAGCTTAACCTAGCACTACCTAAGACATCTTAACTTAAAATCGTCTAAGGCATCATGGCACATATCGTATAGAATATTTTTTGCGAATTCGATTAGAGTATTATTGTTTATCATGTGTAAATTATATAATGTCAAGACTACTAGGTGGCTTTTAAAACTTATTTTATGATTTTAGAATAGACACAAATTATTAAATGCGTAGATACAACTATGCACATAATAAAGGTACATTTACACAAAGGTAAAGTAAATCCCAAGATATAAGATCCTGCCTTCTTGCTTTTTCAGTGGGGCAATAAACGACCCTATTAAGGTTTTGTGCATAGTTGACAGGTATTACTATAAACGTATTTTTATGGTACCTGTTTTGTATACCGCCCTCACTTGCACCTGCAATCATATTGGATCTCTTTTTACCTATATATTTACTACCTGGCAACCCGGTTTGAAGCCCTTTAAGTATTTGATAATATAGGTTTAATGACCACAGGGCCTCATTAAGATTCGAAAAATACTTTTTATTATTTTTATTTTTAGTTTTACTTACAACGTAACGGTTCTATTTTAATTATGTGGCGTCCGTGAAAAAAAATGCAATATCACGTAAACGATTGTGAAAAAGTCGTCATCAGGAGAAAAATATATTCTATGTATGAAGAGCAGTTGGTGCCGACACTAGACAAAATAAAATTAAGACTGGTGCAGGACGGAACCAATATACATTGTGGCCGATCAACCCTTCACAGAATTCTCTTAAGAATGGGATTCACGGTCCGAAAAATCAACAAAAGGCAAGTAGTGATGGAGTCATAAAGGTTACGAATCTTGCGACATACTTTATTTACAAGAAATTAAAAAGTATCGATCAGAGAATTGGCCAATAATTTACCTTGACGAAACATGGTTCGATACCCATGATGCTGTGCAAAAAGAGTGGGTTGACAGCAGTACAAAATGTCAGACTAACGTGCCTTCAAATAAAGGTAAACGAATAAATATTTTGCATGCTGGATTTGAAAATTGGTTTCAAAATCCCCTTTTGCCAAATGTCTCCGAAGAGAGAGTTATAGTTATGGACAATGCAAGTTACCATAGTCGCCTACTAAATAAGGTTTCTAATGCAACCAACACCAAATCGGAAATACAGGAATATATGTTAGAAAATGACTTTTTTTTTACTTAGTTACAAAAAAGTGATCTTTTGGAAGTTTTGAAAGACTATAAATTGAAAAAGAAATATGTTTGTGATAGCCGAGAAAATGGGACACACTGTTTTGCGGCTTCCTCCGTATTATTGTGTGTTTAATCCAACTGAACATATTTGGCATCAAGTTAAATCAAAAATAAGGGCATAAATGTTTCTGCTACTTTAAGCGTGTGGTTGAATTAGTAAAAAAAATTATAAATGATATACCTTGTGAAAGCTGGAAGAATTCCATTCAGCACGTTATTAAAGTTGAAGTTTCATGTATTTATATAAATAATATAACACCACTGATAATTACCTCAGCTGTTGACAGTGATAGTGAAACTGAATTAGGCTTAAGCTAAAATATATTTTTATTTATACAATATGTCCCCTCTTGTAAACCCCATTCATTCAAACTGTATATTTGTACTTCTTATCCATTTGTTTTTACATGCATCTCTAAATAAACATCTCCAAAAACACTTATAATTTTATTTATTTGCATTAATGAAGAAAATTCTTAAGCCCATCTCTGCAACCTACCATGAACAAAAGGTCAGAATTTTTATATTGCCCACTTAAAACGGCAAAAATAAGGATCTTATATTTTGGGACAGGCTATACCAGTTTTAAATAAGTTTAATGGGAATATTATTTTAAAGAAACTATACCAATCTTGATATTTACTTTTTTAATAAAATTTTGTTAAACATCATTTTAAACTGCCTTAAGTTATGTTAGAATCTGCTGCATTAGGTTAAATTAGGTTAAGCTCTCTTTCTACTTTGTAAGTTATGACGCCTGAAGTTTTATTACGTTAATTTTCTTTTCTGTTGTGTAAGGTATGATGCACTAAGTTTTGTTAAGTTGGCTTTCTTTGGAGTAGGTTAGGCTTGGTTAGATTACGATTGGGATCTTACCTGTGGGAGAAGCCTACTATGATTATTATTAAGATGGTCGAAATATGGTTGCAGATTTAAATATATAACGTGTGAAGCATAGAAAGTGTGACAGTATTTTTCAAAAATATTATTAACAATTGGCAATATTTGCAAATGAGCTGGTACAGATCCCGCCCAAAAGAATTTCACACTCGATACTTTTAAAATCAAATCTTTTCCTTGAGTGTGGAATAATCGATGACAAAACTGTCGCGCCCAACATAACGAAAATTCAAGCAGCATGTATATCCATGGCTCAATCGCGAACAGTAGTGTTTGAGAAAAATGGCATATTCAACAGTAGAACAGGTGAAATTTTATGTATGAAATGCTCTTGTAAAGCCGGTGAGGGGTGAAAAATGCAAACATATCCTTGCAACTCTTTTGTATTGTTACCAGTAAGATTCTAACCTATAAATGTCTAATATTTACATTTCAATTTTTGTATGAAAATAAATTTTTTACAAATTTTCAACCTCCTTAAAGATGGAGGATCTGAAACGCAACTTAATTCCAGAATATTTATATAAATTACAGTTAATGACGACGAGAAAATTTTAAATGATTTCAAATCATATGCCAATTCCCTTCGGAGGTTAATATTTATTAACTATTTATGACTTTGAATGAATACAAAATAATTGAGATAGTATTTTATCAAAATAAAATCTGAAAAATGTTACTAATAAGAAATTCTTGTTTGACACACACCAATTACCAAAAAAACAAATGACTGTTCAAGAATAAATAATTTTACTTACCTGGAAGAATGTAATCTTCTTTTTTTAAGCTGTTTAGAACAATCTGAGCATCAATTGGGATTTTTCGTTCAGTTCGGAGAACCTTTTTCCACACTTTCTGTCTGTCAACGTTTGCCACTTGCCTAAATGCATTTATAATATTTAAAAAGATTTAAATCCTTTTGCAGGCTATTTTCATAATTAGAAACACAGGATAAAAGTCTTTTTGTTGATTTTTCACGAAAAGCAAAAATTTCGGTGTTCATTTTTAAGAAAATTTGTAATATTAATTTACATAAGCCCTTATCACGGATTTAAAAATGCACCTCAAGGTTTTTTTTTTTTTCAAAAGGGTCACGTTGCATTTGAAAGCTTTCGTTTTAAATAAGAAATTGACACCCTAAAATTTTTTTCCTTTAATTCTATTTTTGGGCATGGGGATGGCCCCGTTGACGCGAAACATCACATATATATATATATATATATATATATATATATATATATATATATATATATATATATATATATATATATATATATATATATATATATATATATATATATATATATATATATATATATATATATATATATATATATATATGTATATATATATATATATATATATATATATATATATATATATATATATATATATATATATATATATATATATATATATAGATACAGGGCACCACAATTGTGCCCTACTACTATGTATTTTAAATAGAAGACACTATTTTTTTATAGTTTTAATATTTACAATCAAATGCAGAATATTTATACTAAACAGTTTTAAAGTTATTCTTGCCCACAGTTTTGCAGGTAACAACATCCAACTAATGCATTATAGAACAATACGGCTTGGTTTTTTTCGGTGAAATGGTACCTGCAATTTTCCACGCGTGTGATTCAAATGTACTCTTTGGGCAGTATGATGTGTTAAAATACAAAAAAATATTAGTAGTTTGAATAGAAAAGGAAACAAATTAGACCTGGAGCGCACTGCACTTCTTCAGTATCGCTAGTTTTGCTAGAAATTTATGTATAATTATTTCGGTTTTTCGTGGCATTACATTAATGTATAACTGTTTCTGTACCAAAAAAGCCTATAATCTGTAAAAATTACAATATTTGTATGACGTAACCATGTAGTCCATTTTATTTAGGTTCGCCAAAGATCCAACAGAGCATAAAAAGTTTTTATTGTCAACATCTTTGAAAAAAATTAATTTGCATGCTTTTTTGTTGTTGTCGGCCTTCATGATTATTTATGGAACTTTTTGCTGTGGTTTGTACAGAAACTTCTCATTACGTAGCTTTTGCAAAATGTGTGGTGTAGGACATGAGGCGCCGTGATGTTTCTTTGATTCTATGGTTGATAGGAAAGTTACTGAAAGAAGAGCATAGTTTTGGAAAGTATCAACAGCTTTTTGAGGTGATTTTTTTTTACATTCGGGAACAAAAAGAAGTCGTTAGACGATAAATCATATAAATACCGGCAATGAGACATTAATTCAATGTTTTTGTCTGTCAAATAATCAATGGTTTGACGTACTGTGTGAGACCTTCATGATGAAGAATGATGCTACGTTTTCGTTCGATGACTTCTGGCAAACAAATTGTTATATATCATTCAGCATTAACTGTTCTTCGATCCTCTATAGCAATGGTTGCAACATATCCAGTATAACCAGAGAAATAAGCGATCATTTTCTTGGAAGTTTTTCGCGAACGAACCACTTTTTTTGGATTCGATTCATCTTGGAATATCCAAACAGTTGATTGTTGCTTAGTTTAGGGCTCGTACGAATATATCCAAGTTTCGCCTCCTGTTAAGATGTTGCATAGGGATTTTGCATGTCCTCGGGCGAATTTTTTGAGCATTTCCTTACACCAACTGACACGAGCCTGTTTTTGAGTTTCGGTCAAATTATGCGGAACACATCGGGAACAGATCTTTTTCACAGCTTAATGTTCATGCAAAATTAAATGTACTGCAGTCTTCAATAGACCTAATAATGTATCTATCTCATGGTAGGTCACATGCTGATCTTTTTCAATCATGTTGTGCACAGCATCGATATTTTTTGGAACAACAACCGATTTTGATCGACCTTCATGAAATTCATCGCTGACGGAAGCACAACCACGATGAAATTCTGCAAACAAATTGTAAACAGTACTTTCTGGTGACGAGTCATTACCAAAAGATAAACGAAGCAATTTGAGGCATTGTTGTTGAGATAGGCCTTTACTAAAGTCGTAAAAAATCATCCAACGAAAGAAAACCTTCACGTAACACAAACTGTTCACAAAACTGTTTTTTTAGACGGTCACTGTAAACAAACGACTGGACCAATTTCTGACCTGCCACTGTTTTAACAATATCAAATGTCAAATTTTGCAACAATGGTAATGTCAGATCTCAATAGCGCCATCTAGTGGTCGTTTGTAAAAACTTAAAAGTGGGCCTTCGTATTATTTATGAGAAGAAAAGTTCAAACAAACAATAACGCCAAATTTTAAAGTAAGTTGGAATTTGGAATTTTTAAAGGACATAAGAGCTTCCTTCCACAGGAAATTCTATAACCCAGATCCGCTCCTGATTTTCATTTCATGTCTCCAAAATCACCGACGTCTTTTTACGCGCTTATCTGATAAATTGAATTTTTCAATGGCCAGTAATATTGCTATTGTGCCATCAGCTTGTAGAAATGACAGAATGATTAATTTTACTAATTTTATTTTAGTAATAGACATAGAATCTACTATGACTAACTACGAGCATGCTGCGTGATGCATTTCGCTTTGATAAAATATGCTTTTAATCTGAAGACTGTGTTGTGTTGCAAAAATAATAAAATATAATGAATTTTCTTAGAACTAACCGGTATCCGTGAAATAAGTAATTGATTAAAGCACAAAAACTGCAACTTCTGATAGCTCCTTATTATCTGCTGTCAAAATGCGTTCGTTTAACTTGGATGAGTTTAACTAAGCGTTTAAGGCGAGGTTTTTGTAGCTTACCAGCAAAGTTAAGCACTACTAATTTTTAAATATTTTATTTTATTCAGTTTAAGATCTTTAAGCTGCCAGAGCTTTAAATAATGAGTCTTTCATCCGCATGTCACTTGCGATGCTTTACGTGTTCTCCAGTTTGAATACAATATTGAGACAAATTTTCGATTTTTTGAGTATGTACCAATATTTGTCCTTCTACAGTACCTTAAAAACTCAAAATATCTCGTTAGGAATCAAATTTTCATATATCCTGATTTTTCCGTAGAGGCTCCAAGCTACACGGTAGAGTTTCATCCCATAATTCACCAGGAAGAAACAGCCTTTACCTTGCTTTTTGGGACTTAACGATGCAAAAGCATATTCATTCAATGAATCGCGCCGAGAAACTCTACTACATATATAATTTATATAATTGTTTTCATGAAAATTTCTTCTGGCGCAACGTGATGTAGTCGAATCAGCTTCATTATGTGTATTATTGATTTAAACGACTGGTTTCTTCGCTCCACTCCCATTATTTTTAAATAATCATTTTATGGGCAAAAAGAAACGTGATGCATCGATAAATCAATCTATGAATTTAAAATCTCGGCCACATACTAAATAAAACTAATCTCAAGTCCATTTTTTTATTACAAGTGAAGGTTAAATTTTTCGAGGAGAGATTTCTGGCCTAGTCTTCTTATTAGCGCACCATCTTCCGAAACGTTTTTCCCACTCTGAAGTTGGTACCTCAAAAATATTCAACAGTTTCTTGAGGTGATGAAAATCGCTGTCCACGCATTTTTTTACATTTAAGAACAAAAAGAAGTCGTTAGGCGATAAATCAGGTCAATACGAGCAATGAGACATTAATTCGATGTTTTTCTCCATCAAATAATCAATTGTCTGACGTGCTGTGTGAGAGCTGGCATTGTCACGATGAAGAATGATGCCACCTTTTCGGTTGTCTTTCCTGATTTCATTAATGACTTCTCGCAAACAAATTGTTGTATACCATTTAGCATAAACTGTTTTTCGATCCTCTAAAGCAATGGTTGCGGTGAGAAAGAAACAAGCGATCATTTTCTTGGAAGTTCTTCGCGAACCAACCACTTTTGTTGGACTCGGTCCATCTTGGAACACCCAAAAAGTTAATTATCACTTAGCTTTCGGCTCGTATGAATATATCCAAGTTTCGTCTCCTGTTACCATGTTGTGTACGAATTTTGCATGTCCTCGGTTGAAAAGTTTTAAGCATTTCCTTACACCAGCTGCCACAAGCCTGTTTTTGAGTTTCTATCAAATTATGCGGAATCCATCAGAAACAGATCTTTTTCACAGCTAAATGTTCATACAAAATCGAATGTACTGCAGTCTTCGACATAACTAAGGATACCTCTATATCACAGTAAGTTACATGCCGATCCTCTTCAATAATGTTGAGCACAGCATCGATGTTTTTTGGAACAACAACCGATTTTGGTCCGCCTTCACGAAATTCATCGCTAACGGAAGCATGACCATAACAAAATTCTACAAACCAATGATAAACAGTCTTTTCTGATGGTGATTTATTACCAAAATTGAACGAAACGATTCGAAGCATTGTTGTTGATTTAGGCCTTTACTAAAATCATAAAAAAATCACCCAACGAAAACCTTCATGTAAAATTTCCATTTCCTTTTTTTTTTAAAACGCTCACTGTAAACAAACTACTTGGCCAAATTCTAAGCTGCCACTGTTCTTGCAATAACAAATGTCAAATTTTACAACAATGGTAATGTCACATCTCAATAACGCCATCTAGTGGTGGTTGTAAAAACTTAAAAGGCTGCCTTCGTATAACGTCCTTTCGTTATTGTGGTATTTATAAGAAGAACGTTCTAAACAATTTTTTATTTATTGACTCCCCAACTTTTAGTTAAAACTAGAAATGACGGTAAAATTAACTTTATTTTCAAATTCCTTGCTCTTTAGGAATCCTGAAAATTACACATAAGAATATACAAATTTATAACGTTATATGTTAAAATTACCTTCACCACCAACCAAGGAAAACAAAATGCTGTTGAGATCCTAAAAATGTTTAAATCTTCACCTTTTTCACCCCTTTGCTCTAAAGCGGAATTGCTAAAAAAACTTTGCGTTTTTTTCACACATACCAAATTTGAAATCCGTATATCCCATTTCGTACGCGGCAATAAGTCGACGAATACATTGACGGAAAATGAAAACTATATTTTTCATGATCAAGAGATACTGAAATGTAAAGGTGGGAAAAAATGTAGTTTTGCGGTTTTTTCACGAAAAGAATTCCTTAAGGAGAGAAGTAAATAAAACCAGCCAAGTGCACTTCGGATTTTTGTTTTTATTGGGTGAAGTTCGTGCCCGATTAGAAACCAAATTAAATACAATACGCATTTATTAATCAATAATGTACTCTCCATCATTTTTATAGCTGTGTTCCATCGTTATATAAGTTTCTAAATTCCTTCTTTGTAGAAACTGCGTGGTTTTTCTTCAAAGAAAGTCTTAAGGTAGTTTTTGACTTCTACCAAAGAATCAAATTTTTTGACATTCAAATTATTTTGTAGAGAACGAAACAGATGAAAATCTGAAGGGGCAAGATAAGGGGATTACGGCAGGTACTGGAGGATTTCCCATTTTAACTCTCTAAATTTTTGCAGTGTCTGTTGAGCGACATGTGATCTAGCGTTGGCATTGTGAAAGATGATGCCTTTTCGATTAACCGTTTTGCTTGAATTTCAAAATTGAGTTGGGTGAGTTTGCTCACAATACTTCTTCGCAGTTATTGTGTAGCCACGTGCAAAAAGCTTTCAAAAAATTATTCCTCTGCAATCCCACCAGACATAAAACAACACTTTCATTGGATGCAATTCAGTCTTTGCCATAGATTCTACTCTTTCACTTCCATTCTTCTAGCTTCTTTTTCTTATTATGTTGTTATACAGAACCCATTTTTCATCTCCAGTTATGACTTGATCCAAGGAAGGTTCGTTTTGTTGACGGACGAGGAGAGAAATGGCTGTGGAAACACGATTTAATTTGTTTCGTTCCGTCAAAATGTGCTGAACAAAAATATCGAATTTCCAAATGTATCCTATAAATAGGCATATTGCCTGTTTTATTTCCATTAGACCTTCTCTGATATGGACGTCCAGCATTCCTTCAACCTTTTCGGAGATCTGCCCCACGTTCTTCTATCACAGGGTTAATTGAGTTTGACACTTTTTACCAGTCTGTTGTCGTCCATCCAATCCACGTGCTTATTTCATTGTTTTCTTCTACTTTTGGTCTATTTGGTTATTTCTTCGATCTTACTGAGTTCTTGTAGATCTTTGTTGCCGATTCTGTCGTAAATAGTTTTTCCATATATATCCCTAATCACCTTATTTCTGTTGTCCTCATCATTTGTGCTGTTTTACGTGTGTCAGCTCTTGTTTCTACAGCATATGTGAGGATCGGTCTCACTGTTGTCTTATTTTACTTTCAACTGTGAGGTATTTATTTTTCCATACTATATCCATCAAGCAACCTGCTATTAGTGATGCCTTGATAGACTGTTCTTTTACGTCCCTGTTTAAGCCTCCGTAGCTTGTTATCATCATTCCCAGGTATTTACAAATATTAACATGTCCAATAATACTTCCTTGGATCTCCAGCTTGCATCATAATAATTCTTTGGAAGCTACCATACATTTTATCTTGGTTGTGTTGTTAATAATGTTTAGTTTTCTCGCCTCCAAATTGAAGGCATGAAAGATCTTCTGAAGGTTGTCCTCAGAATCGGAGATGAGGACTGCATCATCGGCTTAGCAGATTGTGTGGAAGTGTGTGTTGCCCATTTTGTATCGTCTAGTTTTTGGAAGATTCTCCACTATTCTGTCCATGACTAGGTTGAAGATAAAGACACTAAGTGAATTGCCTTGTCTTATTCCGGTGTTTATTTTTATTTCCTTGCTCAGTAGGTGTTTGTTCTACATTCTGTATTAATCTCATGTATGATTTTTATTAGCTTGTTTTGTCTACTTTTTCTGTAATAATTTTATAATATCTATTAATTGTACTCTATCGAAGGTTGAGTCATGTCGACGAAACACATATACGCAGTTTTATTAAATTCTTTATCTGCCTCACTATAATTATGGCATCTATGGTCGATCGATTTTTGCGGAATCCCTGTTGTTCCTCTCTTATTTGAATATCCTTGCTTATTTCTTCCAGTATGATTTTTGTTAATACTTTTAAGGTAGTATTTAGCGCAATAGTTTTTGGGAGACGTTTTTTGTCCTTTTTTGAATATTGGGATTTTTATGCTAGTTTTCCAATCTGCAGGTATTTGTCCATGTTTTACTATGTTTGTAAAGAGCTGTGCTAGTTGTTGATATATGTTTTTCCTCTATATTTTAATATCTCATTTGTAATGTCGTTTGGTCTTGAGGCTTTTCTATTTTTTAGACTTCTTATAATTCTTTCTGTCTGTTCTAAAGTTATTTCTAGATTTACTTCCTCCACTTCTTCAAGTATGGGTTCATTATTTTCTATAATTTCTCAAAGTATGTTTGCCATTCTTGAATTGTAAATTTATTAGTTTGTACCATATCTTTTATATTAAGTTTGTTCCGTCTTAACATTTTCCACACTTTCCTTTGAGCGCCACACAGATCACTTTCCATCCTTTTAGTAAATATCTCCCAATATTCTTCTCAAATGTATCCAAGTTACTTTAAATGACGAAATGCAGTCGAATTGTCAACATTTAATCTCTCAGCAATCTCCTCAGTAGTAATTCGTGGAATATTATTCACTAAGTCACGGATAAAGTCATTATTAATGGCCGGGAGCGAAGTTTATCGTTTAGATTGAAGTGACCATTTCGAAATTGATCAAATCCCTTTGAGCAGGAGCAGGATTCAAATAAACATCATGAATATTTTTTGTTTTTCAACATTCACTCCCTTTTTGAATTCATGTGACATAACATGACGAAACTATAACTTTTCATTTTTAATTTTGAATATTAACCTTGTACACAAATTAATTTAAATAAACTTTTTTTTAAAGTTATGTTAACTCACGACGCATTTAGATAAGTGTCAGTTAATAATATGATTATAAAAAACATTAGCACAGACAAAAGTGAATGCTTCTGCCATCTATGAAAATCGGGCACCAACTTTTGTAGTCACTCAATATATACCGGATAAATTATATATATATATATATATATATATATATATATATATATATATATATATATATATATATATATATATATATATCAAGGATTTTCTACAGCTGACGCTGTCTTCCTTCTCTCAGCCTTTGATTCCATCCGTTTTTATCTTCCAGTCTCCATCTGTTAGACCCCTGTCCTCCATAGCCTCGTCCACATCGTCTCTCCACGATCGTCTGGGTCTTCCTCTTTTTCTTCTCCCTATAGGGCTCCACTCCGTTATTTTCTTTATCCACCTATTATCTTCACTCCGTCTTATGTGTCCATACCATTTTAATCGTTTTTCTTCAATGGTGTTTATTGCGTTCTCTTTGATGTTCATTCTGCTTCTTATTTTTCATTTGTTATTCTCTCCAACCGTGTCACTCTACAACATCTTCTCCAATACTCCATCTCTACCGCGACAATTTTAGATTTATTTATTTTGTTGATCGTCCATGTTTCTGACCCGTATGTCATTATGCTTTGTATTATTGATTTGTATATGCGTGTTTTGTTTCTTTTTGTATTGTGTTTGTCCCACAGGATCGAATTTAATTGTCTTATGCATGTCCGCGTTTGTCCTAATCTAGCTTTAATCTTTTCTTCTGATGTTGCGTTTTTTGAAATGATGGTTCCTAAATATATATATATATATATATATCTAATCCTTTGGTTATTGTTTCGTTATCGACTTCTAGATTCTCCACGTTTCCCTCCTTTGTTGTTAGATATTCCGTTTTATAAAAGTTTATTGCTAATCCTGCTTTAGTGTATTCTTCTTTCAGTTTTCTTACCATATAACTGAGGTCTTCCTCATCTTGCGCTATGATTACTTGGTCGTCTGCGAAACTTAGAGTATATAAGTAATGTTCTCGTATTCCACCACATTTTTGCTTCCATTTTTTTAATGTTTGTTCGAGGTATATTTTGAATAGTGTTGGGGATGTAGAGATCCTTATAATAGGCTTTTTGATATTTGGAGTCTCTTCCCTATTTTATGTCCTATTTTTATGTTCACACGTTTTCGTAGAGAGCTTTTACTGGGTGTATTAGTTCTTTGTCAAAGCCTATTTCTTTCATTGCGTTCCATAATCTTTGTCTTGGTACTGAGTCATAGGCCTTTGTTATGTCTATGAAGGCTAGGTGAACTGCTCTATTCTTTGCCACTTTTTTTCCATTGTTTGTTTTATAGTGTATATGTGGTCTATACATGATTTTCCGGCCGTAAAGCCTGCTTAATCATCTCCAATTTTTCCTTTTATATTTTCCTGTATGATATTTTTAATAATTTTTCCATACAAACGTCCCATACTCAATATTATGCTTAGGCCTCTATAGTTTGTGCATTTTTTTCCGGTCTCTTTTTTTAAATATAGATACTATAGAGGCTTTTGACCATTCCTCTGGTATTTTTTCTCCATTTATCGCTCTGTGGAACATGTTTCTCAGCATTCGATGTAATTTATTAGATCCGTACTTAATCATTTCATTTACCACACCTCCAGGCCCTGTTGATTATTATTTTTGAGTGTTTTTATTGTCTTCTTTACTTCCTCATAGCTTAGTTCTACCTCTTTTTTTTCCTTATTCTGTTCTTCTTCAGGGTTCTCTTCTTGGAATTCTTGTCTGTCTTCTGTTAGCAGCTTCTTATAATATTCTTCCCACTCGCTTTCTGGGATATACTCTTTATACGTGTTCTCTCTATTGTTGGTCCTTAATGCTTCAATTATTCTCCATGACTCTGGGCTTCTAGTTTCTCCTATATACTGTTCTACATCTTCGCACGATTTTTCCCATCTCTCGTTCTTTTCTTTGTTTATCATCCTCCTCGTTTCTGCATTTTTCTCTTTATATTTCTGTAGATCTTCTTCTGATTTCGTATTCAGTCATTTTTCGTATAGTCTTTTTTTTTTCTTTATAGATTCTTTGGTTCTTTCACAGATTCTAATTTTATGTTTCTTATTATCGTTGTCTTCTTTACCGAATGCTTCTAGGGCCGCCTGTTTGATGCATTCTTTTATGTGTACATACATCTGTTGGAGGTTGTCGTAGTTAAATTCATTTCATTTTTGATCTAATCGCCGTCTATATAGGTCTCTTAACATTTCGTCTTGCAGTAAGTTTATTTTGTATTTTATTCCTTTGTCTGCTTTTTCTGTTATCTCATTAGTATTTCTGTTTTCTTTATCTATTGTTCCTGTCTGCTTTATTTTATTGTCTTGTACCACGGTACTTTTATATTTGCTATTAATATATTGAATAAAAATTATCACTCGTGATAATTTTTATCCAATCTACACCTTATCAATTCAATCTACACCTTATATTCTAGAATTTTTTCTAAATTTTTTGATCAGTACTCTTAGAGAGCGTGTGGGACAGGGATTTTTGATAATTTTTAAAAAATAATATAAGAAAGGTTTGCGTGAGTATAACTTCATATTTATTTTTGAAATGGTGTTTTTCGATTATTTTGAAAAAAATTTCACCCCGATTTTACTTCACAAAACAAAGTTAAAACTTAACTTTCAAAACTGCGCGGTTGCGATCAGACCATCAACACCTATACAAAAGGTACTAGGAAAGTTTTGCAGTACAGCTGTGTTTATTTAATTTTTCAAAGTAATTTCCTCTACATTCAATACACCTCTCCATACTCCGAAACCAATCTTTAAACCAGTTCTGCCAAGCTTCACTAGGTAGTAAAACACACTCGTGGTCCCAAGTCCGCAGATGGTCCTTATCACTGGAAAACCGCCTCTCTTTTAGTTTCATTTTCACATGCGGGAAAAGTGAAAAGTCGCAGAGAGCAAGGTCTGGACTGTAGGGAGGGTGCTCGAGAAGTTTCAGTCCTGTCGTGGTCAAATATTCGGTGCAAGGTTTGGCGCGGTGAGTTGGAAGCATTATCGTGATAAAGGAACCAGGTGTCCATTCTTGACTTTGGCCGCAGGTTCTTCATAGATCCAATGACTTTAGGCAGGCACTGTTCAGTATACCACTTAGCTGTGACTGTCTTCTGTGTGTCCAAAACGACGCGATCCACGATTCCACTCGATTTGAAAAATACAGCTATCATTTTCTTCTTTACAGATCGGGATTTTCTGACAACTACGGGTGTGTCCTCATCATCAAAGACCCAAACTTTATTTTGAGCCTTGGTTGGCACATCGTCGCCAAGTCTCGTCACCTGTCACGATGTTGTTCACATACCGAGATTGTCCCTTATCAAATTTTTTTAGCATCTCCCAGCACCAAGTCACACGTCGTGTCATCTGCCATTCGGTCAGTCGATGCGGCACCCAGAGAGAACAAAGTTTCTTCACGTGCAAATGATCACGCAGAATCGAACGAATTGCTGGTGCATTTAGGTCTAAAGTACCCTCTATCTGTTGGTAGGTTACTCGCCTGTCCTCGTCAAGCATTTTCCTCACAGCAGTAACGTTTTCCTCCGTAACTGACTTTCGTGGCCTTCCCGGCCTCTCAGCATCCTCCAGAGTGAAATTTCCCCTTTGGAATTCTCTATACCACCTGAATATCGTTGTACGATGTGGACAAACATCACCTAGTGCAAAAATCATTTCTTCTAAGCACTGGTCTATGTTTAAACCACGCACGAAATTATAACGCAAAACTGCCCTTATCTCATTTCGTGACCACGATGCCATCGCAAGCACTTTACACTCCCACTGCTAATGAATAACTGAGCCCATCGACTTGGCCACAACGGCTACTATGCACGTATGAATATGTCTCAACATACAACAACAAGCAGCTTCCTGCGATTCATGGTTGCGTCATATTGCAAAACTTTCCTAGTACCCTTTGTATTTGGATAAATTTCAACTTTCTATGTCAAATAGTTTTGAAGAAAATCGGCTGTCACAGACAGACATCGAAATGATTCTGTAAGTGTTCCGTATTTCAATTTTGATACGGAACACTAAAATTAGTTAGGGGAGAAAAATATTTAATAAATAAACTCTTTAACATAATGAACTAAATAAAAATACATCGCCTGTTTCTTAATAATTTTTAATAATTTTTTTTCTTGTAGCAAATAACATACAATGATTTTCTTGTAGAAACCCTTGGCCACATTGCATGGATACGTTAACAAGAAAAAGAAAACAATGAGCTAACTAACAACGTTCACGCACACGACTGATTGTATCTCTCCCGGTGCATACCATAAAACACCTCACGCATCGTCTACCTTTTATCATAAAAGAAACGCATGCATTTACAATACCATTGACCTTTCTTCTAATTCTATCAGTGTTTGAATCTTCAACGAACACATAAAAATTAAAATTCAGTCGGAGTGCTTCACTGTGCTTCACTTGCCGGCGAAATGTCTTTAACTTGTGTAAAATATCAGAGGCGGTATAAATGTAACTATATTTTACTCAGGATTGATTGTATCGTATGATGCATCTTCGACTACAAATTAGCCTTAAACGTGCTAGGCGTTCAGTTTTTTTTAGGCATTTTTACAATTTATTTTATACAATTCGAGAACGAGACTTTGTTTACCCCAATTGCAATTGTGATAAATTCTTCAAAGTCTATTTTTTTTATCGGCACGCTCACTTGCTGTAGGGAAATTCCTAAAGCTCTACAGGAGCGGCGCGTGTGCAGAAGAAGCGATTCACGTTGGTCTTGCACATTGCAAATTGTACTCGGTTGGAAACACTACCTTGGGCAGTTAATTCCAAAGAAATAAAGTTCTCCATATACAGAGATTCCCAACCTTCTCTGGACCGCCACTCCATTTACAAGAAAAAAAAATCCATAATAATTAATTATACCAAATATTAATATATTGTTGCGTATTATCTATACTTATTTCATCTTTCTATCTATCTATTAAGAATCACAAAGTATAAATTAAATAAAACGACAATCAAATGTAGTAACAAATTGTTTATTGAAAGTTTAAAAATAAACACAAAATCAATAAGGAATAAAAAAATTAATGGAGTTTTAAGAATTTGTTAATGTCGGGTTCCAATTTCGTTAATATCAGTCGCAAATTACCATGTTCAGTGATGTGCAGTCTGATTCTTTTCTTAGACAGTAAATTAGCGACCGCAATGAGCCCCATGCTCAGCTGAATACGATGAAGGAAAAGCAATTAAAAATTTCTGTACTCTTGCCCACAATCCAGGGTAGAGAGCTAGTATTAATTTTTGAAGCCAGAACTCTTGGTATCCATTTCTGAATTTTAATTTTATTTCTTCGTTAGTTGTGAGTTCTATGAGTTCCTCTTTTAAATTCACGTTTAAATTATCCTAGAATCACTCTGTAAAATTAGCATAAGGAACGTCCAAGTGTTGGCAGTAAGTAAATCTTCCTGTTTTGCGGAGATTGCTGATAATGTGAAAAAGTGGCTGTATTCTTCTCTGCCTAGATTTCGTTTGAAAAGACGAAGTTTTCCCACAAAAGTAGCTATGACGTTTTTTGTTTTAATTAAATTCAACTCATCACCTTGCAAGTGTAAATAATATATATATAAAACAGGTCTGTCAAATAAGCGATGTCATTTTTGCATGTAATCAGGTTTTCGCGCAATTTTTCGTCTGCGTTTTCAAGGAAGTCCAGTAATGAGTCCAATAGATTCAGACAAATACCTTTTGAGAGCCTACGAACTTCTGTGTCCAGCAAAAAGCGGTTGTAATTGTCATCATTTTTACTACAAAGTTGGCCAAATAATATGTCATGCAATAAATTGCTTCTAATCCTATTAACTGCTCTAATAACGTAATGAAGCGACGTATGCAGGCGTTCATTAGGATTTTTTTCAACCAAATGATGACGATGAATAACACAATGTACAGCGAATAGATTTGGTACTGCTTATTTCAAATGCATTATGAAACCCTTATGACGCTCCGTCATTGCTGGAGCACCATCAGTAACAACCGACAAAATATTAAGAATAGGAACATCCTCTTGAAAAAACTTGTTTAGGGTATTAAATATTGATTCTCCCGTTATCGGTTTCCAAAAGCAAATAATAAACAATTGTTTTCTTCTTTTATTTACGATATTTGGTAAGTTGATTCATCGAGTTTAATGGACTCTTTAAGTAATCGTATAATGATATTTAACCGCCATTTTCGATTCTTCATGCACTGTTTACTCAGAGAAAATGATTTAGCTTATGATGAAGAAAGTTTTTATTACCTCTTTGACTGCCGGCAAGATTAATTTCTCGCCAATGGTTTTCTCGCTTTTGATCTAGCCCATCATCTTCTTGTCTAGAAGACGACGCAAAAAGATATGATATAGTTGACTGTTTTAAATATTTTCTTTTCAGTCCTTGAAAATAGGAGAAATCTTTTTAGCATTTTATTCAAATGCTCTTGTAGCTTAGAAGACTTCATAGCTTCACTTGAAAAAACTTTTTGGCAAATTAAAAATAATGAAGGTAATGATTTGTTTGTAGAAGAGTGCGTAAATCCACTATTCAAATACTCAGTTCTATACTGTCGGCATTTCTTCTTAGATTCAGACATTTTGAAATACAAAATTTGCCACGGTTTAAATAAATTATTTTTTTAACAGATTTATAGATAGTTATAAAAATAATGGCTATAATGAGTTCTGTCACTTTCACTCACAAATATGGATTATTGGCGAAGCACGCAAAAATAATAAGACATTCCTAAAGCTATCCCTGCCTTTTATAGATTTAATTTCATGAACGCATCAACTTGTCAACTTTTCGTTGTTTGCAATGCTGGTGTACTTGCTCTGTAAACAAATCATTACAAGCTCCCATACGTTTGCCGAAACATGCTTAATTGCGTGAATTGCGTCTTTGCTTACCATCTTGCGAAGACCGACAATACTAAACCGATTTAAGTATACGTACACCTAATGCTAATTTAAATTTTTTAATGCTTATTTACGCGATAACAATAAGATAACAATTTTAGATAGCTAGATAAAATATTTATTATGAAAATAGTAGGTATTTCATTTTATTATATCAATTACCTAAATAGGTAGGTACGCCACGGCCACCCCCCTTGATTGTCTTAACGCTCATCCCCAATTTTGAACCCGCTACCGCCCCATGGAAGGCTCCAGGGAACACCTGGGAACGCCCCCGTTGGGAAGCTATGATATAAAACAATGTCTGAAAGGAATAACAAGCTGAACTTCATACGGATATAATGTATTACCGCGACGCGAATTTCTAGCATGCACCACCCTGGAAGTAAATAAGCTAGCTACATCCATCGGACAGTTTCCATGAAACTAATTATATAATTGAACCAAATCACAGTGTTTTGCACAAGGGCACCACTGGGGATAAAATTCCGACAACAACGAAGTCAAGCAGGGCTATATACTGTCTCCGCTCCTCTTCAACATAGTGCTTGACATGGTACTAAAAAGGACATTGGATCAAGGAAGAGGCATTCAATGGACAATGACCATGCGCCTAGAAGGCCTTAACTATGCTGATGACTTACGTTTTCTCTTAGATACCCCAAGAGACATAAAAGAAAAAATAAACAAACTCGTAACAGAGGCAGCGAAGGTGGGCCTAAAAATCAACGTTCAAAAAAACAAAAGGTCTCAGGATCCTAACTAACATGGAACAAGTACAAATAAATGGAAGTTGCATCGAGATAGTGGAAGAATTTACTTACCTGGGAAGTGTTATCGATGAGTCAGGAAGATCCGATCGGGATGACAGCAGCTCTGAAAGTCCTGAAAGCCAATATAGCCGAAAGACCAAACTAATAATCTTTAATAGCAACGTGAAATTAGTTTTACTCTATGGTTGTGAAACATGGAAGATCATAAAATCAATAACAAACAAATTGCAAACACTTATAAATAAATGTTTTCGGTAGATACTCCGCATCTTCTGGCCAAACACCATAACATACGAGGCACTGTGGGTAAAAGACCAGCAGCAGATTGAAACTGAAACTAGAAAGCGAAAATAGGTTGGATCGGCCATACACTTCGTAGAGCTAGCAACAACATCGCCAGAATGGCCCTGGATAGGAACCCACAAGGTCAACGTGGGAGAGGAAGACCTAGAACTACCTGGCGCAGGATCGTTCTTGGAGAGGCCAAATCTATGAAGAAAACCTCGGTAGAAACCAAGCGGTTGGCCTAGAACATAGTGAGATAGAGCGTTTTTGTGGAGGCCCTATGTTCCGACTGAGAAATCATGGGAAACGATGATGATGATGATGATGAAGTCACCAATCATTTTTAGATTTTTTTAAGAAGTCAAAATTGCTGGTGAGTTTTGGGTCTCCAATCAATAGGATCTAACAAATGTATCGTATGTTTTGGGGCAAAGAAGTATTCCATCTTCGGTTGAATTTGAACTTTGTAGAGAATTGAAAGTTAATTTTGATAGGAAAGTTCCACAGATGACAGAGCTTGTAGGTATAATTCTTCTGTATCATTTGTATAAGTGAGCCGACGTTTCGCCGATCATCCTGCTGCCTTGTTCACAGCTTGTTACACGACCTGACTTCTTCAGAATATAGCATAAAAATGATTTAATTTAGCTCTCATAAGCCTTTTATATTAGCGGACCGGGAGACGAGTTGATTCATAAACTATTCCCAGAGTAGTGAGTGACAAAGACCGTGCCATGATTGAGGTTGTGGGGATATTTATATGTTTCGATGGACTCTCAAATTTTTCTAATATAGAAAAAGAATTTTGCTGTAAGAATTTTTTATTGACCATTTCATACTGATATGCTACAAGTGCTGAAGTGGAAATAGTACGAAGATAACAGTCTTTTGATGTTCTTTAATTCAACGAGTACATTCATATTTAAATCTTGGTGCACAATCTTTTCTTCTTTAATCGTCATTCTTACAAAAGCAAATCCTCACAAACTTGATGGTTTCCTCAGTTCTTTCTTCAATCAGTCATCCTGATCTGAAGTCATCTTAAAGAGAGTATCGGACCCATTTAAACTGTTTAAACCAAAAATTTTGCTTGAAGCTAAGATAGGCTGACTCTTTAGTAAAAAACTTTATTACCAACTGATGTTCTTCAAATTATTTTCCCTCATTTAACGAAATTATTTAAAAAATTAGTTAAACAAATTTCGTAAGTAACAGCTTCATCATTATATAGGCACCTTCGTATTACATTTAATCGTAAAGCCAAACTACTTTTCATTTATTATTAAACAATCAGTGTAGGAACTCTCACACGCTGTCATTATTTTGCTGTCAGAAATTTTCCCAGTTGCTCCTAACAATATTCTTCAACAGTCCAATAACTCAAAGTTAAAGGTTACCTATATTGAAATTTGAAATAAATAGCTTTAAGCTAACCATGATTTAACTAAGTACCTAGTTACATACTAACCATTTTATGGTTATTTTGAATATTCCTTTGGGCATATTTGTAACGGTTTTCTATTATATTTTCCGGTAAATCGTAATTCACAATTATTTTGCTTCAGCGTGAATTATTTAAAAGCTTTACATAAAAGGTGTGTATTCTAAAAAATAAACACTTTTCTGTAGAACTTTAAAACATTGGCACCCACGTTTACTAAAATTGTTTAACTTAAAATTAGTCTAAGTTAAAAATTACCAAGTTTTTTTGATAAATGCAATAGTAAGCTAACTAAAGTATTTTACTTGTATTATATTATAAGATTCATAAAATCGTTGTATTATTAAATCTAAGCTAATTATATTTTTATGTTATAAGCAGATGGATGCTCATTTCTTCACTTTTGCTAGCCTCCCTAGCGCGGTAGATTTATAGCCCGCAAAGTGACCGGAAGGTCGCTGGTTCGAATCTAGCAGTAGCGGCTAGGCATTGTGATATCTCTTATTTTAAATCATATATACAAGCCCGTGGCTAAAACGTTAAGTTCGTGAGGCTCATAAAACAGAAAAAAAAGATTGATTTTAGCGTAATTTCTTTATTTTCGAGTTGTGTTTCGGATCGCGATGTGTGTACACGTGAATCAAACGCCTGGCAATAGTCAACTCGTTCAACGAGCATTATTACGGTAGTGTTTTGATCTATTTAATTATTTTGTCTATTCCAAACGAGAGGGACTAGAAATAAAGCAGAGTGTAGTGTTAGATTAAGACAATAAGTAAAAAATTTGGAGATTTATAAGAATAATTTTGTGAAATTGTATGAAGCTAACGAAACGATAAGCGACGACCTTGATCATTTTACTGTTTACGGTGCTAAGAAATATAAACAACAATTTTTTTCTTTTTCTCCCGTATTTGAAAATGGAATATACGAGGAACACACGTTAAGTTTTTATAACAGAAAGAACAATGGATGGCGATGATTATACCTCAAGAGAAGAAAGAGAGGAGCTAATGGGATTCTTCAAGAAGAGTAAAAAGCTGATAAGAACACCACAGAGAGAGAAAAACGAAAGAGTAGATAAGATAGACAATTTGATAAAAATGATCAGAGAGCTAATGTCAGATATAAACGATATGAAACAAGATATCATCAAGAGTTAAAGGAACTAAGAAAGGAGAATGAAGTATTGAAAGAGGAAAATAAGATAATTAGAGAAAACATGAGAAGTATGGTTTTGAAGATAAGTAGACTGGAAAAAGACAACGTAAGGAATAATATTGTAATATCGGGAATGAGTTTTGAAGCGAATAGCCAACCAGATCTGAAAATGGGTGCAGAGCTTTTTATGGAGAGGAGTATGACTCAAAAGTACAGATTAAAGATGTGATAAAGATGGGAGCGACTATATACAAGACAGAACTTGGAAACACCGGAGATAAGGAAGCTGTAATGAAAAATAAAAACAAACTGAGAAACCTAAGAGAGAGAATTTATATAAACAACGATTTAACCAAAAATGAACGCGAAGTTCAAAAGAAATTGAAGCATATAGCAGAAAACGAGAGAAAGAATGGGAAAGGGATGAAAATAGGAAAAAATCGTAATCGAAGGAAGAGAATATAAATGGGACATTGAGAAAGAAAAACTGAAAGAACAAACAAAGAATACTACGACCATCAAATCAAAAAAAACTGAGAAAAAGGAGAGATATAGGTAGATTGACGACGACCCTGGCAAAGGTAAAGGATACGGAAGAGAGGACTAGTAAAATGAATACAAATAAGAAGATAATTAAAGAAATAGATAGGAAGAAAGAAATGGAAAATAATTATCGAGTTTTTAGATTGAGAACACGGAACAATAGGGGTATAAACGGAAAAGAGGATGAACAGACTACAAAAGCACTATGTAGGAATCACTGAAACAGAGAGGAAAGGAAATGGATGTAAAAAATTAGAAGGAAAAGCATACAAAAATCAACATAAAGACATAATACCGGAAGAGGATATAGAACTGATACAAACAGAAGAAACTAATACAGAAGAAACAAAAGAGGCAATCGGCAATTTGAACAGGATGGAAGGATATAGAAGGAAATATGGAAAAGGCAGATATAGAATAACTCAACTCCACGGGTCGTACACCCCTAACAAGGCGTAGAAAGGTATAAGGATTAAGTAAGTAAGTAAGTTCTTTATTTTTATTTAAAAACGGTACATGACCTATTTACATATATCTTATTAATTTATCTTTAGTTTAAAGCTGAAAGTGTCTCGGTTAGGTAAATAGGCCTCTAGCCAGGTTTATCTACCTATCCTTTATTTAACCGACTTCGTGTTTGGTTTGGTCGAAACTTTTTTTTTCAACTACTTCAAGTTGAAAGATAACCGATTTGAATGATTCTTTTACTGCCTAAGTTGAAAATAACCTGATGAAATATAAAGAGCTTCATTAAAAACGATACAGTAGTTTTGTAGATATTTGGGTTAAAATATACATACCAATGGTGTAGCCCGGTTCAATGAGATGTGGGGCATATGGATAGAAATAGCATCTTTTAATAAAAAACAAAAAAAGGGGACCACTAAAGTTTGAGCTAATCATTAAATGAGGAAACCAATCGACAAACGTGTAGGCATCAAACGATAACCAGTGCAGTGAAACAGTAGAAGCTCAGACATACAGTATGCTAAAATATATTTGTTTGGAGTTGATAGTAGAATTCTCTCATTGTAGATGCAAATACGTGTTGGGGTGCTCTCAAAAAAAAAAAGAGATTTTTTTATGCATTTTACTGGATTTTGCTACCTGTTTTGAATTATTTTTAAGGGTTCACCCTATTTTAGGCAGAAAACTTCTGCTATACAACAGAGTCATAAAATGTAAATCAGGGTTCATCGGTAGCATAGCCGTCCGACGTAACCTGCTTTTAGTGTCTAATAAGTAAAATTATCTTAAAAATAAAGTTATAGAAATATAAGATTTATTACCAAAATTTTTTTAATCTATAGATTTATGTATATATACAAATTCACGATATATAAGTACTTTAATTACAATCAAAAACAATCATCATATTCAAAATCTGAATACTCGACTTCTCTTAAATTGATAATTAAGAGTTCTATTTCCACAGTTTCTTTGATGTATTCGTCAAGTTTCCACATTTTATTTTCTTTATCTATAATATGTCGAATGGCATTTTTCCAATTATCCTCTTTGATCCTCTCTAGTCCGGCGAGTAATAATTGCCTTAAGTCTTGAAGTTTGAACGTAGTGTTTTCCCTTGCAAAGAAAGCTTTCATTTGTTTCCAAATTAGCTCTATGAGATTCAATTCGGAATGATATGGAAGTAATCTAAGCACAGTGATATTCCGTTCTTACGCATCCCATCGACTGCGTATTTCTTGAAGTGTGCTTTTAACATACCATTTTTATGTTTGAGATTTTTGTCTCTTATCCATTGAAGAATATCCGCTTTCTTCCATGAATTTGTCGGGAATCGTTCTAATAATCGAGAATGGTATGGGGCATTGTCTAATACTATAAATGATTCTGCTGGTATACATTCAATCATTTGTTGGGAGTACTCCTTAAAAACATCGGCCGTCATATCCTCATGGTAATCTTTAGTTGACATTAATTCGAATTCCAACAAGCCACCGTCGAGAAATCCGTTTTCACTACCAATATGTGCTGTAATTAGCCTGAAGGAGGTTGTAATCCAGTTGACCAACCTTCCGTAAAAGCTTGTTTGGCACTCTTAATGATTTTGTCAATCCAGAATTTTTTCACTGTTTTTCTTTCTTCGGCTAGAATTTTTTGATTGCTCGTAGATATTCGCTTCTCGAACAAATTATTTCTGTTTTATCGATAAGAACAGATTTTCTATTATGGTTTTCCCAACGAAAATTCAGGTTATGAAGGATTTTCCATATTTTTCATTTTTTAAAATCTGGTAAGTCCTGGTCTTCCCTGGTTTCTTGCAAAACTCTATGTAGTGTAAGTATTTCCATCTTAATAAAAAATTGGAGTATTTTTCTTCTTATTGCGTTTTTAAAGTCTTTAACCACCTCTCAAGGCCCTTTCTTTTGTGATTCTGAGGTTTATTGCAAGGACCGCGTTTTCTTTCTTTTAGAAATCTATAAAAAGTTGCTGATCTAACTCCCGTCATGTTGGCACAGGTTTCAACAATTTCACGGACTTGGTCTGATGGCTGTTGATGTATTAGGGCATCGTGGACGTTAAGTATCATTGTTTTTCTCGCAGGGAAAATGCAGATTTACAGACTTAGCGAAGTTTGACCGGGGCAAAACTGAAAGTTGAAACCATCGCTGTTCTGATTTGAACTAAGCATATAATAGGTTTTTGCTTTCTTTTTATACTTACACAGAATATTTTTATTGCGTACTTAGGTACTTAGGCACCTACCTACCTATAAGTACTTTGGTTAATTATATTCCAAAAACTGCTAAAATCCCAAATAATTTTATTGAACCTATTATCATTGAGCTTTATAACACTGTAGATTTCTAGTTCTTAAGAATTGTTAATTATACTCGTTTAGGCCTTTATGATACAAACAAGATTTTTAGTTTCATCATTCACTCATTAAAATAAACTTTGAAATGCGTTGATTTATATAGCTTATTGTAAAGTTTAGAAGGCATGATATAAAATATTTTTTAGAAAAGGGTCGCACTATTGTATAGAGATACATCATACAGTGGAACGAATAACCCCTAATTTAAAAATCGATGACCGTGGAGAAGATAGTTTTTTCATACTAAAAGATACCCAATAAAAAAGCACCCTTTTATTTTCTACATCCAAAGCTGAGCTGTGTGTCAGAAAAATATAATCTTTTTTTTACTAATTTGATGTTTCCTTTTTTAATTATGTTATAATTAATTATATTTATAAAGAATAACTCACAAAAGCACCTCTTAAAAGCCAGATAAAATCTTTTTAAACAGAAACAGAGATTTAGAAGTTTTGTCTAGTATGCGGTCCTGCTCAATTGTGTAACATAGACACTTTAATTTTCCACGGAGTACAAACTCCAATAAATCACCAAAAAAATATAACTAAGAAGTCGTTTAATTTATGATTGTTATGGGCCAAGATATAGTTTCTTTCTTATTATATAAGTAATCTTTCACTCCTTGTAAGTATTTCTTATACAGCAAACTAATAAAAAAATTAGTTTCTGTATTTAAAACATAGACATTATATTCAATAAATCCCAAAAAAATATAACTAACAGAAGAATATACTTTCATAGTAAAAATTAAAGAACTTAAAATGTCTCGCTTCGATAAAGAACTTTAATCCCAAACTGCTATTAAAATATTATGTATTTGCATTATGAATAAGTAGGTTCAGTATAAACGTAAGCACTGGGCGTAGAACGTATTGCCCACATAAGTTGCAATTGAGCGACTCGCCAAGCTCAGGAAAATTTAAATTTATAATTCAGCTCTTATGCTGGTATGGTGCTTATTCGCTTGGGTTCTTATTGTATTGGCGAGGATTTTGTTAAGAGTTAAGTTGTAAAGTACACTATGAAAAGAAGATATATCCTTTTGTTAAATCTAACTTCCGGTTATACATTCCAACAAACATACGGCTGAGTACGCAAATTCACATTCCACCACTTACACAAGATAATAACAAGATAATAAAATATCGTGTAATATAAATCTTGTTTAGTAGTCTAAGTATTTGCTTTACTCTTAAACGACAATTTTCAACTAAAGATTTAGGTTTCTCCCAGAAATACGGTTTCTAATAACACCAACTAATTTATAAAATACAATAAAAAATGCTTTGCTTTTCTAAAAGAGTGCCACACCTTTCTTTTCGTCAGTGTTTGTCTGTTGACATAGTAATTTTCAATTTAGTATATACAGGGGTCTATTTCAAGTGAGGCAACTATTACTATCTTCGAAAAGGTAATAACTATAAAGTCGTTTATATTCTTGACTAGCCGTGCTCGCGGCTCCGTTCGCATGGATTTGATTCACTATTATCGTCACGGCTTATTCCTTATGTTGCCTAACGTAATAAAATATATCCTATAACCTGGCCAGAGAACATATGTAGTTTATAAAAAAACACTTAAATCGGATAAGTGGTTCTTGAGTGCTAAGTGCACTAACAGAGAGACAGACAGAGAGACATTACGTTTTAGATAGTATAGATTTTTTTGATAAATATTAAGTTAAGAATTAAAAAACACGTAAATCGAATAAGTATATATATATATATATATATATATATATATATATATATATATATATATATATATATATATATATATGTATATAACACATGGGCTGAAAAGTCCCGGGCCTAACAAAGAAAACACGGTTTTTTTTGGTTCAAAATTAGCTTTATTCATCAACGTAATCTCCATCAAGAGCAACGCAATCATTCCAGCGCCGCTCTAACATTTCAATACCACTTTTGTAGAACGATTTATCTTTTGCCTCAAAATAGGCCTCAGTTTCAGCGATAACCTCTTCATTCGTGCGAAATTTCTTACCGGCGAGCATTTTTTTCAGGTCTGCGAACAGCCAGTAGTCGCTGGGAGCCAAATCTGGCGAATACGGTGGATGTGGGAGCAATTCGAAGTTTAATTCATGTAGTTTTGCCATTGTTTTGATTGACTTGTGACACGGTGCGTTGTCTTGATGAAACAAAATTTTTTTCTTTGCCATATGCGGTCGTTTCTTTGCAATTTCGGCCTTCAAACGCTCCAATAACGCTATATAATATTCACTGTTGATGGTATTTCCTTTCTCAAGATAGTCGATGAATATTACACCACGCACATCCCAAAATACCGAGGCCATAACCTTTCCAGCCGATTGTTGTGCTTTCGGGCGCTTTGGACGAGGTTCACCAGTTGCTGTCCACTCAGATGACGATCGTTTTGATTCCGGAGTGAAGTGATGGATCCATGTTTCATCCATTGTCACATATCGACGCAAAAATTCCGGTTTGTTACGTTTAAACATGGCCAAACACTGCTCAGAATCATCAACACGTTCTTGTTTTTGATCAACAGTGAGCAAACGCGGCACCCACTTTGAACAGAGCTTTCTCATAGTCAAATGCTCATGCAATATAAAGCCAACACGTTCTTTTGATATCTTTACGATGTCAGCTAACTCACGCAACTTCACTTTTCGATCATTGAAAACGATTTTATGGATTTTTTTGATGTTTTCTGGTGTTACTGCCTCATTTGGACGTCCACTGCGTTCTGCATCATCGGTGTCTCTACGACCACGTTTGAAGTCAGCAAACCAACGTTTTATTGTTGTTTCTGATGGAGCGGAGTCCCCATAACACTTTTCAAGCCATTGCTTCGCTTGAACGGTATTTTTTTCCCATCAAGAAGCAGTGTAAAATTAAAACACGAAATTGTTTTTGATCCATTGTTTTGAAAATAACAAAAGTAGCGTCACTCTTAGCACAATAACTCACAAACTAATGAATAGAATATCATGAAATTTTAACAGCTGTCTTTTGAAGGTTAGTATTAACTGAAAAAAAGGTGACTGCAATAAAACTAGCGCCATCTATGTGTTAGGCCCGGGACTTTTCAGCCCATGTGTTATATAGATAACCTGGCCAGAGGACAAATGTATGAATTTAAAAAAAACATGTAAGTTGGATAAGTGGTTCTCAAGTCATAAACGCACTAACGGTCAGACAGACAAACAGAGAGATGTTGCATATATTATGTTCTTTGCTACATAATATTGTTACATATTTAATGGTTTAGGCAGTGTATTGCAAGAGAATGCGCTAGCGGCAGACTTTTTTCCGACGTGATTTACTATTATCGACACTGCTTATTCCTTATGTTCCCTAACGCAATAAAATATATTCTATAACCTGGCCAGAGAACATATGTATGTTTAAAAAAAAAGCATTAAAAACAAAAACACGTAAATCGGATAAGTGGTTCTCGAGTGATCAGCGCACTAACGGACAGACAGACAGACAGACAGAGAGACGTTGCATTTTATATATATTATAGATTATAAAAATATTCTCATTTCTACATGATATTGTTCCATGATATATTTAATGGTTTAGGCAGTGTATTGCAAGAGAATGCCCTAGCGGCAGACTTTTTTCCGACGTGATTTACTATTATCGACACTGCTTATTCCTTATGTTACCTAACGTAATAAAATATAACCTATAACCTGGCCAGAGAACATATGTTGTTTTAAAAGAAAAGCACGTAAATCGGATAAGTGGTTCTCGAGTGATCACAGCACTAACGGACAGACAGACAGACAGGCAGACAGAGAGACGTTGCGTTTCATATATATTTTAGAAGATTATAGATAACCTAGCCAGAGAACAAATGCATGAATTAAAAAAAAAAACATGTAAATCGGATAAGTGGTTCTCGAGTGATAAGCGCATTAACGGACAGACAGATAGACATAGAGACGTTGCATTATATATATTATAGATATTCTCTTTGCTACACGATATTGTTCCATATTTAGTGGTTTAGGCAGTGTATTGCAAGAGAACGCGCTAGCGGCAAACTTTTTCCGACTTGAATCGCTATTATTGTCGCTGCTTACTCCTTATGTTACCTAACTTAATAAAATATAGCCTATAACCTGGCCAGAGAACATATGTATGTTTTTTAAAAAAAAGCACGTAAATCAGATAGTGGTTCTCCAGTGATAAGCACACTAATGGACAAACAGACAGACGTTGCATTTGATATATACTATGGATTAACTGCTTGCAAAACTGGACAAGATAGTAAGACAGATTTCTCAACAGATCTTACTTTTTATATTCCCGTATGAGTTTCTTTTCCACTTCTTTCTTTTCTGTACATGCCATATGCCTCTGACGCAGTAGTTTCTTATGATGATCTTAGCATTTTTTCACTATAATTTTATGGAAAAGCACCCGTCTCTTGTGCCAAGTCCCTTATTTATGCCTAATCTTCTCCATTCCAAGTACTATCTGTGTTCTGAATTTAATATCTTTATTTCAGTTCATTAAGGGAACATTATAGCAATCGACAAAGGGACAGAAGTTAAAATTTAAATTTTTCGTCATTTAAGAACCAGCAAACACGAAGAAGAGCAAACATGTCAAAGAGAAGAAAGTACAAACAAAGCTACAAATGTTGCTAAACGATGTTAAAAAGTTTCAAGGAATAGTATAAATTGAATAAAAATATTGGGGTATAAAATTATTTTCACACGTTTGATAAGGAAAATTTCGTTTTTTACTTTCCCTTCTAACTGAAAGTATTGAATTCGATGAAAAAATACTCTTAATGATTTTTGCTTTTCTTTACTTTTTAGAGTTTCTAGATCACGAAAAATGTAGTCACACATTCTTTTTGTGAGTGTGTTTGTCTATCGGTTGTTGGCACGATAACTCTCTAACGAAACGAGATATCAACTACAAACTTAGTATATATATAATACCTAAGGACGGGATGAAACCTATTGTTTCTGGGCCCTATCGCTTTAGAGGAAAGAGGAGGAAATCGATAAATTTTATAAGGTTTTTTTGTAAAACATATAGGAGTAAAGGAATAGGGGAGGCGAGTAGAGGGGTTGTTTAATCTACATCGTGTTATACATCCTTTTTGGAGTTTCCGAAGTAAAAGGAAATCCAAAAAACTAGGTTATTTCTATAATATTTTCAATTTTAACACGAGAAAGAAGTGAAAGGGGCGGGATTGTTAGATATTGTACAGTTTCAAATAGTATTATGAGAATTTTTACAGACTTTTTAGTTGATAATGCGGATAATTTTAATCACCATATTTGTAATAAAATATATTAGAGATTAAATGTGTAGTTAAGAAGGTTACCTAATGAATATCTCATTATATGTCTTTTTTAGGGTTTTTGGAGTCAAGGAATCTTAAAATTAAGTTAGTTTTCATTATTTTGAAATTCAATAGGGGAAGAGGATGAAAGAAGTGGAGGTCGTCAAATATTGTGTAGTTTCGATAATATATTTTTCCACTTTGTCTGTTGAGACAAATTTTAAGTATATTATTTATAGTAAAATATATTAAGGGTTAAAAGGGTGAAGTAGGAAGTTAGTTTATATCGCGTTATATGGCCTTTTTAGGATTCTTAGAGTCGAGAAATCTAAAAATAAATTCTTTGTTTTTTTTTTGTCACTACTTTCAATTTTAATAAAGATAACGGTCACAAGAGGCGTGAGGTCCTTGCTATTGTATAAACTAAATAGTACAGCCTATCAAGTAAGAACGTGTCCTCGATAATTCATTTTTGGAGATGCGATTCTGGCGATTCAACAAAAAATCGGTAGAGGGAACCTTTGTCTACGACGCATTGTAGTAAAAGTATCAGTCGATTCGGAACTTTCATCAAAATCAGGTAAAATCCAAAATGAGTCACTTGTTTGCGCATCGGTTCGAAGCAGTCTTGCTAAAATGACCCATTCTGCAGCCGCTAAATATATTAAAAAGTCCGTGTCGTTTATGAAGAAGTGGGTAAATCATTTTAACAAGACGAAAAATGTCTAGGACTTGCCAAAACGTGGCTCGGTACGCAAAGTCACTCTGAAAGTCGAATAACGAATTGTGTCTTTGTTTTAACGGGACCCGAAATTGACGCCGCGTCAAGGAGCGGCAAAATTTCGAGTTTGAATGTGTCCCACGAGACTATTCGACAACATCTTCGTGCTCATGATGTCAAATTCCGAAGCTTGTTGAAGGAACTTTTGCTGGGCGAGAATCACGTCGCGAAGCTGTTACTTGGGCCCATGATAAGATACTAGAGTGGCCTCACAATCGTCGAACGCCAACCCTATTGAAAACGTTTGGTGTAAAGAGAAAGCTCAGAGGAAAGAGTCTGAAAACTTTGACTGAGTTGTCTCGCGAGATTCGAAAAATTAGCAGAGTATGCAGAAAATCTCGTCAACAGCATGCCTCGAAGATACTAGGCGATTATTGATGCAAGAGGTGATTTGACAACTTACTAAGGTAATTGTGCTATTGTTGGCACACCATAGAACACATTAATTGAAAAAAAATGTTCTCGAAACACATTTTTCCAGAATACGAGAGGTCGCGTTCTTACTTGACTGTATTATGAGATTTTTTCCCGGGTTTTTGATTGCTCTAATAAACACATTTTAAGCGTAATTATTTAGAGTGAAACATGAAAGGGATTATAGAGAGTTAGGGGGAAGTTAGAAAGGTGCTCGTATTTATCATGTTATAAATATTTTTCAGGGATTCAAATTTAAATATTACATTTTTTTTTTTATTTTCATTAACAGGAGAAAGGGTGGAAAAGGTCGGGGCAATTTCATATTGTATAGTTTCGTAGTATAATAACAATATTTCATATTTTTTGATTGTAATATTACGTGAAGTTTTAGCCTACTTATTTATAGTAAAAAAAATATGTGGTAAAGGAGAATATACATCTATTTGATTTTTTATTTTTAATTTTAACAGAAATAGTATGAGGAACGGATTTAGATATGATTATAGTGTAACTTAAAAAAATGTTCAGTTAATTAGAGAAACAGTTTTAGAAACACAATAGGTTAAATTGGGCTGAAACTTATTTACTTGTCAAGCAGGAGATAATTGATAATTTGTTTTTACTTCCCTTACTAAAATATTATATTAATAAAAAAGATATAATATAAAACTATATCGCTTTGAGGAGAGAGGGTGAAAGAGGTAGGTGTCGATTTGTTGTATAGTGTTAGTAATATTTCGAGGATTTTTCCTGGTTCTTTGTTGAGATAATAAATAAATTGTATGCATGAATATTTATACTACATATGATGGTTAGGGTGAGCGAGATTAAAGAAGTGGCCTAATAATAAATTTAGTATTAAATATTTCCTTTAAGGTTCTTGTGAGGGAGTGACAAGGGAGGTTGCTAATATATCCTAATATACATCCATTTGAGGATTATTGGAGTCTAGAAAACTACAATGATGTTATTTTTTCATCATTTTCAATTATATGTGGTCAAACATGTAGGGGTGGAAAGAAGTGACGGAGCGAAATTGCTTCATATATATCCTTTTAAAAATCGGAGAACATCAAAATAACGTTACGTTTTCATTATTTTCAAGTTTAATAGAAATAATAAGTAAAGAGAAATAGAAGATTTCAAATTTCAGAAACAGTTCCTCTGCGTAAGTTTTTTTAGGAATTAATTTCTTGTCATGAATTACCTATCCTAAAAATGTCGACTGGTACTACTTGGACTAAATTAATTTTTATAGTAAGAAAGTCAAATTCAATGCTTTAACAGAATTACGTATTTGCAAAAAAATCCTGGGAAAATCACTTTATCGATTTTTTTAGTATTCCTCCTTTTAAAGAAGGATGTTACATGATAAGTACCTGCCCTTGACAAGAAAAAAACACTTTTATGTGTAAAATTTATTTTATTTTTCAACATAGCTCGATACACTTAGTCCAACGTTTTTCTATATTTTGTATCCCATCTAAAAAATACGATTTCTCCAACTCTTCAAAGTAGACGTTTGTTTCAGCAATCACCTCATCGTTTGAGCCAATTTTTTTTTTTCCGCGAGCCATTTTTTCTTATTTGAAAATAAGAAATAATCGCTGGGGGCCAAATCTGGCGAATATGGTGGATGCAGAAGCAATTCGCATCCTTACTCATGGATTTTTTATGGCGATGACACAAGTGTGCACGCGTGCATTGTCTTGATGAAAGGCATTTTTTTCTTTGCCAAATGAGGACGTTTTTTTCACAGCATGTTTGAAACGATTCAGGAAGTTGACATAATACTCTTCGTTAATCGTCTTGCCCTTTTCAAGGTAATTGACGTGGATTATGCAGCGTACATCCCAAAACACTGTGGCCATGATTTTGTTGGTCGATAAAGTCGCCTTGGCTTTCTTTGGCGCCAATTTGCTATGAAAAACCCACTGTTTGGACTGCTCTTTTGTCTCTGGTGTAATGTGATAAATCAATGTTTCGTCAACATTTATGAATCGACGCCAAAAATCATTCCGATTGCGTTTTAAAATCGCCAAACATTTTGAAGTAGACACAGGTGCGTGTCAATTGTTAACAATTGCGGCACCCATCCTACGAAAAGCTTTCTTATATCTAAGTGAGTTGTTAAAATATTCTGCACCCGTTCAATTGAGATGCCCACAGTTTTAGCAATCTCACACACTTTCACTCTCTGATCATTTATCACTATATCGTGGATTTTTTCAATCGTTTCTGATGCGGTGACCTTATTTAGACGAACTGGACGTTCTTCATCAACAATGCTTGGACGGCCGCGTTTGAATTCAGCTGTCCAGTATTTTATGGTCGATAACGAAGGTGCAGAGTCCCCATAGACTTTGCTTTTAGCTCAGCTTCGTTTTCCTTTTCAAAAACAACTATTTTATCACTGCTCGATATTAAGTTTTTTTATTTTTTAAAATCAAGAAAGTTGTTCTGTTTAAATGGCTGCCACTCACAAACTAAAAACACACGACTTAAAAATTTGCTAAGATTGTCGCGAAAGGTTATGTTTACGAAAAATATAATTTTTTAAATAGTAGTAGCGCCATCTCTGACCGAGGCCAGGTACTTATCATACAACCCTCGTATTTAAAACAAAAACTCGCAGCTGACTCTAGATGAGTTCATTGCTTTGTAGAGAAGCACTATCAATTATATCAAAATTTTTCTCTCGTGCGTGTAATATGTTACCTGAAATAATACATAAATATTATTCAAATGAGCGCACAACTTTATAGAACTAGCACCGCCATAAACCATTGTCATATCTGACATGCCATAATTTGGATATGATGGCGCATTAATTTACACCGTCAACAAAGCAACATAATACAGTTTCCGGTTACATTATACTTGTTGAAAAGTCAATATGAAAAAAGTTAATGAATGGTAGTGTTACGGTGGAGTTCGTGTTCCTGCATGCTGAGGTGTGCCATTATCATACTGTTAGTTTTTGACGTATTTGGGCATGCAAGGGCTATGTGGATGGCATTAGGGAGAAAAAAAAAGTTAACTACTTATGCATTATCGAAAATTAGTTATGAAATATCGCCATTTTCCTAATGTTCAATGAATTCGTACTACCTTTGCGTTTTATTCACCAGGGATTTAAAAATATTATATTCGTGAATTTGAATATGTACTACTAGGGGTGATCCTTCTCGAGCCTTTCAGAGAGATGGCAGCACAAACAAGAAAAGTCCATATGATTTTCAGTTAGTGTCAACTCTCAAAAAATTCGTATAAAATTTTCATCATATTTTGTCTATTAGTTTGCAAGTTACAGCTGTATGAGTGACGCTACTTTTATTGGAACAAAAAGAATGTTGTCTGTTAATTAAAAAGATTTTTGACAGAACTGTTGCCACAACACCATCTTGTTGGCTGAACTCCCTACTTCACACTCTATTATTGATTTTTAGGAAAAATGTCACCACTACTCCCAATATGTGGTGTCATAAAAAGTGTTTTGTTGAAGCTTCTGGCGCTGATGGTATGTCACAGTAAACATGAAACATAGTAGCGACGCTGAAGAAAATTTTTAGGTCCTGTTTTTTATCACGCATGCGTCATATCAACAATATGGCTGTCAGCGCGGTCGCGAGTTGTGTTTATATCTGGATTTTAAGGAGAATCTTTTTATAACGTGCTCCGAAATTCATTATTAATAATTTTTTGTAAACGACTCGTTCGATATTATAATTGAAAATAATGTCAAGAGGAAGTTTTTGTTGTGTGGTTAGTGCTTGTAAAAATATATGTGGTATCTCCAAAGGAGTAGTTTTTTATAGGTATCCCAAAGATCCTAAAGGTATTTTATGAAGGACAATTTATAATTATTGCTTCATATTTTGCTGTATATTATATAAAGAAGAAAGAAGAATTATATAACCAAGAAAGAAGAAACTGAAAATATTGAAACTGTTAAAATACAAAAATTGGAGGATTTAGGGCACAAAATGAGAAATTCCCACAGATAATTGATTACTACTGCAAATACTCCAAGGAAAGATTTGTGGAAACAGGGGACTAAGCTGCAGGCGTATTTCCTGGCTAAGCAATCCGCGAAACTGGTTTTCAACGAATACTACCGGTCTTTTTAGAGCTGCAGAGGATAAAGTAATAATAGCCAGAATGATTGCCAACATTCGAATCGAATAGGCATTTTAAGAAGAAGAAGATTATATAAAGATTACTAGCTGTGCCCGCGGCTCTGCTCGCGTGGACTTGATTCACTATTATCGTCACTGCTTATTCCTTATGTTGCCTAACGTAATAAAATATATCCTGGCCAGATAACTTATGTATTTTAAAAAAAAACACGTAAATCGGATAAGTGGTTCTGAGTGCGCACTAACGAAGAGACAGATAGAGAGACGTTGCATTTTATATATTATAGATTAGATTTTTTTTTGATAAATATTAAGTTAAGAATTTAAAAAAAAAAAACACGTAAACCGATAAGTAGTTCTCAAGTCATAAGCGCACTAACGGACAGACAGACAAACAGAGAGATGTTGCATATATTATGTTCTTTGCTACATAATATTGTTTCCATATTTAATGGTTTAGGCAGTATTATATACTTATTAGAAGAATATAGAGAACCTGGCCAGAGAACAAATGTATGAATTAAAAAAAAACACGCAAATCGGATAAGTGGTTCTCCAGTGATAAGCACACTAACGGATAATAGACAACACAGACAAAGAGACGTTGCATTTTATATATATTATATAAAAGATTATAGATAATCTGGTCAGAGAACAAATGTATGAATTTAAAAAAAAAAAACACGTGAATCGGTTAAGTGGTTCTCGAGTGATCAGCGCACTAACGGACAAATAGACATACAGGGAGACGTTGCATTATATATTATATATATATATATATATATATATATATATATATATATATATATATGTATATATTATAGAAGAATATAGAGAACCTGGCCAGAAAACAAATGTATGAATTAAAAAAAAAAAAAAACACGTAAATCGGATAAGTGGTTCTCCAGTGATAAGCACACTAACGGACACAGACAGACAGACAGATAGAGAGACGTTGCATTTTATATATATATATATAAGAATATAGAGAACCTGGCCAGAGAACAAATGTATAAATTAAAAAAAAAAAAAAACACGTAAATCGGATAAGTGGTTCTCCAGTGATAAGCACACAACGGATAGACAGACAAACAGACAAAGAGACGTGCATTTTATATATATTATAAGAGATTATAGATAATCTGGCCAGAGAACAAATGTATGAATTTAAAAACGGACAGACATTGCATCTAATATATATATAAAACACGTAAATCGGTTTTTTTTTTTTTTTTTTTTTTTATTGGTCTAGCACACGAATGTCAAGTCTCGGTGCTGCAGGGAAGTCCCTAAAGCGCTCCAGGAGCAGGTTATATAATAATAATAATAATAATCTATATATATAACGAGTGCGGTAGTTCTAACATAAGGAATAAGCAGCGACCATAGTAGTGAATCAAGTCCACACGAGCGAGTGATAAGCGCATTAACGGACAGACATTGCATTTTATATATATTACAGATGTAGATATTCTCTGCTACATGATATTGTTCCATATTTAATCTCGGTTTATCTCCCATTAGGCAGTGTATTGCTAGAGAACGCGCTAGCGGCAAACTTTTTTTTCCGACTTGGTTCACTATTATCGTCACTGCTTATTCCTTATGTTACCTAACGTGATAAAATATAGCCTATAACATGGCGAGAGAATATATGTATGTTTTTAAAAAAAAGCACGTTAATAGGGTAAGTGGTTCTCCAGTGATAAGCGCACTAACGGACAGACAGACAGACGATTTTGCATATTTATATTCTTTTATTGTTAGATAAAAAAAAAAGCATAATTGTGTTTTCATCATGATAGAGATACATTTATATTTGTAAAACGTTTTATGTTTAAGTTTATTTGTAAAAGAAGAATGACGATCTCATCTTAAAATGATAATCATAATTATTTCAATCTCTCCAGATTACTGGGATTCGCTGAAATATAAGGAGCGAAGCTGAAGATTTGCAGAAATATATTCTTAAAATGAACATCTTTTCCCCTGGACAATGCCTCTAATAGTTGAGAAATATAAATTCATCAATGCAATATTTAAATAAATAACGTGCAGCCAAACGTATATTTTCCTTGTAATTTTTGCCTTTTTTCCTATTTTTTTTATATTTGTTTTAATAAGAACTTTATAAAAAAATGTTTTAAAAAAAAACTTTGTTTTTTTCTTCCTTTCGATCAGCAAAATTCATTTCTATTTTACAGAATAGGATTTTTCTTGCAAAAAAAAAAATGAATATTTCAAAAACTCGCGATCTTCATATCAGTAATATGGCGACAGGTCATGTGATCATTACAAACTCGAGATCAAAGGTGCCGAGTCGGTCTATCTCTACTGTGTTTTATGTTTACTGTGGTATGGTACTCAAAAAATGCGCTAGCGACTGACACCAGTATTCTGTAGACTCTTCAAGATATCCCACAGAAAATATACATTTTCTTCCTGCTAGAAATGCACAAGGGTTCAACCGATACCCAAAAAAGGCAAAAAGATCTTGCGAAACAACTACCAAACAGTTACATCGCTTTCAGTTATATCGAAAGTTATGGAAAGGGCTACCAGAAAGCGTCCTTCAAAATATTCTGAAGGTATTTAATAGAGAATTTGGAGAATCTCGTACAGTTACGCTTGATGTATCCTACGTTCTTGTCGGTGTGTCTGTCAATTTTTGTGAATCTCGTGTCTTCTTAAAGTACGATATATACAAGAGGGTTTCCTTCTAATACATTTACTATCAAAGCTGGTACGTCCCAAGACTCCATACTGCCTCCTACTCCCTTTCTCCCATACATTATCGATCTGCTGAAAATGAAACGCGATTACAAGCTTTGCCGATGACAGTATCCTTGTTTTCCTCATTTTCATTGAACTCTCGACGATGAATTACATGCGTCCCTTCTGTAGCGTGTTAGGAATTTTCCTGTAGCACGGGTATCGTGTCCTTAAAAAAAGTATTAAAAATATGCATCGCTACTACAGTCCACGCGCCACCCTTGTGGTGTATGTGTCGTCCCTATGAAAAAAAGATTGAGTACTCAACCGGTTTTACATTTTAGCGTTCCAATGCTAAAAAATTGCCGTCTATTTACAGGTAAAAAGTTTATACATTTTCATTGTTATTAGATGCATGCAAAACGTCGTAAAGTAAAAAATTTAAAGGTTTACGAACCACATGTTTGAGCGTAATGTATGCACACAATCCTCGGAGGTCAGTCCAAAGACCCCGGAGCTCCTTGCCGGACGTGTGTGCTTGGTCTGGTACTAAACGTATGGTTTGCAAAGCTTCTTCTTCGGAAATATGGGCGTAAACATGGATATTCAGTAGCGTAGATCAAACTTTTTAAATAGTTTTCAGATTTTTCTACATTTTCTCTGATCAGAGTTTTTATTTTAGCACATAGCTTTTCGATACGAATACAAGGATATAAGAGGTTGGTAAATCTACCACTTAAGTTCAATTATTTAACAATAACTGAGCTATGAGAGCAATGTTACAGGTAGATATTATTTCACAAAATCTGTACAATTCTCCTAGTAATAATTTTTAAGACATATGTTAGTTCTTACCTACGAGACTTAACTCATTAAACCCTAAATTACTGGATTGTAATAAAAACTGCTTGGAGTGAGTTTGCGACATAAAATCCCAAACGAGGAACTCTGGAGAAGAACACGGCTGAGGGATGCTCTGGAAAGAGCGGCTCATCTAAAATGGAGATGGGCTGGCCATGTAGCGAGAGAGAACAACGACAGATGGGCCTACAAGCTTACTGTATGGCGCCCAAGGGAGAGTAAGAGGGGTGTGGAAAGACCACAAAGAAGGTGATGAGACGACATCCAGAATAACGCAGGAAAAAATTGAAACAGAACGGCCCTGGACAGGAAAAAATGGAAAGATTTGGAAGAGGCCTACATATAGGAGTGGATGAAAACCGGCTGAAAAGAAGAAAAAGAAGAGTAAATAAATTTTTCTCTACTACAATAATTCAAATAAAAATATATTGGGTGTCAGATATTAATAATTGGGAGGGAAGATTTATAAAAGAAGCAATAATATGCAGGCGATAAAAAAGACATGAGATTTACGGCAATTCATTGCAACTCATATGGTACGGACATGTAAATAGGATGGACGATAGAACACTTCCAAAACTGATGTGCTGGCTACCTCAGGAAAGAAAGCAAATAAGAAGACCTATAATTTCATGGTAAGACGGAGTTAGAAACTCAATGAGCACAAAAACTTGCAGGAAGGGCATTAGAATAATAGGATACAGTGAAAATTAGGGATCGGACAGCAACGCAAGATACTTTAAACCGATACACAATTCTCAATTCGCTCCAGCTATATCCTGTACAATTGTACATACTATGCATAATTGTACATATTTTTAGATCAACTTTGATCTATCTGTCTAATAAGCCTGCTTCTATCCACCGAACTTCTATTAACCGAACAAAAAGAGCTAGAAGAAGAATGGGCTCAATACATTAAAAATACCTTTGATGACGACAGAGAATTACCAGAACTCGTTACACACGGAATTTTTTTAAATATACTCCCAGCAGGGATGCAATAAAACATGCAAAAACTGGAAAGGCTGGACCTGATAATCTTTATGCGGAGATGTTTCAACTTTTAAATGTGCAGCTGCATAAATTCCATCTACATCTAAGGGATTGGCTAAGGTCTATGTTCATACCATTACCAAAGCCAAATGCGAACAGATGTGAACAGTACCGTCTTATAAGCCTAATGAGCCACGCTTTGAAAGTAGTGTTTAAGATCATTCACCATATAATACGCAATAAATGCGAACAGGATGTTAGCGAAGAGCAATTCGGATTTAGACAAGGACTCGAGAAGCAATTTTCGGGCTGAGTGTATCTTTACAGAATTGTAGAGATCAAAGAAGGGACGTTTACTTGTATTTTATCGACTACGAAAAAGCATTTGACCGAGTCAAACATCCACAATTAATACAAATACTTCAAAATGTGGGCCTTGACGAAAATGACATCAGATTCATTACTCACCTATATTGGGATCAGGTGGCGACAATACGAGTAAATAGCAGATAGACTAAAAGGAAATAGCAATAAAAAGAGGTATTCATCAGGGATGTGTTCTTTTCCCGCTCCTGTTTAATCTATACTCTGAGCACGTATTCCAGAAGGCCTTAGAGAATGCCACAGATGGTATCAAAGTTAATGGCAAAATCATTAACAACCTAAGGTACGCTGATGATACCGTTATTATAGCAGATACAGCGGATGGACTTCAGCGTCTTATGAACAATATATCTAGGGAAGGCGATGTTTTAGGCATGAAAGTAAACGTTAATAAAACAAAAGTAATGGTCATTGCAAGAACACCCGGGATGCAAACAGATATTCGTTTTTACGATCAATTGATAGAACAAGTAAACAAATTTAAATACCTAGGGTGTTGGGTAACTAAGGATTTGAATCCTGAAGTTGAAGTACGAGTTCGCATTGAAATGGCTAGAGCGGCTTTTCTAAAAATGAGACACTTCCTCACAGACTCAACCCTTTATTTGGATATTCGTTATCGTTTTGTAAAGATCTATATATATCCAGTGCTTTTATATGTAGTTGAGGCCTGGACCTTGGGAGTATGATCAAGGAGTCTTTCGAATTATGGGTCATGCGCAGAATATTGAAGATCTCTTGAACAGAGGGTGTTACTAATGAAGATGTACTTCGTCGAATGGGTAGAGAAAGAGAACTATTGACATTTATTAAAAGACAAAAAACTCGTTACTTGGGACATACTTATTGGGGTCCACGTTACTCACTGCTCCAGTTGTTGATGGAAGGGAAAATTGAAAGAAAAAGAGGTGTGGGGCGTCGAAAATGTTCCTGGATGAAAAATATACGAGATTGGACAGGTCTGGATACCCATACTTTATTAAGAATTGCCCAAGATAGGGAAGAATTCGCCGTGATTACAGCCCAACTTCAGTAATGGAGATGGCACTATAAGAAGAAATTTATCCAGTGTCAAACATAGGTCTCCCATCCTTTTTCTATCCCTCTCGATTCTGCGTCTTTCTGATCCATCCTAAACCAGCGATTTTCAGATCATCCTTCCATCTCGTTTGGGGCATTCTTCTGGATCTTTGTCCCAATCATGCCCTTCATTCCTGTATTCTTTTATTTTATCTCTCATCTTGTTGTCTCATTGTATGACCTGTCCGTCTCTATTTCAAACCCGCTTCTTGTTCTCTTACATCTGATTTTGCCTTATAATCTTATATTCAGTATCTTGAGTTCCATTGCTCTCTAAGACTTTCACCTTGTCGTTGGTGAAAGGGCTTAGTAGCCTTCAACTTCCAAGGAGCCATACCGGCGGTAGCATAGCTGCTGGTAGGGCCAACCTTGCTGGTAAGGTCTTGATGGAGGAGGTGAAGCTAAGAAAGTCCGCAACTACAGCGTCTGACCTAGATTGGGTAGCCGCAAATAACGTCTGTTCCTACATTGGGCGGCTGAACACAAAACTCGCCAACCCGTCTGGTAAGCGTGGTAAGTAAAAGTCCCCCTCAACTTTGATATCAAATATTAAATTTGATAGGTATATGGACGTGCCTCAGCAATGGACAAACGAGTAACGAGATTTAGTTTGTCCTTTTTCTTTTTGTAAAGATGTTAATAGATAAATATACATCCTAATTGTGTACTAATTATAAAAAAAAGTTTAAAATACTTATATCTGGTATCCCTATTTGCTAACCTACAAACTTCTTTGGTTTAGAAGGGTTGACTGACAATTGTGGGAAATTTCTACGAAATGGAGGGCATGACTGGTGGTAATCGTGATTCTTGTTACCGTTGAGTTTCAAATAGTTGCAACCCACAGTTGTTTAGTGGTAGTTATCGTGTGTGATTGGTATTACACGTTTCATAAAAATGGATAAAGCCGAGTATCATGCAGTGATAAAACATGTTTGTTTAAAAAAGTGGAGTACGGCCAGAGAGAAACTGGACTGAAGGAAGTTCATGGGGACTCTACACCAGTACTTAAGACCATTTATTTATTACTGGCAGTACGAGCGCTACAGATGCTGTACTTTCAGGACACCTGTTTGAGGACTCTTCTGAAGAAATAGTTAATAAAATTCATGGTATCGTTATGAAAGATCGTTGCATTAAGCTTCGTGAGATTGCTGAGGTTGTAGACATCTCGTATGAACGATTACATAGTTTCCTGCATAATGTTCTAAAAATGAAAACGCTGAGTGCGCGATGGCTGCCGCGTTTATTGACTTCAAACCAAAATCACGAGGTACATTTTGATATCGTATTTGAAAGAGTTGCGCCGTAATCCGAAGAACTTTTGGCGTTGTTTTGTAACTGTAGATGAAACATAAATCCACTATTAATTCCAGGAGACAAAACGGCAGTCATAGCAATCATGGCAACTGTTTTTTGAGACGCACAGGGTATTATCGTGTTTGAGCATTTAGAAAAGGATAAAACAGGGACTGGCTCTTATTATGCAACGTTATTGGACCATCTGCATAGTGAGTTGAAGCAGAAACGACCATGATTAGCGTGCAAAACACTGCTCCTGCAACAGAATAATGCGCTTGTTCACTGTTCACACCGTTGCAATCTGGGCTTCGAAATATTTCTCCACCCACTCTTTTTTCCAGATTTGGCCTCAAGTGACTTTTTTTGTTTCTTAACCGCACAAATTGGCTTGGGGGGAACAAATTTTCGTCGAATGAAAAGGATATCTGTGCTGTAAACGAGTATTTTGCAGAGTGCGAAACATTTTTTTTTCTGTTTGTAATATTGCTGGGCCAAATGTATTGAATTCAATGAAGATTATGTTAAAAAAAATACTATTTTGGAAAAAAATCTTGTTTATCTTGTTTTTTTTACAAGACTTTTCAATCCACCCACTTATATGACTATAAAGCTAATGAATAGCACTACCTCCGCCAATGAATGTACCCACTTGTTAAAAACAGGTATTAGCGTAAGAAGGACATAAACGGTAGTAAGTTTTTTGCAAAAGAATACGTACTACATGTAAGACTACTAATTTTCTTTCTCAAACATTATTAGAAAATTGTCAGCATGTGAACACTTATTTACAAATAAAAAAAAATGCTAAAAGCTGCATGTTCTATGCCATATGATAATTTTGTTGGGGGTATGGTCTGTCGCGTGCTATTACAGTGTACTTTTCAAGAAAAATAGAAAAAAAAGGAGGAATTAATTTATTACTAAAATAAAACACCTAGCCAAGAAAGTTGCTTTAGTTTTTTAAAAGGACCGAAGCCGGACAAAGAGGCAGTAGACGTTCCATAACAAAGTTTATATTTGGAATAATTATGGTCAAAAAACAATTTAATAAACTTTATTGTACATCAAATTATAGTTATTGTTATTAGTTCTGAAAAAAAGTCGTTCATATGTGAACTATTAGGTTCCTAAAAATCCTCGCAGCGTACTGTGGGCAAGGAATTTTACTTTTCGTTCAAAATTGTCTAGAGTCCTCAATTATTAACGATATCAGACATGTAACCCAAAAATTTAAAAATGGGTGAATTAGGCACATTCTATAATAATGTACTCTCGTTTCTGAATTTGAAAAGTAACATGTTCACTTCACGGTTCACTTGGCACAACAATATGTCGAAAAACACGTACTCCGTACATTTTGTTCCTAATCATTAAAGGAACAAATCGCTATTGTATAGGAAATCTAGTCTGATCGGTTTTCTAATGATATTTTTATTTTAAAAAAAAATGATTCGTGTAAATATCGCAATTTTTCCCGTACCATTTTTACCCCTCAAAAGGGTGCATATGATTAAAATGACCCCAAAAAGCGACCTCAGAAACTCCCAAGAAACGCGAAACTCTAATCCAGGTGAATATTGTAATTTCTCCCCCTCCAATCCCCATTTTCATCCCTCAAAATGGAGCATATGATTAAAATAGGTACAGCGATCCCAGAAACCCCCCAAGGACCAGTTTTTAGCGCGTAAACTTGAAATCACGTGAACTTTTAAATTTCACCGCCCAATTCCGTGCTGCTTTTTGCAATTTTAAAAAATTTTGAGGTTATGAAAAGTCAAATGCCTGGCCCACTGTGCAGCGGCAAACTTAGTTATTAATGCTCATAGCGTCATTTCTGTAATTATTGTTATTATTTTCTGTGAGTTGTTAGTTTTAAGGTATCTCCGCAAGAAAAAATACATTTGCACAAAATCAAGACTGCTTGAAGGGTAACTGTTATCACCTCTTTTGCCAATTTTCTCAAATTACTGACACAGTTGTAATTGAAGTGTAAGATTTGACCCTTTTCTATTCTCTGGCTATGTTCTTCTTCTTAGAGTGCCTTTTTATGCTAGAGGTTGCATTAATGCGATTCCTACTTGTAACACTGCTGCTCGGAACAATGTTCTTGTACTTTTATTTATTATTATCCATTGGCGCAGGTTTTTAGTCATAATATCCAGAGACTTACTTCTGCTTCCGATCTTTTCCTGTATTATTAGTTGAAATAGCTTATATTTGCTATTTTTTTAAATATGGCCAAGATACTGCAGCTTCCGCATTTTAATAGTGTTTTAGACTCTCATCTCTTTTGTCATCCTCGGCAGCAGTCGTATCTCTGACGCGGTGAACCCAAATGATTCCGAACATTCTACGGTATACCCACATTTTAAATACTTTGAGTCTCTTGCACATTGCTTGTCTCGCGACTCTATTTATTTCAAGACGATGATCGTCTTTGCCATATATCATTACGCCTAAGTGTCGATATCGAATTATCACTGCTACACACTACTACTACAAATTTGGCTTCAGACTTCACTCTAATACCATACACTTAGTTCTTTCGTAGTTTAACCGTAGTTACTGCTGGCTGATTGTACAGTCTATTAGAGCGTATCTTATTACTCAATATATGTCACCACTACACAAAACACCTTATTTTTGGCACTCGATGCGCTTTTTACTAACCATATTAGCTTCATCCTAATGAGTCATTTCATTGCCAGCAACATAAATAAGCCGCATTACATTTTTTAGTTCATCGTTTGGTCACTTTTCCTCTGAATAAACTTTAATAATGAAAGGAATCGTATTAGGAATATAACTGGAGTTAATGGTTATGACGATGACTTAGTAAATAAGCTAATAAATAGACACAAGTTTAGGTTTAATATTCAGAATCCCACCTTTTTTACACGTGAAGAAAATAACACCAAGTATGTCTCCATACCATATAATCCGAAATATAGCAAGGGACTCAATGAGGTATTTAATAAGGTATGCCTTACCTTAGTCTATAAATCATCAGACAATTTGAGGAATATCTTAGGAAATCCCAAAGACATTTCTAATTGTGAGAAAAGTGGAATTTATGAAATTAATTGTAATTATTGCGACAAAAAGTATGTTGGGCAAACTAAAATGTCAATTAAAAGGCGATTTAAAAAATATTTAGCACATTTAAAATATGGTAGAACAGAAAAGTCTAGCATTGCCTAACATGCCCTTGAAGCCGATCATACCGTAACATTAGATAATCTAAGATTGTTGAATGCATACGAAAGTATGAAAATTATAAAATGTAAAAGAAGCTTAAATGAAGACAAAGAACCTATTCCTTATAGTCTCCTCTACTGGTTACTTGAGCGAAACTGACGACCTCGCCTATGCCATTAGGTCCCCCTGAGTAATTCAGGCTAAATATAAATAGGGTAGATTTGTAATTTAGCTTTAATCAATCATCGCCCCTGATGAAGCTAACATGGTTAGCGAAACGCGCGTCGAGTTCAAAAATATAGTGTTTGGTGTAGTGGTGATATATACTGAGTAGTGTCATTGGGTCAAAGATTCTACATTCCCAACATAGTGTATCTTATGGTAGTGATGACCTTGCTATACACGAATGTTCCCTCATTCGTAACTGGTAAGGCTTCTAAAAAAATAGTTTAAGGAATTTTAGCTGCAAAATTACACAAAACGGGCGAAAGTGTAAAACCATGGTTATAAAAATCAAAATTTTGTGAAGCAAGTATGAAGAACTTAATGAACTTCACTTTAATAGTTGTAGTACGGTCTCTATCGCTCTCAAAGAAATCCGACCTATTATCCCAGGTGCCGACATTGAGGCTCAAGACGTGACCTATATGAAGCCTTTGGATTCGTTTTTATTTTTCGGTCTTCAATAAAGCATTTTCTCTTTCTGTTGAGATTAAAAAAAAGCCTCTCGGTTCATTACTGACGTTGAGCCTGTAAATAATATCAGTGGGCTTTAAGTCTTGCAACAGCTATATTTTGTATCAGTTGCATTTTACGAAGAAAGCGTTGTAAAACTTACTGGTATATTAGCGGTGCTTTGTATAGTTTTGGTAGCATCGCTTCGTCATGTCCTTGGTCGACCCGGCCGATTATTCTTAAAAGTCGATCCAGTTCTGCAATATTTTTTTAAATAGTTCTTTTATTTACACTGTGTAAATAATATTGGATAGGAAATTATTGTTTTTGTAAAACTCTGACATCTAAAAAGAACGCTCCGTTGCACAGTGGGAAGAAATGTAAAAAATACGAGCCACTCCGTAAATCTAATCCAACGGCGGTAATCTTTTTTTTAATCTTCTTGGTATAACGTATATTATAAGCTGGAAGTGCAAAAAAATGTGAAATCTATCAAGGAACTTTTTTGAAAAAGAAAAGAAGACATTAGTGTCAGTATAGAAGTACTTTATTTAAATTAAATTCGTATTTGAGTAACACAAAAGAAATAAATTACGCACTTGATGTTGAAAAGTCAAAAAAAATAACTGCAATAATTTATCTAAAGACTAAAATGTGAGAAAAGTCCCTTCAAAATAGCTTGTTAAACTAAAAATCAGAAGCAGTTATAATTAATTTACTATGGACAATTGACTCTAATAATTGACTCTAGTAATAGTGGCATTGGTAGTATAAGTAGCAAAAGAAGTTACTCAAAAACGAATATGAATAAAATGCTTCTGCGTTGATATTAATGGCTTCTATCTTTTTCAAAAAAGCGCCTTGACAGATTTCACATTTTTAGCATTTCCAGCTTATAATATACTAGCCATGCCCACGCACTATTATCGTCACTGCTTATTCCTTATGTTACCTAACGTATGTATTTTATAAAAAAACTCGTAAATCGGATCGGACTGTGGTGGCCCGTGGCTCCGTGGTGTAGTATCTTGCTTAGGGTTCAGAAGGTCGAGGGTTCAATCCCGTAGATCGGTATACTTGTTTATTAAATTATTGTAAGTATATTTGTCCTGGCCACGTATATAGGTAGTAGTTGTTCGCAGAAATGCAATAACCTCCGAGATAGCACTACCGCTTTGTCTAAAAAGGTGCTGGAAATACAGAAATGTATGTTTCGGCACTTGGACAACGTTGACGGGTATTACGACATCCTCGCCGATATTCTTAGGATATGAAAAAGTGGTTCTTGAGTGCTAAGCGCACTAACGGACACACAGACAGAGAGACATTGCGTTTTATATATATTATAGATTTTTTTTGATAAATATTAAGTTAAGAATTAAAAAAAAAACCGTAAATCGGATAAGCGGTTCTCGAATGATAAGCGCACTAACAGACAGAGAGACGTTGCATTTTATATATATTGTAATCTTTGTTACGTGATATTGTTCCGTGTTTAACGGTTTAGGCAGCGTATTGCAAGAGAGTGCGCTAGCGGCAAACTTTTTTTCCGACTTGATTCACTATTATCGTCACTGCTTATTTCTTATATTACCTAATGTAACAAAATATGTCCTATAACTGGCTAAAGTGTATAAATCTAAAAAAAAAAATCGTAAATCGGATAAGTGATTCTCGAGTGATAAGCGCACTAACGGACAGACAGACAGAGAGACGTTGCGTTTTATATATATTATAGATTATTATTATTATATAACATGGAAAGAGAACCTATGTATGAATAAAAAAAAACACGTAAATCGGATAGGTGGTTTTCGAGTGATAAGCGCACTAACGAACAGACAGACAGACAGAGAGCAGTTGCTTTGCCTCATGATATTGTTCCATATTTAATGGTTTAGGCAGTGTATTGCAAGAGATCACGCTAGCGACAAACTTTTTTTCCAACTTGATTCACTATTATCGTCACTGCTTAATCCTTACGTTACCTAACGTAATAAAATATATCCTACACCCTGGCCAGGCAACATATGTATGTTTTTAATAAAAAGCGCGTAAATCGGATAAGTGGTTCTTGAGAGATAAGCGCACTAACGGAGAGACAGACAGACGTTGCATTTTATATATATTATAGATGTTATACCAAGAAGATAAAAAAAAGAATACCCCCATTGGATTAGATTTACGGAGTGGCTCGATTTTTTTCCACTTTTTCCCACTGTGAGTTGTGATGAAACACTCCATATTAACTAAATTTCTAAGGTCCAAGGTTACGCTTCTATCTTTCCACCTACGTATATTGTATTAGTATATTAAGTCAATTTATTTGTAGACATTTTTCTTTTACTCTATGTATCGTACGTGTTTCCCATAAAAAATATTAAAACAATTTGATGGTTGCCTGACTTAAAAGCAAAACTAAGTGGATAACTACATAGGGGTGAAAAAGTCCCAAGACTTTTAAAGAAGAAACAATGTTTTTAGCAAAAATCGAATTTATTTTTGAACATAGGTTCCTTTAAGAGCGATACACTTATTCTAGCGATCTTCCAACATTTGGATACCTTTCATATGGTACGATTTATCGAGCCGTCTGAAATAATTTCAGCCAAATATCTTGATATGATTAAGAAGCAATTCATAGCTCATTTGGTCCATTTTAACGATTTTATGGAATTGTGAGCTGGTGCATTATCTTGGTGAAACGACACTTTTTTCTTCGCAAAATGCCGCCTTTTTTCGTGATTTCACCATTCAAACGGTCCATTAAATCAACATAATAATCTCCGGTAATTGTTTGCCCTTTCTCAAGATAATCGATTAGTATTATTCCAGGCACATCCCAAAAAATACTTGCCAAAACCTTTCCAGTTTATCGTTTCTGCTTTTGGACGCTTCGGTCGGTTCCGGCCTCATGGGCTCAAGTAAGTAGTGGTGGATCTATGTTCCGTCCATTTTTACAAATCGACACAAAAACTCCTTCGGATTACGCCGAAACAATGCCAAACGGCGTTATGAATCTTCAATATGTTGCTCTTTTTGATCAATCGTGGGAGTGCATGGCACCTAACATAGCTTTGTTATCTGCAAATGTTCATGCAAAATATGCCTCATGCATTCTGTTGATATCTTCACGCTGTCAGTTATCTGTCTCACTTTCACTTTGCGATCACTATCGTAGATTTTTTTTGTATATTGTGGAGTGACTGCCTCATTTGGACGTTCGGAACGTGGTGTATCATCGGTGTTTGTTCACATCGAACATATCGAAACCACTATTGGGTTCTGGCTGTATTTTTTCCAATCAAATAGCAATGTTTAATCAACATATGAAATTCTTTTTGTTTCATCATTTTGCAAAAATCAAAAGTAGAGCCACTCAAACAGCTGTAACTCGAAATTAAATGTCTTGAAAACTGAGAGTTGACACTAACTGAAAATTATATGGTGGTTTGTTTGTGCTGCCATCTCTCGGAAAGTGTCGGGACTTTTCACCTCATGTTAGTGGTGTAGCCGTTTTTTTTTCATATATCTCTACGGATTTTGAAAGTGTTGTGTTTTGTAACTACTGACTAGTATGACATTATGACAAAGAACAACAGCAACAGCTGTTTAGGTCAACAGCCTTTTTCAATCAATATACATTTGAATTTAAATATTTTAAATAAGTTTATACCTGTCTCGCTTAATAACTGGTTAATACGTTATTCTGATTTTTTAACAGTGAACCTTTAAGGTGTTGAATATGCATGATCGAAGAAACAAATCGGGACTTATCTTAGAATCTTCGACAAGTGAATTTCCGACAAGAGATATTCATCTTTTAAGATCATTTTCTATAGAAATATTGGTGCCGCTGTAGTGTACAGTCTACCTGCAAATCTTAATTGTTGCGTGCGGTCTACCTGCAATAAATTCATTTCTAAGCAAAGCAATAAAATAATAGGGTAAGTTTCGTTATTAAAGACAATGACAAATTGCTAATATAACCCAATCGTCAAAGGCAAATTTTGACGAGAAGATCTCATTAAATTTTAACGGCTGCATTTTGGCATACAGGTAGTTTTTTGGACGTAGAATACGATAAAAAAAAGTTTGCTGCTATCAAGTGTACGCTAAGCCTACAAAATCGAAAATAAAGTGAAAAATTCTCTTTTTCGCAAATATCTCTAAAAATAACTAATAGCATCACATTAAAGAACGGGAAATTTTATAAAAAAATAGTATTTAAGTTTTTTTAAGTTTTACCGTAATTTAAAAATATATTTAAATTAAAATCGCTGGTTTAACCCTTCAGTTGTAGTGGGAATCATGATTCCTCATTTATGATTAAATTAACCTTTCTATATATAGTTAAATATTTGGACATTGGCTATTAAGGGGTTTCTCGGGGTGTTAATTAAGAACCCGATGACAAATTTGAAAAATTTAAAATGGTAGAACCAATATGACGGCCAGAGAGTACGTAATTCATTTAATTTCTTAGAGTAATTTAGAATTTTTGTGTTTTCATTAACTGTTTTCTTTGTACCTGGATGTTTAAATGAAATATAAATACTTTATACTTAAAGCTTAGACTTTTATCTTTCTTTTCCCACCTTCAAATATTTTTTTTATTTTAAGTTTAAGATGTATGATTACACAGCCCCACAAAAAAAAAGTGGGGTATACTTTTGATGCGATATATGAGATCCGTAGTATTTTTGCCCGCTGATCACGAATCTGACGTCAGAATATCGCCATCACATCTCAATTTTTTTCTAACCTCAAAAAATAGGTAAAAATTAGTAAAAATTAAGAAAAATATACTCCTAAAAAATTGATTCAAGCTTTTTCATGAATCCAAAGATGTATTAAAATGTATTCGGACACGCTAAGCTAATATTCATCGGTTGGATTGAGCCATACAGTTCTGTTTTCTTTCTAACCTCAATAAATCAGACAGATATAGTGCTTCTCGAATGCAAAAACGAATTCAAATTAAAATTCAACCGAACCTTACCAAATTTGGTACACGGGGATTTTTTGGGTCGCTGATCACGAATCTGAGGTTGGATTTGCAAAATTCAAGATGGCAGATGTTTTCGCGCCATTTTGAACGCCGAGAAAATTCATCGGTCGATTTTTATTCTTCTACCTGCATCCAGGGCACCTCCACGTGGTGACGGTGGGCAACGGTGTTACTCCACTAGCCGGCAGAGTCCCTGGATAACGGCTTAGATGCCGTCATGGCAGGTAGAAGAAAGAGAATTACGATGCAGGGACTCGGAAACCCAGTATCGGCGGTTGGTCAGGGTGGGAAAGCGGGCCCGCAGCCGTCGTCATCCAGCGACCGTAGCTCTTCATGTGTGGGTGACTTGGCTCATGTAGAGTATAACGCTACAAGAAAACGGTCTCACGGTACAAGGACTTTTCATAAGTGCGATAAAAACAGTGATTCATTTTGTTATATTTGCTGTCAACACGTATTGAGTAAAATGGGGTCACCGATAACGGATAAGATTAAAACCTTATATAAGGATTGTTTTAACATTGAAATACAGCACCAGGATACAGATTGAGTTCCCCACATCATTTGCAGTTCTCGCAAAATAATGTTGTACATCAATAAGAAGGCGATTAAATATTCCAGACCAGCAATATGGAATAGACCATACAGTGAAAATGATTGCTACTTTTGTATGAATGTTGTATCTAGGCATAACCGAAAAAATAAAAGCACTATTACTTATAACGATGTTTCGACAGTAACAAGACCAACTAAACTAATTCCGCCTCCTGAACCACTTGAAGCTGATGTTATGGAAACAAATGATTTCACCTTATCAGTTCATGCCGAAAATATTGAGACTGTCGAAAAAGATTCAAACACTGTTACTAATGAATGTTCTAGTGACAACCTATCATATACTAGTGACACAGATAAAGAATGTAAAAGGTCTAATGGATGAATTTCAAAATAACTCATACGATCCTGAAGAATGGAGACTGTTCATTGATTCTTCTAAACGGAGCATTAAGGCAGTTTTGCTGCATAATACCAACGTTTACGCTCCCATTCCGATTGCTCATTCCAGAGTTATGGAAGAGAAATATGAAAAAAAATGAAGCAGCTTTTGATAAAAATAAAATATGGTGATCATAACTGGAAAATTTGTGGAGATCTGAAAATTGTAACAATATTGCTTGGCCAACAGTCAGGGTTTACACTTTATTCCTGTTATAAATGTCTGTGGAATAGCAGAGACAGGGAACGTCATTATAAGAAAAAAATTTGGCCAACAAGAGAATCGTTCACTCCTGGTGAAAATAATGTATTGTTTCCACCATTGGTAGATCCAGGAAAAGTTCTTATTCCCCCGCTTCACATTAAGCTTGGACTTATGATGCATTTCACGAGAGCATTAGATACAAACGGCCCATGTTTCAAATATTTGCATAAAAAATTTCCGAAATTTTCTGAAGCTAAAATTAAGGCAGGCGTATTTGACGGGCCACAAATAAGAAAATTGTTTCAAGATTCATTATTTGTTACTAAAATGACTAAAGTTGAAAAAGCTGCTTGGCTTAGTTTTAAAGAAGTCGCAACAAACTTTTTGGGAAATAATAAAAGTCCTAAGTACAAAGAAATAGTCGAGAAAATGGTAAAAAATTTTCAAACATTAGGTTGCTTAATGAATCTAAAATTACATTTCCTGGACTCCCACATCGATGATTTCCCAGATAATCTTGGTGACTACAGTGAAGAGCAAGGGGAACGTTTTCACCAAGATCTGAAAATCATAGAAAATCGGTATCAAGGACGATGGGATGACCATATGCTAGCGGACTATTGCTGGTCGCTAAAAAGAGAAACAAGTCCTCAAAAGCATTTGGGCAGAAAGCCTTTGAATAGGTCATTCGCGGAAAAAATAACAAGATACAGCCAAAAAAAGGAAAGTTAGGCGCGGGTCTAACCTTCGCAATTCTAGGGCTTAAGGGTCTACTATTTGAGAGTATATGGTTTAAAAGTCCTGGTTTTGAGTTTATTGGGTCTCATTTTTGAAGTTACAGGGTTATTGAGGTCTATTTTTTGAGGTTACAGGGTGTGAGAGTCTAAGGTTTCAGGGTTTAGGGTTTAAGAGTATCAGGTTTGAGGATTCCCCAACTGTATACCAAATTTGGTAGGAATCGGTTGGTTTTCAAAAATTTTGTCCGCCATCTTGGATCCGCCATTTTGAATTTTGCAAATCCGACCTCAGATTCATGATCAGCAACCCAAAAAACCCCCGTGTACCAAATTTGGTAAGAATCGGTTGAATTTTAATTTGAATTCGTTTTTGCATTCGAGAAGCACTATATCTGTCTGATTTATTGAGGTTAGAAAGAAAACAGAACTGTATGGCTTAATCCAACCGATGAATATTAGCTTAGCGTGTCCGAATACATATTAATACATCTTTGGATTCATGAAAAAGCTTGAATCAATTTTTTAGGAGTATATTTTTCTTAATTTTTACTAATTTTTACCTATTTTTTGAGGTTAGAAAAAAATTAAGATGTGATGGCGATATTCTGACGTCAGATTCGTGATCAGCGAGCAAAAATACTACGGATCTGATATATCGCATCAAAAGTATACCCCACTTTTTTTTGTGGGGCTGTGTTATTAATAAGCAAAAAATACGTGTATTATGTAGAGTGTAGAGAGAGAGTAGAGTAAGAGCAAAATTACAAAAAAGAGGCAAATTTTCATATTTTAAGCTCAATTTTTAAATAATATATAAAATATGGGTATTTTTAATCATTCTTATATTGATATGCAAAAGGATTTTTTTTCAATATTATATTTTATTAAATATTTGTAATTTACTGTGTGCCCGTTAAAATTATGCAAACAAAAATTTCGTTTTAAGTTTTGCAAATTAAAGAAACAAGAATAAAAACTATTAGTATCATCGGAAAGCTGGAAGTGCCCTCTTCAAAAAGATATCTTTAAACAAGTAATATCGATTAATCTTCGAGCGCTGCGCGTAGACTTTTAAATTAACCTGTTTGGTGCGCTACACTTTTTGAAACATCTAGCAGAATTTTTAATAAATTCTCACGCTAATAGAAAAAAAATATGGAAAAAAATCTATACACTATTTTAATTAATTCAGCCGATACTTGGTGGAAATCCATAACTAGAAATTTTGCAAGAAGTAAAACACTATTTAAATTTCCACTAAAAATTTGGTGGAAATTTAAGTAGTGTTTTACTTCTTGCAAAACTTCTATATACTATTTTTTTTGTAAAATCTCCCGCTCTTTCACGTGGTGTGATTAGTTTTTCAATATCTTTTTTATTTTTCGAGATATTACCGAAAACCGAATTTTTGATTTCATTTTGGATTTTGTGAGCTTAGAAAATCAAACTTTAGCAAAATTTTTTTATCTTATTCTACGTCTACCTGTGTGCCAAAATGCAGCCTGTTAACATTTAATGAGAGTTCAAAATCCCTAGCAACTGGGCTAATACGTATATTTCAAAAGAAGCCATGCTTTTGTGTGATTTTTATATTAATAACACTTTTAACGAAAATGCAGCCGTGACTTTTTTGCAAACGCATAATCTACTTATGCGCAAGGACGAAAATAGCATCTGTGATAAGCGTGGTGCGAAAAAAAACAAAGAAAAAGGAAACGCGATTGTAGATGAACGTTTATCCAGTCTACGTTGTCCTAGAATAGGTTGCCGAACAACAAAATCGTTTAGAAGAGGAAATAAATTCTTCCATTATGCGGATTTGAACGACAAGTTACATTGCAATTTAAGCTTATGTCATTTTTTTGAATTGGTATTTATGTTCGTGCACGACATTCCAAGTACAACATGTGAAAAACTGACTGGAAGGTCGTGACATACCATAAGTGGTTCGTACAACATGTGTAGCAAAGTGTGTTCCTTAATTGTGTTAGTCAATCGCAGAGGATAATTAATTGGCAGCAACGACGATCCTATACAAATTGATGAAGCGCGATTAGCGAGTCGCCGAAAATACAACGGGGGAAGGTGATCAACAACCCGAATCTGAAGATAGAGATGCGCCGATGCAAAACAATCGAAACCATGGTAGGTCAATAGATGGATCGTGGATTTTTGGTTTGAAAACAAAACGAGAAGTACGATATTTTATTATGGAAAGGAGAGATGAAAACACATTAATGCCACTTATAGAAAGAGGGGTTTAATTTCAATCTGTTATGCATTCAGACGAGGGGCCAGCACATAGGAATCTTGGCAGGTGGGGCTTCGACCATCAAACCGTTAATCATCAGCAAAACTATGTTGATCCGCTCACAGGAGCTCATACACAAAGTGTTGAACGGTCGTGACTAGATGGCAAAAATTACATCTTACCGAAAATGAGGGGAGTACCATTAAACCATCTTCAATCACATCTGGGCCATTTATCCTGGAAGATATTAAGGAAAAATAAAGACGACCAATTTGTCAGCTTTTTAAAGGATATTGCCTTTCTTTGTAGATATTAGTGGTAAATATATTCGTAATAAAATCATTATTAACAACAAATTGTTCGTCTTATCAATTATTATTATATAGCAATGTTATAGCAGGGTAGATCTCAAATTTTTTGGTAAGCCGCACACTACAGCGGCACCAAAATATTATTAGAAGACCATTTTCAAATTTTAACTATATTAAACTTGATATTACGTACTTTTGAGAGCAACACTAAATATGAATAGAACAATCAATAACAGAGCAGCTGAAAACTATCGAAAAAAATGATGATAAGCGATCGTACGACCTCCATTCAACTACACATTAAGTTCAACTTTTGACCTAGTGGCTAGTTATGGATTTTCATCCATTACAAATTAGTGAACAAAGTTTTTTTTATTTTTCTATCTCTCTCTCTCTCTCTCTCTTAAAAAGGCTTTCTAATATAAGTAAATTATCCTTTTTCATTGAGACAATAAGTTGGACAAAGCTGAAATATTAATAGGTACCAAAAATAAAGTAAAATCCGTATTTGGTTAAGTATTTTCTTGACTACCTAGAGATACCAATTACACAGGTCCACAAAAAAGGTGTTGCTCTTGGACAAAGACTATATGGAAGACATATTATGATGTTGTGAAATCTATCTTACCACCAGAATAGTCAAATGCCCTCAATTTTTTTTTCGTGAGACTTGATCAGTTTTTTTGAGGTTATAGTAAAATACCGATGTCGTAGATCAAAGTAAACTTCAAATTCGATTTCAGAACAACAAAATACATAGGGATATGTTAATTTGATCAGAAAATATTTACTCTGTCTCGGTTTTTATAAAAAAGAATCATGATTTCCATACATTTATTTTCTTAACGTATTTTCAGACACTCCAGGACTTTTGATCATTCTGGTAACAAGGTAGGTTCCACAACATCAAAATACATGTGTTCCCTATGGTCTTTGTCCAAGAACACCTTTTTGTGTTGACCTATGTTATTGTATCTTACTGCTAAAGAGAGAATAATTCATCTGTAGATATTTTTCTTTTACGGGTGGTATGACTTTGATTTGTGTGCCCGCTAGGTGGTAATAGCAATGGTAAATGCATTTTTTACATTTTCAAATAAATCAAATATAGTAAAGTGATTTATTAAAATTTCAGTACGGTTAAAGATATAGTTAACTCAAATTTTGTGGTCAACAATTTCGAAAAAAAAAGTCACCGTTTGTTGCAGTATATTTATATTATTTGTTAGGTGGAGTGATGTTTTAGTGTTATTTGTATAACAGTAACAGTCCTCAGCATCAACTTTTCAACATATTTGTTTTTAGTGACAGTATACAAATAACAAAATATATATAAAAATAACTAAAATTAAAAAAAAACAATAAATCGTATGGGCATACCGACAAATAATATTATAATTTAATAACGAAATAATACTTTTAAATAACTAAATAACCGGTCAAGTGCAAGTTAGACTTGCGCAATTAGTTTTCCGTACGTTGATTGCTTTTAAAGTAAAAAAGTTTGCTACGGAGGTAGAAAATGATCAATGATTTCACAAAACACATCGCAAATAAGTTTTCAAGTTTATTTCCGATTTTTACTGAAAACTGATGACCTTGAAATTTTTGTTTTTTTATATACCAAACAAATTATTAAAGGCAATGCACTCGTGATAATTTTCGTTCAATCTACACCTTGTGGAGAATATACCGGAATTTTTTTTAAATCAAAAAGATCAGTATTTTTCGAGATAATTTTTCGCAAGAAAAGTGTGTGCAAGTATAACATTATATATATATTTTTAAACTTGTATTTTTACAAGCTTTCATTTGACATCCCACTCAATGACCTGGTAATTTTTTTTTTTTCAATTCTGACTTCATCCCCCAAAACTAACCCCTTAAGTCAAAATTTAACTTTCAAAACTACACGGTGTTAATGAGGCCAAATTTAAATTTTCTATGTCAAATAGACAGACAGGCGGACACCCAAGTATGTCGTACGGAATATTAAATATAAAATAAAGATTTTGAATGGTCTATTGTTAATACTTGATCATTGAATTATTAGTTCGAAAACGCAGTAATCAAAAAAAAACTGAATTTGTTGCAAGCAAATTGTTTACCATTTCGGGGTTATTCTTGGAATTATTATTAGGAAAGCTTTTCTCAAATTCTAATTCCATTTCCATATGTAAGGTAACATCAACGTCGACTGTTAAGAGGCAATAACCTGGAAGACGTAGAAACAGAGATCTTGTCACAGCTCACCAAGGGATGTCTTTCTAAATAATAAATAAAAAATCTTCTTTAGTATGAATAAATATATTTTTTTTCTACGTATGCATATGATGTATTATTATTTTAAATCATCTTGTCAAACGTTTTCGTCTTCTTTGGTCTAATAACAGCCACTGATCTGATGGGAGGAGCGAGTTAGTTTGGGGTAAAATCTAGCTTTGCCTTTTTTTAATTTTTCAAAAATGTACGAATTTAGAAAAAAAAGTATTGAATGTGTTTCTATACGATCACACGAGTCACCGATTTCAATATATTAAACGATTTTCATAACACCCTGTTCATATATATACATACATATATATATATATATATATATATATATATATATATATATATATATATATATATATATATATATATATATATATATATATATATATATATATATATATATATATATATATACATATATATATATATATATATATATATATATATATATATATATATATATATATATATATATATATATATATCACCAGAAACAAAGAAAATGCTTGAACGACGCCGAGTACTTAATGAAGGAAATAAAAGACACTCACAGGAACATGGAGATGTAAATAAAACAGTAAGACAAATGGCTAAAGAGGATATTAGAAAATTTAAAATAGGTTTAGCAAAACAAGTATTGAACGAAAACAAGTGAATGAAGGTATTCAGGGGAAAAACTAAACTGAAAAAATAAATAATCAAATTTAAAGACAAAGAAGGCACCACACTGACAAACAAAAACGACATCCTGAGAGTAGCAGAAGATTATATATATGAAGCACTTGTTAAATAGAGCTTAAAGATCGATGCCCCTCCATACCTTATCATTTTTATAGTTATTTCATCGTCCTCTGGTTCTTTGTTGTTGTGCATATGTTGTAGAGCGTTCATTATTTCATCCGTTGTTACTTCAGGAATTTCTTCAGATCCCACATTGCTTACTATCACTTTATTTCCTTCTTTTTTCCGGGGCGGTGGCGATATTTTCGTGTCATATAGTGTTTGATAATATTTCTCTGTAGCTTCCTTCATCTCTTTGATATGTGCGATCTCTTGATTACCGTTATTTACAAGTTTTATTATATGTCCCCCTTCATTCATTTGTTTGTTTAGGTGTTTCAAACTTTTTCCTTCTTTCAGAGTTTCTAGTAGAAGAATACCCTAACTGAAATGGATTTCTATGTATATCTCTATTTTCTATATTTTTTCTCTCTTTTTTCCAATTAATAACGTTCTGCCTAGTACCCGTTTTTTAACTTTTTCTTTTTAGCAATTAATGCTTTGTACGCCTTTTCAATTCTGTATTTGTTACCTTTAATTCGGGGTAACTAATCTTTGACCCCAACTTTTGATTTCATTATACCGGAACGCTTAATTAAATATAAATAAAAGATTTCTCGATAAGAAAACATAGATATTATACTTTCTTTTAAATTGACTCTCGATTACAATCTGCCTTTTGGTGAACGGTACGAATTCGTCATAATTTGTAAAATCATTAATACCAGAAGAAACTGTAATTTGTCACTCACAATGACATCATGGGTTCGGGCGGGAGTGCAGTTATCCTTCTCACTAAATTACTGACATCGTAGGCTAAGGAATTAATTTATATACATATTCCTTAGTCCACGCTAACATTAAGTACTTGTCTGTTGTCGAACATTTCCCTGGACGACATGTTAAACCAAATATTCCAAGAAAAGATTCTTAATAATAAATGTAAGATGAAAGATAAAAATTAGTTTCGTTCTCTTATATTTGTTTTGGTTGACGTTTAATTAATACGATGGATATTTCAAGTTAAATCAGTTCTGATTGGATGATTTAATAAATACGCAAAAGAAAAACGCAAGTTGAAAGAATATTTGTATAATGTTTTACGTATTAAAAAAAAATATTGATAACTATTTTAACCAGCGTGTGCCCGCACAGGTTCTATGAGCTCTATGAGCATTAAGATGTAACAAAACTTCTATTTATCCACTACTTTACTAGCAGCGTTTTTCCCATAACGTCAACACTATTGACTGACAAAAGACGAGAAAATAGGACGCCTAGTATGTCGAAAATGACGGCCATTTTCAACGACTTCGTTGATCCTAAACTTCACATGAGTATATTGATAATTTTGCTGGTTGCGGGGATGCTAAGAGCTGGACAATTCAAAACTTTGAACGACACATGACACTCAATGGTGTTTCTAATAACTAAAACCAGTTCGCTCCTGCATAAATGCTGTATATATATATATATATATATATATATATATATATATATATATATATATATATATATATATATATATATATATATATATATATATATATATATATATATATATATATATATATATATATATATATATATATATATATATATATATATATATATATATATATATATATATATATATATATATATATATATATATATATATATATATATATATATATATATATGTATATACACTACCGTCAGAAAGTATTTGTCCACCTAGAACTTTCAATGTAACTACCAAAATTTAATACCTAATTAGACCCTTTTATTATATTAGGTAAATTTAATTCTACTTAACAAGCGTCCATCATAAAATTGTTTAGATAAGCCTTTTTGGTGAAATCACAAATTAAAAAACCAATTAGAACAAATTTCCAAGTTTTGCATGTTAATCGTTTTGAAGCGATTTCTGAAAATTTCAAGTTTCTAGTGATTATGGAAATTCCTTGACATTTTGTGATAAAAACTATGCTATAAATACCACTGTCCTTTTGGAAATTAACCACTCGGAAACAATACTTTCTCATTGATACAAGCTCAAGTGTCACATAGATGAGAAAAATCCTGGAAAATCATGAATATTTTTCTGATTTTCTAGACTGTAAATAATGTGAAAATAAATAATAATTAATTTAAATTTAAAAAAATATATATTATCTGGGTTTTTGTTGCTGACGATAGTATATATACCAGGTGTAAAAGTATGAAATGCGGATTTTTTTTCTAAAAAAACATGTTAAATTCGGAAGAATGATAAAAAGTGCTTTATTCAAAGTATGCTCCATTGCTTGTTATACATTTTTCCCATCTTTCGGGCAATTTGTGAATACTACGCCAGTAAAAATCTTCTCTTTTTGCTGCGAACCATTCATCGAGCCATTTTTTTTTCACATCTTCGTACGAACCAAAGCGCTGCTCAGCAAGTGCGTGACCCATCGATGCAAACAAGTGGTAATCGGAAGAAGCCAAGTCTGGTAAGTAAGGCGCATGGGGTAGAACTTCCCAGCCTGAGTGCGTCCAACGTGCCGCAAACTGGTTTTGCCGTATGTGATGGAGCCTTGTCATGAAGAAAAATGACTTTGTGTTGCCTCTTTGGGTATTCTGGCCTTTTTTCAAGCAGCGAACGGTTCAAATCGGTCAATTGTTGTTGATAACGTTTAATATTAATCGTTCCCCAGGTTTTAACAGCTCATAATAGACCACGTCCCTCTGGTCCCACCAAACACAGAGCATCGTCTTTCTGCAAAAGCGATTCGGTCTTGCGGTCGATGTAGATGGTGCGCCTGGGTCTATCAATGATTTTTTGCGCTTGGGATTCTCAAAATAAATCCACTTTTCATCCCTTGTAACTATACGATGCTCGGCGGGTTGTTTTTGTGTTTGCGAATCATCTTCGTCCAACAATGCTTGCAATTCCACATCTTCGTATTTGGCGGTTTTCCACTTCCTTGTCTGCAACATTGCAGTCACCACTTTTGAAATTTCGACATATTGAACACAACAACTCAACACTATGCACACACTTTTCCAATTTATCACTCGTGCGCGTCTGACACTTTTTGATGACACAACAAAATGGCGCAGTGTCAAATCTTTATAGCACAAACTCCATTAGTTCACCATCTGTTGTCTGAAATCAGCATTTCACACTTGTACACCTGGTGTATATATATATATATATATATATATATATATATATATATATATATATATATATATATATATATATATATTGTAACATTCATTTTTTCCTAGATTTTAAGACCATGTAATGTTACTGATTTTTCACTTCAAATTGTACTTATTTTCATTTTTGTATCGAACGGTATATTAAACAGAGATTCCAAGACGTTCGGTATATACTGTGCAGTGCGGGTTCCTGACCGAATCTACCGCTACGCCGCGATTGGTGAAATGTGTGTATCCGCAGTTTTGGTTCCGGCGTCGCCATATTACCGGCAGAGTTTGCACGCTTTATTTAAGGGTCCGAGAAAGGACTGTCTTGGCTAATTTCCATCCAGCCACCGAGTAGGCGGAGTACCATCAAGCCGCAGCCAGACTAATTTTCATCGGAGCCGCCAAGTAGGCTTCCTTCGACTGAGCTACAGTAAAGGCTCATAACAACCATCATGCGAGCTAAGTAAAGCACCAGTTTCTTAACGAAAAGCCGTAGTGGGCTCTCTAAGTGTCTACTAGAAAAGTGTGAAATCGCTCGTGTTCCATCAAAGCCGGAATAGGAACAGTAAGTTACCAAAACATCCTTCAATAGACATATCCCTGAGTAGTGCCTTAACAGCAATTTAAACAGACTAAAAAGTGAAGTGAAAAGCACTATTTTTCGTCTTCGGGGGTAGTCATAGTTCAGAATTTAAATGTAATAACTACTAGTTAGGCTAAAATTTTTTTGTAGAACTGCAAAGGTTAGAACTTTTTATTTTAAAAACATGAATAAATTTTCTTTTTGTTGATTAAAGCTAGTGTCTCACTGAATACCTATTTTTCTTTTCGGGATAAGTTGTACTAGACTAATTCTTTTTAGTAATACCCATAAAACCCTTCAGTATTTTTTCATTTTTTTAACTGAAGTTAGATCCTTTCTATTTTAAAATGAATGGTGCCCAAAAAACTTGTACAACTGAAGCTTTTTAAAAAAATAGAAAAAAATTCCAAAAAGACGTACAAAAATTATCTCTTACCCATATCTCTCTACCAAGAAAAACTGAGCTAGTGTGTGTTTAATTTCTTTAGTTCTTTTAAAATCAGGATTCACTCGATTCATTATCAGAAATTAAAGCGGGGCTGCAAGGAAATTGTGCTCAAGCTCGGGGCATCCAATATTCAAACGGTACAAAATTGCGCTCAAGCGTGGGACAAACAACTTCTCACAGGGTACAAAAAAAGATGCCTCAAACTGAGGACAGTTTAGCAGGTTACAAAATGACACCACAACGTGCGGGCAAGTTCAAATGTTACAATATCTATAATATATATAAAATGCAACGTCTCTCTGTCTGTCTGTCTGTCCGTTAGTGCGCTTATCACTGGAGAACCACTTATCCAATTTACGTACTTTTTTTTTTAAAACATACATATGTTCTCTGGCCAGGTTTTAGGCTATATTTTATTACGATAGGTAGCATAAGGAATGAGCAGTGACGATAATAGGGAATGAAGTCGGAAAAAAGTTTGCCGCTAGCGCGTTTCATTGCAATACACAGCCTAAACCATTAAATATGGAACAATATTATGTAGTAGAGAATATCTATAATCTATAATCTATAATATATATAAAATGCAATGTCTCTCTGTCTGTCTGTCCATTAGTCCGTTTATCACGCGAGAACCATTTATCCGATTTACCTGTCTTTATTTAAATTCATACATATATTCTTTGGCCAGGTTATATAATAATGATAATAATAATCTATATCTATAATATATATAAAATGCAACGTCTCTCTGTCTGTCTGTCTCTCCGTTAGTGCGCTTTATCCCTCGAGATTTTTTAAATTCATACATATGTTCTCTAACCAGGTTATAGATATATATTTTATTACATCTATAATATATATAAAATGCAACGTATCTCTGTATGTCTGTCTGTCTGTCTGTCCGTTAGTGCGCTTATCACTGGAGAACTACTTATCCGATTTTCGTACTTTTTTTTTTAAAACATGCTAAACCATTAAATATGGAACAATATCATGGAGCAAAGAATGTCTATAATAATATATATAAAATGCAACGTCTCTCTGTCTGTCTGTCTGTCCGTTAGTGCGCTTATCGCTGGAGAACCACTTATCCGATTTACGTGTTTTTTTTTTTGAACATACATATGTTCTCTGGCCAGGTTATAGGATATATTTTATTACGTTAGGTGACATAAGGAATAAGCAGTGACGATAATAGTGAATCAAGTCGGAGAGAAGTTTGCCGCTAGCGCGTTCTCTTGCAATACACTGCCTAAAGCATTAAATATGAAACAATATCATGTAGCAAAGAATATAATATATATAAAATGTAACGTCTCTCTGTCGGTCTGTCTGTCCGTTAGTGCGCTTATCACTCGAGAACCACTATCCGATATACGTGTTTTTATAAATTTATACATATGTTCTATATAATTCGATATAAGCCTAGATAATGGGAGATAAGGTGAGATAATGGGAGATAAGGAGAAATAATAGGAGATAAGTCGAGATATGCCTCGATAATGGAAGATAACGTGAGATAATGGGAAATAAGTATAACGGGAGATAAGGAGAAATAATGGGAGATAAGCAGAGATAAGTCTAGATAATGGAAGTTATGGTGAGATAATGGGAGATAAGGAGAAATAATGGGAGATAAGGAAAAATATTGCGAGATAAGTCGAGATAAGCTTAGATAATGGGAAATAAGGAGAAATAATGGGAGATGAGCAGAGATAAGCCTAGATAATGGAAATTAAGTAGAGATAATGGGAAATAAATAGAAATATTGGGAGATAAGGGGAAATAATAAGAGATATTTTATTACGTTAGGTAACATAAGGAATAAGCAGTGACGATAGTAGTGAACCAAGTCCATGCGAGCGGAGCCGCGGGCCCGGCTAGAATATATATATATATATATATATATATATATATATATATATATATATATATATATATATATATATATATGTATGTATGATATATATATATATATATATATATATATATATATATATATATATATACCTAAATCCTTTAAACAAATTATTTAAGAAGCTATTTTGATGGGCATAGCACACGTGTTGCTGGAAAATCCCTCAAGTTTTGGGTCTCCAATCAGGTAAATATCTCTCTTCTGAATAAAATCCAACAAAGGCAATGCATATTTGGTAGCAAAGCTTCAAACATAAAACAGTATTCCATTATTGATCGAATTTATATAGGATTAATAGTTGTTGGGGAATGCAAAGCTTCCTAATACGTAATAATATTGTCAGCTTTTGCGGTAATTTATGGAAAAGTTGGATATATTTTTTTTTAATGTAGAAGTAATGTATAGGACATGTCAAGAAATATACTGACGTATTTGACATTTGGTAGTGAAAACGACGCTGGCGCCGTGAATTTAAACAACTTTTTTTTAAATCGACATACCTTTCATAAAACGGCATTGGAAAGCTATATTTTCTTCAACATTTTCTTAAACGATTTTTTTCTAATTTGTTTTGCAAAAAAGTTGTACAGCGAAAACCCTCTAAAATATTATTTTTTGGTCATTGCGGTTGTCATGGATCGTCGGTCCGCCCAAAAACTGAACTGAGCGAAGTTCACATTCAAAAAGTTTATTATTTTATTAAAAAAAAAAACGAAATCGTTCCTAATTGGAGATGAACAAAAGATTCCAAAATCATATGTGTATAAAATTTTAACCGCACGTAAGAACTCAAAATTCCCTGCAAGGATCGTGACTGGTGTGTTTCGTTCTGACATTGTGAGATAGTCATTGGCCAAACGTTCACGTGTTGGATAGTAACCTATACGGTAAATATACCGTATTCATCTGATTTAGCAGCTTATAATTTCTTCTTCTTTCCGACTTGAAAATGTTGAAGCTGCAGTGACCAAGACCCTTAACAGTTTATTAAAAACCTATTAGCGAATTAATTAACAATACCGAATTTAGACAATTATAATTGCCCAGCGTTTTGCGCTATTAAAACTCTAGTTTCTTTTTGGACAATAGTGGCTTTTCAGGAGATTCAGGCAATCAATTTTTTTTAAAATACTACTTCATAGGAACTACGAATTTATTTAATTGAGAAAGTTGGTATGATATTAATCTGCACGTTAAAACAAACTAAAAATGACAATCGTCATAACACTGACGGTTAAAATTCCAGGAGCTAATAATCGTTTAATATTAAGCTGGCATCAAAAGATACTTAAAAAAAAGTATTATCGCAGAGCAAACGTAATAATCATGCTTTATGACGTAAGTTGAAACATAAATATACAATAAATATAGGGTGTCCAGCACGAAAATTTAAATTTCTCGGGCTTATAGTACAAACGTAACAAGCGAGAGGGGAATCTAGCGGCCAAATACTTTATTCCATTCCTTGGACACCTATGAAGTGTTTCGCCGAAACGTACCGTACTTTTTGTGTACCGCAATTTAGCAGAGACAATAATTCTATGATTACCGTTCGACAAAAATTTTACTTTCAAAATTATATATAATGTGTCTCAAAGTAAAGAGGACCTTTTCAAAATAAAAACAAAAACTAATTATTTTGGCCCATTTATTATGTTTAAAATAGTCCTCTTCCGACTCGACACAGCGTTTTGCACAATCAATAATCCTGTTAAACAAGTTTTTTTGCTTATCTTTTAAGATGTCCTTCATTATTCTGGTCGACGTCTTTTAGATGTCTTCAATTTCCACATAACGCTTTCCTTTCATTGTCAGTTGTAATTTTGGGAATAGATAGAAGTTACACCGAGTCTAGTCAAGCGAATACAGTAAAGAGTTCATTGTTAAAATGCCGAGATTGTAAAGCATCGTGTAACAGTCGACAATTCCCACTTTCACGATATTATGGCTGCACACGACGGGTATGCATTAATAAATGCTTCATAACACCTAGATAATACACAGCATTTACCGTTTGGCTTACGGGAATCAATTCCTTGTGCACTATACCCTTCGAATCGTAGAAACAAATCAACATTGTTTTCACTTTTGACAACAACAAACATTTTTTCGGAGTTTCTTGCTAAGGCTATTTAGAGCTTTGGCGCTGGGTTTTTGGATCATACTGAAAACATCACGTCTCATCGCCAGTTACAATGGAGTACTTCTATATAAGGCGTCAATAAATCTCCGAGTGCTCCACTGGTTAAAAGATGGGTGCAGATATTTGAACAAACTGGTTTACCTATGATTAAAGCACAAACAGGTCTCCTGTGGGCGTTAAAAAGTGTTGCGAAAGTGGAGTACGTTTTAGAGTCACTTGGCGAAATCTCTATGTCTCAACCTGTAAACAAACAAGTGCCGTAAATGTGCCAGACTTATTTTCATTTAACGAATTGATCGAATATCAAACGAAGATGTAATACATGTTGTCGAAGATTGGCTTGCAAAACAAGAGAAAGACTTTTTCATTGGTCTTAAGTTACTTTATGACCAGGTATTAAATATATAAAACAGAAATGCATCAACTTGCATATATATATATATATATATATATATATATATATATATATATATATATATATATATATATATATATATATATATATATATATATATATATATATATATATATATATATATATATATATATATATATATATATATATATATATATATATACATATATATATATATTTATATATATATATATATATATATACATATATATATATATATATATATATATATATATATATATATATATATATATATATATATATATATATATTTTATATATATATATATATATATATATATACATATATATATATATATATATATATATATATATATATATATATATACATATATATATATATATATATATATATATATATATATATATATATATATATATATATATATATATATATATATATATATATATATATATATATATATATATATATATATATAAAATATAAATATATATATGTAAAATAACTCAAAACGGACAAAGTCCATATTTCAGCAATATGCCCACGGTTCTCTTATTTGTTAAATCCATCCTGAGACGTATAACGACTCGTCAGTCAGACTAGGATTGATAAACAAGAGAACAGAATTTACTGGTACTTATCCCAGAAATTACGGAACACGATGGCAGGATACAACAAATTATACTAAGTACGCATACCTATTACTCCATCGAAAGCTGACACTGCAGCTTTCAAGCCGCCACAGTGGTTGACATAGTCAACGCTTAAAAGCAGGTAGCGCTTTTCGAGGGATCCTTCTCAGACATATAAATGTAAAATAACTGAAAACGGACGAAGTCCATATTTGGGTGGGTAAACACCCACTGTTCTCTTATTCGATTCGATGGAGTAATAGGTATGCGTACGTTGTTGCATTCTACCATCGTATATATATATATATATATATATATATATATATATATATATATATATATATATATATATATATATATATATATATATATATATATATATATATATATATATATATATATATATATATATATATATATATATATATATATATATACATATATAAATTATATATATGTGTATTTTATGTATATTATATATATATATATATATATATATATATATATATATACATTAGCCGCGCCCACGGCTCCGCTCGCGTGGATAAGTCCATATTTCAGCAATATGCCCACGGTTCTCTTATTTGTTAAATCCATCCTGAGACGTATAACGACTCGTCAGTCAGACTAGGATTGATAAACAAGAGAACAGAATTTACTGGTACTTATCCCAGAAATTACGGAACACGATGGCAGGATACAACAAATTATACTAAGTACGCATACCTATTACTCCATCGAAAGCTGACACTGCAGCTTTCAAGCCGCCACAGTGGTTGACATAGTCAACGCTTAAAAGCAGGTAGCGCTTTTCGAGGGATCCTTCTCAGACATATAAATGTAAAATAACTGAAAACGGACGAAGTCCATATTTCATCAGTTTACCCACTGTTCTCTTATTCGACTCGATGGAGTAATAGGTATGCGTACGTTGTTGCATTCTACCATCGTATATATATATATATATATATATATATATATATATATATATATATATATATATATATATATATATATATATATATATATATATATATATATATATATATATATATATATATATATATATATATACATTAGCCGCGCCCACGGCTCCGCTCGCGTGGATTTAAGTCACTAAAACACGTAAATCGAATAAGTGGTTCTTGAGTGCTAAGCGCATTAACGGACAGATAAACAGAGAGACGTTGCGTTTTATATGTATTATAGATTTTTTTTTGATAAATATTAAGTTAAGATTTAAAAAAAAAACCGTAAGTCGGGTAAGTGGTTATAGAATGATAAGCGCGTTAACAAACAGACAGAGAGACGTTGCATTATATATATATATATATATATATATATATATATATATATATATATATATATATATATATATATATATATATATATATATATATATATATATATATATATATATATATATTGTAACTTTTCCTTTTGCTCTTCTTTTTTTTTTTTTTTGCTCCATGTAGACTGCGTCTTTTTGTAACATTTTTAAATACTGGACGCCCCAAGCTTGAGCACAATTTTCTTGCAGCCCCGCTTTAATTTCTGATAATGAATTGAGTGAAACCTGATATTAAAAGAACTAAAGAAATTAAAGAAACACTAGCTCAGTTTTCCTTGGTAGAGAAATATGGGTAAGAGATAGTTTTTTTATACGTCTTTTTGGAAATTATTTTCTATTTTTTTTTTTTTTAAGAAACCTCAGTTGTACGACTTTTTGTTTTTTAAGGGCACCACTCATTTTAAAATAGAAAGGATTTAACTTCAGCTAAGAAAATGAGAAAAAACTGAAGTGTTTTATGGATATTACTAAAAGGAATTAGTCTAGTACAACTGATCCTGAAAAGGAAAATAAATATTCAGTGATACACTTAGCTTTAATCAAAAAGAAAATTTATTCATGTTTTTTAAAAATAATAAAAGTTCTAACCTTTGCAGTTTACCAAAAAATTCTAGCCTAAACAGTAGTTGTTACATTAAAATTTTATATTCTTATAAATCCCCGAAGGCGAGGTATCGTGCCTTACACTTCACTTTTTTGTCGGTGTTACATTGTAGTTAATGCACTCTCTCTCCGGGATAAGTCTATATAAGGGATTTGGTTGACTTACAGTGTTTCATTCCTGTCTGTGATGGACTTTGACCGATTTCACTTTTTTTTTTTTTTTTTTTAGCACTTAGAAAGCTCACTACAGCTTTTATTGTCGAAACTTAGCGACTCTGGTGAAGATTAGCCTACTTCGGCTAGACGGTACTGCCTGGTTGCGCTAGATGGAAACGACGACCGACATGGTCGGCAGCTAGATCAAAACCGCTCCCTGGTCTGCGGCTCGATGGAACTCCCCTGCCTGGCGACTTCGATGGAAAAAGTCTTGCCGGCTGGTTCTCGGACGTTTAAATAATCGTGCGACCTTTGCCGGTCATATCACGTCGCTCCAATCTGAACTCCGGGTCAAACATTTGACCAATCGTGGCCTGGCGAAAGATTCGGTCCGAAAGCCCGCACAATAAACTATATAGTATATGCCGTATGTCCTAAAACTTCTGTTTAATATACCGGTCGATATTTTAAAATAAAAATAAATACAATTTGAAATGGAAAAATCAGTAACATTACATGGTCTTAAAATCTAGGAAAAAATGAATGTTACATTACCCCCTTCCAAAAAGAAATAGACTACACTAGTCTATTAAACTTAGGCTACTTATAAAAAGGTATAAAGTGGTACACTATCACTTAATACTAAGGTCAGAACTTAAAACAAAATTACAAACTTCGGTCCTTACTACTAGACTTAATTCAATTAAGCACTAATATTAAGTACAATGAAAACCAAATGAAAATCTATGCAAGTACACAAGAATCTTATAACTAGACCTAACTTAATTAAGCACTAAGGTTAAGTACATCAAAAAGTAAATAAAAATCCTTGCATGAACATAGGAAATACCTTTCCAAAATAACAATCGCGGTCTTCTTATATAAAAGAATCAGCTCTATTATTGTTACCTAAACAAAAAAAATATATCTTTGTCTAGACTCTTGTCTAAATCAAAAAAAGTGAACTGAAATAAAATATGAACACCCCCCTTAAAATCTTTTAAGGATTGTCTGAAAATTTTTTATTTCAGCAAAAGAAATTTATAAAAATTCTTAAATAAAGAAAAAAAAAAAAAAAAATGATTCTAGTGCAAACACTTACACTAAAAAGAAAAAGTCTTGTCAGACCATTTAGCACTAGGCCAAAAAAAAAATATATCTGGATAAATATCCAGACAAACGCTCGGGAAAAATCGCTATCCATGCTCTAGCTCATCGCTAAGAGGACATTCTAAATCTAGTATCACTACTAGTCGCACTCAGAAAATAATCGCACTCTATATCGCAATGTCGACGTCCTAAGACATCTAGACATGCTAAAGTCGCTAGGGAAAACGCTCTGGTTGATCGCCAGAAAACACGTCAGCTCATCGCCAACAAAACACTCTGGTATCGCCAGAAAAAACTCGGCTCCTCGCCAAGAAAACACTCTGTAAATAGTCCTCGACTACACAAAGTCTGCGTTCTAAAAGAACAAACTCGCCATGAACATAGTGAGCAGCTATAAAAGCTAACTAAATCACTATAAGCGCAGTGAATAGCTACAAAAGCTAAAATTCACTCTTAACACAGTGAATAGCTATAAAAGCTAAAATTCACTCTAAACACCGTGAATAGCTATAAAAGCTAAAATTCACTAAACTGAATGATCCTGCTTCAAAAAGCAATGTTCACTAAGAACAGAATGATTAGTCCGCGCGCAACTAACATTCTAGGAAACATTCCCAACATAACTATATGAGACGGCAAGTCTCGAAATAGGACCTCCCTAAAGTCATAATCCTATATAGGAATCCATAAGCAAAACGACTCAAAATCTTGCATTTTGAGCACATGCCCTCAGGCAACCAACATACACCGGAAATATATACAGAAATATGTACAGTAATATATACAGAAATATATACAGGAGTTCAAGTCCCAAACCTTTGGTTATGACAACTCCATACTGAGCTTGGTGAAAGCTCTTAGCAAAAGCTAATCAAATCTTCGGCACATCGCACCAAAGTGACAAATCTGCCTAGAAACATGAGCCAGAAAAAAAAACGCTCTCCGTCATTCTTCAGGGTGGCTACACAGAGAAATAAAACTTAACCAGCATTGCGCCTCTTCAAGTTGCATGAAGAACCCTCGTGTGTACTGGTCTCGCCCTAGAACAACAACGAAAAACATTCAATCCATCCCACATAACAGGAGACAAACACTTCACCACGATATACTGAAAGGTGGAGACAAAAAAAATACAGAATTGGTGACCCTGGAGTCCACCAACAAAAGGGAGTAGATTATAGCATCCACTAAACTAAAACGGTGTCTACCACACCACCATAAGTCAAAAAAATTAATCAATAGGGTGTTCCGAAATACACTACTGCCAACAGCCTGTCACCACTAATAGGCTAATTGGAGCTGAGGTCGACTACAGTAGTTAGGCTCTCCTTTGGTTCAAAATAGAAATAACCATTGGGTAACAAAACCTTTAAAGGTCCCAAAGGTCAAACGTTCACCCCCCATAGACTACCCTTCCAATCAGTCTGTTCCTCAGGAAGACTAACTCCCTGCCAAACGTCGTAACGGCATCTGTTAGCACCCGGTGCATCACAGCCTGTAAAAACAGATAACTCATGGGATACAACCTAAAAGGTTTACAAGGTTGACTTAACCAAGCTTCTAACCAAATTTTCAAAAAACGAAAATGAGCTTAAAAAGGCTACATGAAACAAAAATTGCTCAATTTTCCGGTGGCAACGCAACAAAACTTTTGAAGACGACAAGAGCTTTCCCAGCTTAATCAGAAACAAGAAGAAAACATCGTTGACAGCTAAAATATTCGATCATGGTGTTAATCGTCTCCCTAAACAATAGCCTCTAGAAGAAACTGCTACAGGTATCAGGCATAACCGTTTTCTGTCAGCCCAAACTTCTAGATTACCTCTTGGAAATCTAAAAATTCGGTTAGGAATCTTCCTTCACTGCGCTTAGCCTCTCTTGATAAGGTTCTCATCTCGGTATCAGATTTTGATCATTTCTTTGTGAAACGACTGTCTTACTCTGCTCTCATCTCCTGTAAATGATCAGCCTTTAGTTCTCCTGCAGAACTTCAGTTTTCCATCAATCTGATAGTGAACCGAAAAAACTCATCAGACGCCTATGAGCCTATGCAAAAAAATTTTAAAAAAATTTGTGACTCAAAGGTAACGTTTAAACGGCTCTAAAAAAAAGAAAATACCCTTAGTTTGTCAATTCAGAAGAAGATCTAAATCAAAATAATCCAAGTCTTAGACTTACTGGATAAACCAAAATCAATTTACTCTTAATTGCACCCAAAATATACCTCTAAGGTAATAAAAATACACCCACTCGGGTAACAAGCTTTGAAATTGCTCATTAAATTTTTTGACTCAACATCATACTACACGAGCTACATCTTGCGCTTGTCCTAACTCAAGATCACCTTGGATTGCCTCTAATCAAAATTTCGCTTCCAAGTGCCAAGAACTGGATATTATTTGGGGTCATAAGCAAATCAAATCCCGCGACCACCGACATACCAGTCTTATGATATATCCTGAGTGTGACTCCTTCGCAAGCTCGCAACAGCTGAGTCGATGCTAAACATCAACTACAATCAACCTAGGTTTGGGATATGGCCAATACCCAAAACCTTAGCAAAAAACTATAAAAGTAAGCTATCCTCAGCTCAACTTTTATAACAGTCAAAAAAGACGAGGTCGTCACCTCTACAGAGCAACATCAAAAAGAAATAAACTAGAGCAATTAAGATAGTGTAAATATAAATTATTCTTCTTCTGACAAACTTTCATTAGGGTTAGGTTCATTGAATGGTTTTAAGTCTTTAATATGCCATCGTCCTACTTTAGTCCCATCTAAATTAACTAAACCATAAACTAAATCCGAAATCTTTTCTCTAATCACGCAATGCACATACTTAGGTACCAACTTAGATGTGAATTTATCTGCTGCACTGGAAAGAATTTTATTTTTTTTCGCCAAACGTGATCACCTATATTAAAGGCAAAATCCCTTTTCCTAAGATTGTAAGACTTACTGTTCCGTTCATAAGCCTTATGTATCCTACTACGCACGTCGGTGAAAATATCTTTTAAACCCTTTAAATTTTCGGCGTACGCACCCCTGTTACCCGGAATAATTTCGCTGTCAACATTGACATCCAAATCTAAATTTTTATAATACGATCCAGATAGAGGTATATGTCTGCCGTAAACTAAGAAAGACGGTGTGAACCCTGTTACTTCGTGTCTTGCGGTATTTATCGCTTGTTGGATTTTTGAAATATTGCTATCCCAAGTGTCATGCGAATCCACGTAACTTCTTAAAGCGGTCCCGACTGTTCGGTTATTACGTTCCACAAAATTACATTGGGGAGAGTACACGGGATTAAAACGGATGTTAAAACCATATGTTTCACTTAAGCTCTTAAAACTCTTAGAGGTAAACTGAGTACCGTTATCGCATATCAAGAGCGATGGAACACCGTGGATTAGAAAGACATTATTTTCCAAAATTCTCTCTATATATCCAGCCTTAGAGCTTTTCAAAGGAAATAGCATGGTATACTTTGTAAACCAGCAAGAAACCACGAGAAGCCATTTATTTCCCTTTTTTGAACGTGGGAATGGGCCTACTAGATCAGCTGCTATGACTTGAAAAGGGTAATTAACCGTTTTCTCTTTTCCCATCAGTCCCATAGGTAGTGCATTAGGAGATTTCTGCGCTCCACATACTTCACAAGTCCTCACAAACTTTACGATGTCAAAACGCATTTTTGGCCAATAATACTGTTCCTGAACCCTGTGAAGAGTTTTATAAAAGCCAAAATGACCAGAAGTAGGAGGAGTGTGACACATGTCTATAACTTCCTCTCTCTGTGGTTTAGGAACTAGTATTTTCCACTCGGGTACATTAACTTTTAAAGGCAACTGGTTTGGGATAAATTTGTACACGAAATCATTTTCCACCTTCCACTGCGGAAAATTTTGGGGAAATTCTTTAATTTGCTGCCGTAAATTGTCGTACCATGGATCAATGCGATCTACATCAACTGTATCAATTCTTACGCCAAACTGTGCATTAAGACTGTTTTCGTCCGCTGTATTATCTGGGATTCTTGACAAAGCGTCAGGAATAACATTGTGGACTCCTTTTCTATGAATTAAATTAAATGTATGTTGTCTCAGCCTAATCGCCCAACGCGCTAGTTTGCCACTAGGGTTTTTAATAGAATTAAGCCACAATAAGCTATAATGATCTGTTATGACCGTGAAAGGAACACCTTCTATGTAGGGTCGAAACTTTTCGATGTTAAAGAGTACTGCTAAACATTCTTTTTCAACAACCGAATAGTTACGTTCAGCCTTTGATAAAGTTCTACTGGCATACGCTATCACCCTTTCCTCACCATTGATTTTCTGTGTTAGGACGCCCCCTAAACCAGTATTAGAAGCATCACTAGAAATATAAAACTGTTGGGAAAAGTCTGGTTGGGATAAAATGGGAGCTGAAACCAATAGCTCTTTAATCTTTATAAAAGATTCTTCGGCTGCCTTTGTCCAATCTATCGATTGTCCTTTTTTTCGTCCTTTCAAAAGATCATTAATAGGCGACAACAGGGTAGAAAAATTCTCGATAAAACGTCTGTACCATGAACACATTCCTACGAAGCGCTTAACTTCTGTAGTATTAGTAGGTCTTGCATAATTAACCATGCTTGCTACCTTATCCGGATCGGTACGCAAGGAATTTGAGCCTACAATATAGCCTAAAAACTTTAGAGAAGTTTTGAAAAAATCACATTTGCTCAAATTTATCGTCAGTCCGGCCTCTTTCAATTTATCTTTTACTTCCTTAAGTAAGCGAATATGCGATTCGAAGTCTTCCGATGTTACTAAAATATCATCGAGATAGGTAAAAATATGTGGCTCATATTTCGGACCAAATATGGCGTCCACTAAACGTTGCTGAGTTTGAGCAGCGTTCTTAAGACCAAACGGCATAGTGACGAACTGAAATAGACCTCGGCCTACTACTGCAAAAGCGGTCTTTTCTTTAGAGGATTTGTCTAAAGGAATTTGCCAGAAAGCCTTTCTAAGGTCTATCGAAGATACATACTTAGCATTCCTGAGTGATGTCAAAATTCTGTCGATGTTCGGTAATGGGTAGTTATCAAATTTGCTGACCTCGTTGAGCTTTCTTCCGTCAAAGCATAGACGATACTGTCCATCGGCCTTTTTTACCAATAAGATTGGAGAACACCAAGGACTGTTTGATTCTTCAATCACTCCGAGTTTCAACATTTCGTCTAACTCTTTATTTAATACTTTTGACATATATGGAGACATGGCGAAGGGCCTTGTCTTTACAGGACTGGCATCAGCCGTATCTATAGACATCTTGATTTTATTCGTTCGGCCTAACCTATCTTTACTACTTATTTCATTGAAAGAGTTTATTACTTTTTCTGCTTTTAAGCGTTCCGTCCGCGAGAGATCATCTAGGGTACATAGACACGAGAAGAGGTGTTCAAAAGAACTTTCTGAATAACAATTTTTAAAGCTTGTTTGAGAATTGTCTTCTAGGGACTGGGGATACCACGAATTATCTTTAAAATTTACTAAAATTCCGAATTTTTGTGCAAAATCACATCCTAAAACCAAAGTATGTGATAGAGAAGGCACTACTAGAGCAGAGATTACTAAACAATGACCATTGCAGACTAGCGGCAACTCAACCGTACCTAAAACTTTTAGACGGCTGCCATCTGCAGTGGTAACACTTCTATTCCTGACATGGCATATTTTTATACTTAAACGACTTAAAATTTTAATACCATTCTGACCTATAACGGAGGCATTTGCACCAGAGTCAAATAAAGCCGAAAAATGGACACCTAATAGATTTATCTTGATATGCGGTCTGTTATCTAAATATTTATGCACGAATAGAGGAGACATGTGACCATTTGGAGAAGCAGGAGTTTTAACTTGAGAAGGAGAATTTTTATTAGACTTAAAAAAATCAGAAACTTTTTGTAACCATTTAGTCCAATCTGATCTACTGGAATATTTTTGTTCGTCCGTGTTTCTAGAACGTTTTGGATTAGGGGCTTTACTGCGAACATGAGCTTGTGACTTAGCCGAATGATTAGAGGCTTTTTTGTTGGACTTAGGATATCCGCCTCGGTAATATACCGTCCTTACTCGTTTTTTGTACATTTGGGGCATGATGTTAGTCTCACACCTGTTGTTCCACATTTGAAACAAAATACCCTCTTTGGTGCTGTACAATTTTGGTAAGTGTGATTCGGGCCTGTGCAATTCCAACACGTGAAAATTGCCTTAGGTGAAACCGGCTTGTCGTTCACTTTGGCTGCAGTGTCGCTAATTTTAGGGTCATTATATTTTCCTTTACCCGTTTTCTGGTTACTCCTAGGGTTCCGATTTACATTCCCAACTTTATTTGTCGAGACTCCACTTCGGCCATTTGGATTATACCTTACTTGATGTATATTAGTTTCGCTTTTTGGTCTGCTCTTTTCTAACAAATAATCGGACTCTTCAAGTTTTCTACATAACCCGGCGAGTTCGGCTACCGAATTTATATCTAGTAGAGCTAACCGATTGACGAAACTAGGCAGAATATTCCTACGTATAAATTTAACTTTGGTACATTCCAAAGGCTTGATGGACAACCTACAAAATAAAGATTCCATGTGGGCAATAAAAATCACAGTGGACTCATCCTTCTTTTGTCGCCTCTTCTTTATTTCTGACCACAATTCTTCATCATCATCACAGTGCAAGAAGTCCTTCTTTAGCCTATCTACCAAGGAATGCCAGTCGTTGACACTTGATTTTATACTTCTATACCAAATGAAGGCATCGCCAGTGAAAAATTCAACAGCAGAGCTGAAAAGTTCATCTTCCGATACTTTCCTAGCTTGAGCTATTTCAGTTAGCCTCTCCAAAAAAGGATAGAGTCTCCTTGAGTCTCCATTAAATTTCAATTGCCATTCGCTGACAGGAATATTTCTGGCTGCGCAATTCACGATTGGAGCTGGTACGTTTATGACTGGGGTTGTAATAGGCAGCTGTGGTAACTCATGACCAGGAGCTATCTTTTCGGCAAGATTTGCTTCCATGAGTACACACGTAGCTATTGTTTCTTGAACATATTTGGAAAATTTCGACGCTTCCTCTTCGTCATCCGGCATGGGAATTCTTTGTACGCGACCCGCTACATGCGATAAGCGTGACCTAACCCGGTGTACAAGTGAATCATTTGGATCGCCGTCATAACTATCGATTAAGTTTTGGATAGAATTTAAACTCTTTTCGATACCAGCCGTTTCTTCTTTAAAAGACAGGGTGTCATCCCCTATTTTTATCGTTTTTCCGGGCTCATTAATTTCTTTACTTAAGATCCTCGTTAGAATCTTTCTTTTATCCGCGACCGGACGTTCTGAGAAAGTACGACGGATTTTCAGTTCATAGTCTAATTCATATTCTAGTAGGTGATTGACTTTAAAATTGAAGGCTTCCATGATAAATGAATACTATAAAATTTAAAAGAATTGTTAAAAAATCGTAAAAATATTTCTCCTGTGCTCCCAATAGTCTAAATAAAATCATATAAAGGCACTTAAAATATGTAAACCTCTTTACTAAACATTTAAAAAAAATCTTCGACAATTTCAAAAAAAAATTTCTAAGTATCGCCTTGTATTAAAATTCCTTTACTAAGATAACTTAAGAATTTTCAAACAAAAAATCTCCAAATATCGTTTCGTATATCCGCTAAGTATTTTTAATATTCATGCAAAACCTCGGTGAGAAAAAACAACAGTTTTTTGTTCGGTTATCCGTAAAATAAATCTATCACTAAAAATTAAAGTAAACCAGCACATCTGCTAATCTGAAAGATAAAGTTAGCTTTTAAGAAAAAAAACAGGGATCTCTTATCTTAGAGTCAACAACAAAATTCAAATATCTATATCAGATAAATTGAAATAAAAAATTCTACAAATTTCCTGCTTTTGTCTTATTGCTATAGTGTAGCTTCGTTTAATAAATATTGTGTAATAAGAATATCTGCAAAGTTAGAGCTTTTATTTTGTTCGAAAGCTAGTACACTGAACCCTTTTAAAAAATAAAATTCCAAAAGCCCCGCGTTGACAGCGCTATTTTGTAACTTTTCCTTTTGCTCTTCTTTTTTTTTTTTTTTGCTCCATGTAGACTGCGTCTTTTTGTAACATTTTTAAATACTGGACGCCCCAAGCTTGAGCACAATTTTCTTGCAGCCCCGCTTTAATTTCTGATAATGAATTGAGTGAAACCTGATATTAAAAGAACTAAAGAAATTAAAGAAACACTAGCTCAGTTTTCCTTGGTAGAGAAATATGGGTAAGAGATAGTTTTTTATACGTCTTTTTGGAAATTATTTTCTATTTTTTTTTTTTTAAGAAACCTCAGTTGTACGACTTTTTGTTTTTTAAGGGCACCACTCATTTTAAAATAGAAAGGATTTAACTTCAGCTAAGAAAATGAGAAAAAACTGAAGTGTTTTATGGATATTACTAAAAGGAATTAGTCTAGTACAACTGATCCTGAAAAGGAAAATAAATATTCAGTGATACACTTAGCTTTAATCAAAAAGAAAATTTATTCATGTTTTTTAAAAATAATAAAAGTTCTAACCTTTGCAGTTTACCAAAAAATTCTAGCCTAAACAGTAGTTGTTACATTAAAATTTTATATTCTTATAAATCCCCGAAGGCGAGGTATCGTGCCTTACACTTCACTTTTTTGTCGGTGTTACATTGTAGTTAATGCACTCTCCGGGATAAGTCTATATAAGGGATTTGGTTGACTTACAGTGTTTCATTCCTGTCTGTGATGGACTTTGACCGATTTCACTTTTTTTTTTTTTTTAGCACTTAGAAAGCTCACTACAGCTTTTATTGTCGAAACTTAGCGACTCTGGTGAAGATTAGCCTACTTCGGCTAGACGGTACTGCCTGGTTGCGCTAGATGGAAACGACGACCGACATGGTCGGCAGCTAGATCAAAACCGCTCCCTGGTCTGCGGCTCGATGGAACTCCCCTGCCTGGCGACTTCGATGGAAAAAGTCTTGCCGGCTGGTTCTCGGACGTTTAAATAATCGTGCGACCTTTGCCGGTCATATCACGTCGCTCCAATCTGAACTCCGGGTCAAACATTTGACCAATCGTGGCCTGGCGAAAGATTCGGTCCGAAAGCCCGCACAATAAACTATATAGTATATGCCGTATGTCCTAAAACTTCTGTTTAATATACCGGTCGATATTTTAAAATAAAAATAAATACAATTTGAAATGGAAAAATCAGTAACATTACATGGTCTTAAAATCTAGGAAAAAATGAATGTTACAATATATATATATATATATATATATATATATATATATATATATATATATATATATATATATATATATATATATATATATATATATATATATATATATATATATATATATATATTATATTCTTTGCTGCATTGTATTGTTACATATTTAATGGTTTAGGCAATGTATGCAAGAGAACGCGCTAGCAGCAAACTTTTTTCCGACTTGATTCACTGTTATCGTCACTGCTTATTATGTTACTTAACATAATAAAATATATCCTATGTTACCTAACCTAATAAAATATATCCTATAACCTGGCTAGGCAACATATGTATGTTTTTAAAAAAAAGTACATAAATCAGATAAGTGGTTCGCGGGTCATAAGCGCACTATCGGACAGACAGACAGAGAGACTATAACGGTTTAGGCGGCGTATTGCAAGAGAACGCGCTAGCGGCAACCTTTTTTCCGACATGATTCACTATTACCGTCACTGCTTATTCCTTATGTTACCCGATGTAATAAAATATAGCCTATAACCTGGCGAGAGAATATATGTATGTATTAAAAAAAGCACGTAAATCGGATAAGTGGTTCTCGCACTAACGGACGGACAGACAGACATAGAAATGTTGCATTTTATATATATTATAGAAGATCATAGATAACCTGGCCAGAGAACAAATGTATGAATTAAAAAAACACGGATAGGTGGTTCTCGAGCGATAAGCTCACTAATGGACAAAAATACAGACAGACAGAGGGACGTTGCATTTTATATATATTATAGAAGTTTATAGATAACCTGGACAGAGAACAAATTTATGAATTAAAAAAAAAACCTGTAAATCGGATAAGTGGTTCTTAAATCATAAGCGCACTAACGGACAGACAGAGGGACGTTGCATATTATATATATTATATTCTTTGCTGCATGGTATTGTTCCATATTTAATGGTTTAGGCAGTGGATTGCAAGGGAATGCGCTTTTTTCGTACTTAACCCACTATTATCGTCACTGCTTATTCCTTATGTTACCTATCGTAATAAAAATATAGCCTATAACCTAGCCAGAGAACATATGTAGGTTTAAAAAAAAAGCACGTAAATCGAATAGGTGGTTCTCGAGTGATAAGCGCACTAACGGACAGACAGAGGGAGAGACGTTGTATTTTATATATATATATATATATATATATATATATATATATATATATATATATATATATATATATACATACAATAACAGCTGGAAATAGTGTGTTAGGGTTATTGTGTCGTTACAGTTGTAAATATCTCTGAAGCCCCTCCTCTGTTTAACTCTTTTTGAGATTAATTTGCTCGGATGCATGGAGCAAATTTTTTTTTAAAGTGAAAAAGTTAAATTCATTCACCAATCATTGTTAAATCGGATTTATCTCTCATAAGAATTGAAAGTAAGGTAAGACAGAAAATTATTTTTATTTAACCAGGTGATATTTAGAAATGGGTACCACACTCAATTTGTAAAGTTTATCAAGTGTTAAATTTTAAATCGACTTATTTATGTTCGGTAATAAGTCATAACAACATAAATCGGTTATTATATAATAATAAAATAGAGAAAGTACATTTAATTTGACCATATTATTATTAAATTTCGACTTAACCTAATCATCTTGTGGATAAATAAACGGATTTATTGATAGCGGGACGTATGCAGTAGAGAATGTTGCTTTATTATTATTCTAATTTTTGAATAGATAATCGTTACGTGGACATGATTTTACGTAACAAGTAAAGATCGTCACTCCAGAGCTACAATGCTTCCAAAAGATTATTTTTAACCGTAGATTAAATCTAATAATTACTTAAGTCTCTAAAAAATTTAACATTTAGGAATTCGAGATAGTTATGTCGGGGCACTCCATTCCCCTACCATCATCACTCAAGTTTTTAGGCGTTAACTTAGGAGCAAATATGCCTCGACATGGACATGTTGCATGTACAGGGTGATCATTTTTAGACGCCCGGCCCCGCTTTATGGAAAATTTTTGTATATATATATATATATATATATATATATATATATATATATATATATATATATATATATATATATATATATATATATATATATATATATATATATATATATATATATATATATATATATATATATATATATATATATATATATATATATATATATATATATATATATATATATATATATATATATATATATATATATATATATATATATATATATATATATATATATATATATATATATATATATATATATATATATATATATATATATATATATATATATATATATATATATATATATATATATATATATATATATATATATATATATATATATATATATATATATATATATATATATATATATATATATATATATATATATTATATATATATAATTAATAAATTTTAAAAATTAAAAAAAGGGCAAAATTGAATTTTATCGCCGAACCAACCTGCACTTGAATGGCCGCCATCGTATGAACTAGCTCTGGCGTAGGCGCATTGTTGCTGTTCGTACAATGCGTTTGCGTTGAGTTAAACCTCACAAACACTGTCAATGTCATGTTCCTGTTAACAATCGGCCAAATTGTTTAGTTGTTTTGTTTACCAGTAACGGAGCGAAACCAATATCTTTATTTTATTAATTTCATCATTTCTTTAGGGTCGATTTTTACTTTATTATTGAGATCCCCTATTCAAGGTGCAATTTTCTACAATTCATCTTGCTTCAAGGAGGTACCATAACACCATGTATATATATATATATATATATATATATATATATATATATATATCGATATCGATAATTGTTCACACATCGATATATCCATAGTTATTGATATATTGAAAAAATTCCCTTCCTAGTCGTGACTGTTGCGAAATGGCCAACCTTGTTACTTCTATCTAAGCTACCTCACAGACTCTAAAAGGAAGCGAAACATATCATGTCCTAGTTTGGCAATTGATAGACCTCATCCCCTGGTTGTTCATTATTCTTAAACCTCCCACGTTTTTAAAGCAAGGAAAAAAATACTGACGGTCTTTACTACAGGTATGATACCCCTTTTTTATTTAAAAATGGTCAGGTCAATTTAATTTTTTTCTTTGCGTATTTTTTTCAGGAAAACATACTTTTTAAAATTAGGCAGCTCATTAATTGAATGTATTGTTCACATCATTTCAAAACTCATCTTCTTAGTTTCATGAAAAAATAGGGACGCAAAATTGTATGGAAAACTTTTTGACTCTTCAAAAGTCTGCGAACATATTGCAGGTTTTTCATGCAGTAAATTGAACGCGTTTAATTGCACTAGCTAAGCAATGTTTCGGTAATATTTTGCGAGAGCGCACTGCTGTATCTATTTTTATTTGTGTTCATCAACAAAATTCTAACGGTATCTTTGGTGGCTATTATCAAATCTTATTTAAGGTTGAGGTGCAATAGTGTCCGAAGATTCTATGAATGAATATAAATTAAATAATATTGCTGACATTACATCGATAGTACTTTATTAAAGCTATATTGTTTGTTAAATCGATAGAATTACATCCACAAAAACCACTGTAGCAAAAAGTAATAATAAGTGTAAATCCTAAAATAAAACACTACAATTGTTCTGTTGAATCTGCTTTATTTGACTTTTAAATGATATGGACACCAAATATCTTTTTTAAATTAAATCGTACGAATTAAAAAAAAAATACAAAAACTAAAACCTACAAATCACAAGTCTTAAATAATAAAAAAACGTAATTAAATAATTATGAACATGTCTACTTCCTAACGTCATTGGTACAGTAAGGGAAATATCATTAATCCTAAGCTTAAAACGATTAGACATGGCAACAACGTTATCTATCGAAATTTGGACAAACCAAAAGAAAATATATTTTAGAGTTTTTAGACGTTATTTTTATCAGAAGAGTAATTTACGAGTGATCTTCGGATGCATTCGTTGTTGAAAGTTTGGATTTCATAGCCTTCTTAAATAGGGTTTGCTTAATCAATTCGCCATAAAATTCTAAGCATGTTCGTTTGTTTGACGACCTTGAAATTCGTGAATTACTTCCCAAACGCTATTAATTCAGAATGCTATTGTATTTAGGGCTATTTTCAAAATCTAAAATAACACAGGTAGATATTTTTTCACTGATAAAGCAAATGCGCGTCAAGTGAAAAAATAAAGTGTTTGGTGTAGTGGTGATAACTATTGTGTAGTGTCATTGTGAGAAACAGTCTGCAACATAAGAACAACACACGCTACATTCATTTTTTTATGGGGATACCACACGTGCTGCAGGGAAATTTCTAAAGCGCTACAGGAGCGACGCGTATGCGGAAAAAGCGATTCAGGTTGTTCTTGAATCGCTGTAAATTGTACATAGTCCTGAGCAAATCATTCCAAAGGGATGAGATTCTCCACATAAAAGACTGCTTGAAAAAGGTTGTACGAGGAGTGGCAAGCTGAACTTCATACAGTGAAATATTAGTGCGACGACTATTCCTAGCTCGCACCGTTTTGGGAGGAATTAGGCAGGCTACATCATTTGAACACTTTCCATGAAAATGTCTGTAGAATAGGCTCAAGTCGCAAATTAAGGTTACTGGTCAGTCCTGGGTCTCAAATCAGGCGAACAACTCTCTTCTGAAAAGAATCCAACAGTGTATGTTTGGAAGCTGAGCCCCGAATTTGGGAGCAGTATTCCATCGTTAGTCGAATTTGAGCGCTGTACAGAATTAACAGTTGTTGTGGAGTGTAAAGCTTTCTAGTTTGAAATAACATTCCCAGTTTTTGAGAAACTGTCTTTGCTATGTTCATCCCAAGATATTTGCTCCTAAATTACCGCCCAGCAAACTGAGTGACGATGCTGGAGGAATGAAGTGGTCCGACATAACTATGTCGGATTCAACAACGTTAACTGGCATTTGGGATTTTGTAGCGTTAAATTCTACTTGGTTACTGTTACCCCAAGATAAAACTTTTTCCAGGTCTTTGTTATATTAAACGACTTCCTGCTGTCTGCGGATATTTGCATGAGTAGCTGATGTTCGAGAGTTCAAGGTGAATGAAGAAATAAGCGTACTGTCATCTGCAAAGTTGTAGATTGGATTTCTGGTCCTTTCCTGCTGATCGTTACTGTATGAAACCTTGGGGTTCAACAGCGTTAGAAAGCATTCCGTCGACTGTCACTCGTAAAGAACGCTCTCTGAGGAAAGAAGAGCCCTATTTAAATAGGCTTAAAAGGGCTCCTAGATATCCAGTGATAAATGAATTAAAGGATGGAATAAGTGATCGACAACGTCCGACAGAGCACTTGGCACTAGAAGAAAAGAAGACGTATCTGGCCATTTGGTAGCCCCAATCAATTTTTTATGTTTTAATGTATTTAGTGTGCATTACCTTGCCTTGATAAAATGTGTAAAGGGCTTTGGAGAGGAACTAGTTTACGCCGAGAGTTGCTGTGACGACGCAAATGGAATAGAGTGAGGAATGCGCGAAGTGGCGGGCGCGGGGACAGACTAATAGGAGGCAGCATAGAAGACGATAAAGTTTGCGCATGTCCCGAATACGGGCAAAAGAAATTTTCCTCTATTCCAGAAAACTCCACAGTCAAAGATCACTTTCTGTTCTGTTTAGTCAGAATATTAAATGTGACTATTTTTACTCTGGCTGTAGAGCAACCATAAAGTACAAGAAGACATTTTACAAGACTTAATGTGGTTGGATTTCGTACAATGTTATGTAGAGTACTCCGGATACGTGTTTCCTTTTTTTTATGGGTCTAGCACACGTGCTGCAGGGAAGTCCCTAAAGCGCTACAGGAGCAACATGTGTGCGAAAAAAGCGATTCACGTTGTTCTTGAATAGCTGTAAATTGTACTCGGTGGGAAACACAGTCCTGGGCAAATTATTTGAAACGGATGATGTTCTCCATATAAAAAATTGTTTGAGAAGCGTTGTACGAGGAGTAATAAGCTGAACCTCATACAATTGTGAAGTATTAGCGCGACGTTTATATCTAACATGCACCGCTCTGGGAGGAATTAAGCAGGCTACATCCTTTGAACACTTTCCATGAAAATACTTGGCTCAAGTCGCCAACCGTTCTTCGATGTTCCAGCGAATCAAGGCGGCCGCCGGTCAGTTCCGGGTGTTTAATCAGACGAATAGCTCTTCTCTGAATAGAATCCAACAAATGCAGTGTATGTTTGGGAGCGGAGCCCCAAACATGGGAGCAGTATTCCATAGTTGGTCGAATTTGAGCTTTGTAAAGAATTAACAGTTGTTGTGGAGTGTAAAGCTTTCTGGTTCGAAACAATATTCACAACCTTTGAGAAGCTCTCCTTGCTATGCCTGCAACATGTTCATGACAGGACAACTTAACCCCCAACAAATTGAGTGACCATGTCGCCATAACTACGTCGGGTTCAGCAACGTTAACTTTTTTAGAAAAAAAACTGCCGCCTGGGTTTCTGTAGCGTTAAAGTCCACTTGGTTTCTGTCACCCCAAGATAGGATTTCTTCCAGGTCTTTGTTAAGTTGAATGACTTCCTGCTGTCTGCGAATATTCGTCTGAGTAGCCGATGTCCGAACGTTCAAAGTAAATGAAGTGATAGGCGTACTGCAAAGCTTTAGATTGGATTCCCGGTGTTTTCCAGCAGATCGTTAATGTAAATGAGGGGAGAGTAGGAGACAGTATGGAGCCTTGGGGTACACCGGCGTTGATAGTGAAGGTGTTAGAAAGAAATCCGTCGACTGCCACTCTTAAAGAACCCTCTCTGGGGAAACATGAGAGCCACAAACAGAACTTTTCAGACATACCATAAGAACGTAGCTTAGCCAACAGTTCATCGGACCAAACACGAACGAATGCCTTGGATATGTCAAGAGTAACCGCTCGAGATTCTCCAAATTGTTCAGGTGTAAGATATGTTGAACTAAATTTGTTAAAGTAAAAGTGGTGTACATGAGAAAATAAGATATTCTTATTATATGGTTAGGTACAAAAAGATTGCAAATTATAACTTACTCATCAATATTGTTATAGTAAATATCGATTGATCCGTTAATTTTTCGTTTATATAGACCAGAGATCGCAGCAAGGACTGTGGTTTCTTTCACAATGATGAACTTACTCTAGAAAGTAGGTGTTCCAATACAGTGATTATATGTTCCATAATTCTAGTAGTTTCTTTTACATACATATCAACAATAGAACAAAAAATTTTTTGAACATTTTTCTCTCCTGTCCTACATAGAGTAAAACTACACTGTCTACCAATGGCTTTTCATCACCACTTTGTGTAATAGTTTCGTTTTCAAGGCGATTCAGCAAACATCTCAAACTAGAGAAGTCTGCCATAGAAAAATCAAACTAAGACATTTACTGTAAATGAGAGATTGATTTAATGTGAGGCAGATGCAATGTTATGCGTTGGAGCAACCAACGTCTTGGTGTTATTCGTTATAACTAAACCAATAGATTATGATACATAAAAACCAGCATTCTACTCAACTAATGTTTTTGATTCCGTTTCTGCTTTTTGTCAACGAAAAATTAAGGAATCGATTGAAATTAACAGCAGTAACAACAGAAAATCGGCGTAGGGTCTGTTTATTGTTTATCCTTTTCTACCTGTTATTACCGAGCAAAAAATGAAACAACGCCCTTCAATCAGTTTTTGTTAACTTTAATTCAATAAATATGACACCGAAACGTACTAATATCCAATGGTTCTTATGAAGAATCCATCATAAAACGTACAAAGGTAAGTAAATAAATAGTTTTTGAAGGATAATCGAATATGATACAAGAGAACGCAAGAGTAGGTCAACCAATAACAAGCACTAATTCAATGCGTCATTCGAAATGACCACGTCAACATAGGAAGTATGCAGAATATGTTTAGACCTTCTAATTCAGAAGTGGAAACAAGGCTAATAACTTTTTTTCGACTTTCATGGCATTGTCCATTGGGAATTCGCGCTCCCTATACCTACCGGAATACTTTATTCACGTGTTAGAAAGCTTCTTTTGACGGCGGAAGTATAGCTCGGATAACTGGTTCGTTGTATGACAATGCACCGGTCCACACTTCACTGTTTGTTACCAACTTTGTGGCCCGAAAATCCAATATTAGAGTTACCCATTCGCCTTACTCGACAAATCTGGTTCAGATGACTTTTTTCTGTTTGCGTATGTGAAACTGGCTATGAAATCGGAGCGTTTTGAACATGTGGTGGCAACTCAAGCATGAGTATGTCGACCAACCGCTTTAAAAAAATCCTTCTAGCGGCACTAGGAAAGATGAGCTAGATATATGAAGAGGGAAGGGGACAATATTAAATTTTAAATATTAAAATTGTACCCCAAGACACTTGTAATTCCTTCAGAGCATCATTCCGAGAATTTTTAAATAGACTGTGTGGACTATGATTTCCCAAGCCCGAAAGTATTCATAAAAATACAAAATTCTGATTAAATTTATTTCTGTGCCTCCACTACAGGTAACACTGGCGTTTGCCAAATTTTTAATTGACTGTAAAAATCATTCTAGTGTTTCTTGTTGTTTCTTTTAGTAGTAATGGTTATTAATTTTTAGAATAAAATTTGAAAGTTTCATGGTTTCTTATATTAGTTAGATAATTAATTTTAAAATATTGGTTAATGTAAATTCTTCAAGAATTCTTAAGCTAAATAGCCGACGAAAATGAAATATTTCTTCAAGGCACTTGTTTTCATAGGAAGTTTAAATTCTTTGTCAGTCTTATTGATGAATTCTTTTTTTTTATTATTTAACAAGTATTTTTCAATTGTTATACAGAGTGTTATGTAAGTTGAGCCTTTTTTACCAGGTTATAATAGTCACTACAGTAAATCACATCGCCAGATATAGTAAATAAATTCTTCATAGTATTTTTCGAATCTTATTCTAAGGATTGGTTGCAATATACTGATTCGTGGTCGTTAATTTTTAGGTTTCATTTCACGTGGACTACTCTTGTTACGTCACTACGTAGCAACATGCCGTCGACGACCCATCTAAAACCAGATGGGTGATAGGGTTGCCCGTCTGAAAGCCTTCCGGCTCCAGAGCTGGATTTTAAATGGAGCAACAACTCCTAGCGTTGGCGCTCCTTAGTGCACTAACATTAGTCCTCAATTTTTTCAACGATATCATTAATAATTCTAAACAGAGTGATTCAAATAATCTGAAGAGCGGGTGTAATACCAATAATTTACTTTTAATTATTTATAAATGTTTTATCATGATATTTAGAAATATGCTGGATCTCATTAACTCTAATTGTCATCTCGTTAATATATTAATTAAGAGATATGATATTGTTAAGTATCTTGGGCTTATCTTTGACGTTTTGACACACTACGCGTCAACATACAAGGTGTGATCAAAAAAAGATCGGCTGAGCTTACGACGCGCGAATCGCTTCACAGATCGAAACAAAACAGGTCGCGCCATCTAACGGCATCTCTGAGAATTAAAATGCCACCTAATGCATCTCTTTGCGGTTACGATTCTTGTTTGAGTCTACACCTCTTACTGTACAATGGGTGTGTCGGCGAAGGAGTTGGCGGAGCAGCGTGTGTACGTGAAATTTTGTTTCAAACTCGGGGAAAGTGCTACAGAGATCTTAAAATTGATTCAAGAAGCCTTCGGCGATGCATCTATTGTCTTGAGTCGTACAATCGCTTCAAATCCGAAATAACCTCGACAGATGAAGATCCGTGAAGTGGGCGGCTCTCTACGTCGACAGACGACGCCCACGTTAAATTGGTGAACGATTTGGTGCGGGCAAATCATTGGTTAACTGTTAGAGAGATTGCCGAAGAAGTAAACATTGTGTTGACTGATCAAAGACAAAAACGTGTGGACATCTGTCAGCAACATTTTGATCGAGTTAACGCCGACTCAAACTTCATGAAAACTATAATAACCGATGACGAAACCTGGGTTTATGGTTGAAAGTGAGGTCCAGTTTTCTCAGTGGAAGGGTCAAACTCTCCCCCACCAAAACAAGCTCGGATGGCTTGGTCCAATGTGAAGGCGATGCTGGTGACTTTCTTTCATTGGTAAGGGTTGAATACGACAAACCTTTAATAAGGAATACAACCTAGAAGTTATGAAGAGGCTGAGGGTCGCACCATGCGAATGCGCCGGCTCACTCGGCAATGATTGTGTCTTATTTTCTTGCCAAAACCGGAACACTGGTGATCTCGCAGCCACCCTACTCTCCAGATTATGCTCCAGCAGGTTTTTTCTGTTCCCCAAGTGGAAATCCACGTTGAAAGGACGCCGATTCGACTCTATTCCGGACATCAAGAAAGAAATTGTACAGCGGACCTTAAGAGGATCCCGAAATCAGGGTCCCAGGGGGAGCTCGAGAGCTGGAAAAAATATTAGTAGCAGCGTGTAACTAGTCGAGGCATGTACTTCGAAGGTGACAAATTTATGTAAGGTGTACCTATCGAAATAAAATTGTCAGTTGAACAATTCAGTCATTTTTTTGATCACACCTTGTAGACATTAAAATATTATTATTCAAAAAAAAAATTAAGAGTACTTTATAATACGAGTATATGTTCTTGATATACTACAAGGTATTAGTTTCATTATCTTTTGAAAACTGCAAAAAAAGTCTATACATGATGAAGAGAAGCAATGTGTCAAAACATAAGTCTTAGACTTAATGAATGAAGATTATCCAAAAATGACATTTGATTCTTCCATCCAAGTACCTAGTTAACATATGAAAAGTCAAAAATTTAAAAAATTTTAAAACCCGATAGTTAAACCAAAATATAGAGGATATTTCAAAAGGTAATTTACTGAAATGGAAAATACAACCTGTTAAAAAAAGTTCAAACTCGCCGAACACCCTTATAAGGCATTTGAATAACCTAATTTTTGTTCAAAATTGAACATGTACATCGTGTACCAAAAATATAAGACTTCTTTTTAAACATATATATATATATATATATATATATATATATATATATATATATATATATATATATATATATATATATATATATATATATATATATATATATATATATATATATATATATATATATATATATATATATATATATATATATATATATATATATATATATATATATATGTATATATATATATATATATATATATATATATATATATATATATATATATATATATATATATTATATTCAAAATTTTTAGAGTTTAAATTTAGCCAACAGCTTCTTTTAGCAACAGACTTGTATGTATATGTATTCCTGTTACCTTGTATTAATTAAAAAAGTTTTGTCATCCGTTACTGTACCTCACAAATATCCATTTTAATATAAATAAATATAATATATCGTTTTCAAAAAAAATGTGTAGTCAAATTTATGAACCCTTTTTTAGCAATTTACAGTAATTTTATTTTTATTTGAGTATGGTCTGCTAAAAATTGAACTTTTAGAACCGTTATGTTTCTAAAATTTTATTTACAATATTAATATTATTTTTATTGCATTTACTGGTGTTTAACAATGCTATAACCATAAATTATTCATTTCCTAATGTTAAAATAAACAATATGTTCAGAATCATAGTTAATTAAATGGTGAAAGAGAAAATAAATGATTTGTATTTTATATAAAACTGACTGATATATACACGATGGCCGAAAAAGTTTGCAGCAAATGGGAAAAAAATTATTGGCAATTTTTCAAAAACCTTTTTGAAGCTAAGGATTTATGCAAGTTGCTTAACCTGTTATTATATAATAATGCTACAATTTTAAATATTTGCTGAATTAACGAACAATCTTATTTTAAAATTTAGTACATTTGTAGTGCTTCTAGTAGCGGAGAAACGAATAGTTTTAGAGTAATGCCGCTGGAGCCGTAAATCTTGGTCCAAATTTGACTATAACTATTATACATGATTAATTTAAACTTGAGAATACATATTGTGTCTTCAGATATTTACATATCAGGGACCTAATTAACTTATCCTAGGTAAGGATTTTATATAAATGTGTTGGGAGAACTTAAGATATTTGCACTTAAGAAATTTTCTAAGTTTAAATAGATTTTTTTATTGGCTCGATAAATTATTTATACTTTTAAGGATATTTTAAACGTTTAACCATTTCAAAATTCAAATTATTGCCGAAGTTATAGCAATTAGAAGTGAGTGCGGCAGAGAGTCGGCCCGAAATTGAGGTAGCGATCGGACCGTCACGAGCGGTCAAAGCCTTGACAAAGGGTATTGTTCTTTTAGTCAATCCTTTATAACAATAATTCCGATAGATTAACTGATACCGATTTGATAGAACGTTGTTTAGAAGGATACACTCAGAATAACAACGAAAGTCTAAACGCTGTCATTTGGTCTATGGCTCCAAAAGTGCATTACAGTGGCACAAGAATTGTTGAGATTACAGCTAGTATATTTAATGATGTATATACTATGTGTATTACAAATGATGCAATTATTAAACCTTGTAATTGGCCCAAGCGCGCTGCGCTTTACCAAGAACTTGGATTCTCGACGAATATCTATAGCGAACATGAGAGCCCAACAGGAGACTAAAGAGACCAGGAAATTGAAAAGAGCCGCTCAAAAGGAATCGGAGAACATCGCGGCACCAATGGAAGACCTCATGTACAGTCCAGGAATCGCAGATTGAAGGTAATTTTAAAAAATATTTGGTTTTAAGACGCCGTACTATTTTATCCCTTGAGTTTTTTCGAAACTAATTTTTTCAAACTGGTGTACAAGATATCTCAAGATCTACTTAACCGATTTTGTTAAAATTTACAACACATATTCTTTATAACATTGTCTAAGATGTAGCACAGGATTTTTTTTTATTGGATGATTGTTGAGTTTAAACTCAAAATTTGCATAAGAATCAGAGTTTTTTTTTCAAACAGCTGTCATTTCTACAAAAAAAATTTTAAAATTTTTTTGCTATGCTACATCTTAGTATTACCTTTCTAAAAAGGAAAAAAAAAAATATTTTTTACTTTTCAGACGATGCCTGACAGAGAAAATAAGCATAGCATCAGCAAGGATTTTCAAAAGGGGGTCCTACTTGATGGCTCATATCTCCGTCATTTTTTAATTTTTTTTATTCGTTATTATTTCAAATTATTCATAAAACTACTATGCATATGTGTAAAAGAAAAATAATTTTATATATTTAATAGCTGCGTCAAAAAATTTTTTTTATTTTATACTTATTTTTCCGAGCGCCAAGGTGATGTAACCCCTTTAACTAGATGTAGAAGCGTAGAGAACTAAAAATTTTTTGAAAAATTAACCATAAAATATGAAGGTACGGATTTATTGCAAACTTTAAAAAAAATTCAAGATTAAAAATCATTTACTGTCAAAAATAGTTTCCATCAATCTCTCACATTTTTTTTGTAGACCATACCTCTAAAACATTCTGTTATTACGATAAAACATGTAGCTCTAAGAGTGACCTACGATTACATCATAAAATTTTAATCAATCGAAGAGAAATTTAAGAACAGACAGGTCTGTTTATTGACATATATTACAAACAGGGTAGTGGAGAAGCGATCCGATTTAACTCATGAAGTAACTGAACTTGAAACAATTGAAAACTGTATGATGTAATTGTAGATCATTCTTGGACAGAGTATATTTATTTTTAATTGTATTTTTGTATTCCAAATTATGATTTCATAAAATTTAATGAAAGGTGTTATTACTTAATCGATAATAATGTATAATTAACGTCAATTTTTTAAAATAAATTATTAACATCAATTATTGTTCCTAAGGAAACCTTGATTTTAAGCTATAAGCATATTAGAGAGATTTTATGTTAGTTATTGTTAAAATGTGTTGTAGTTTTTTTACCTTTTTTTTAACGATATAGTTTTCTTATCCAAAAATAGTAGAGTTTTCTTCAAAATAAACATGCTTTTCGAATAAACAGAGACCAAATTCTTGCCCAAACAAATATATTTTTACGTAATTATTTCTTGATTAGTTTAAATTTCAGTCAATGTTGTACACCGTTGACTACATTCGTGATCAATGCAGTGTCCTATGTAGGTGATTTGCCGCGAACGACGAACGAAAATATTGTTTAAGCGCTTCAAGTTTTTCTTCATAGCTACGTAGATAACTTAAAAAAAACTTCCTAGCAGATACATTCATCGCTTTTTTAATTTATTACGATAATACGTCTGTATTATTTGTACATCTTGTATTAAGAATATACTCAACCACAATAAAAACACAATTTTTAAGGTTTTTTTTTAAAAAAAAATCATGCAGCCAAAATTCGAAAAATCACACACAACACGTTTTCTGTCAAGGTGATTTTATTTATTTTTTATTTAAGGGAACTTCTTAGTCTATTTCTATTCATGTGTGTGCTTTAGGTGACAATAATTGGAGGTTAGGCTGCAGTTGAAAAAATAAGGTGGTTAGATTCACGGGAATTTATATATACATATATATATATATATATATATATATATATATATATATATATATATATATATCTATATATATATATATATATATATATATATATATATATATATATATATATATATATATATATATATATATATATATATATATATATATATATATATATATATATATATATATATATATATATATATATATATATATATATATATATATATATATATATATATATATATATATATATATATATATATATATATATATATATATATATATATATATATATATATATATATATATATATATATATATATATATATATATATATATATATATATATATATATATATATATATATATATATATATATATATATATATATATATATATATATATATATATATATATATATATATATATATATATATATATATATATATATATATATATATATATATATATATATATAGATTTGTCATTGCTTGTAATGAAAATAGTGACGATATTTTACCAGTTTCAGTTAAACCGTGAGTACAGAGCAAACTTAATAATTTTATATTAAGATTGGCAGTTTGTTTTAAATGGTAGCAAACTCATTTCTGATGTTACTAAAAATAAATTCTCAAAAAATACAGTTTTTGAAGAAGATTACTCTAGCCTGTAAGTTGTATAGTTAATAATAGGCCCTATTGCCTCTCAGCTTTTGATCACCTACATAAGATACCAATGCCAAGATCTTTACCAGGAAATACAAACCCAAAGAAATTGCACCACTTAGTTTCTGGGGCAATGAACAGATTTATACGAACTCGGTGAAATACCTTGGAGTTCGTCTGGACCCAAAACTAAACTGGAAACAACACCTTAACGAAAAGAGGAACAAATTCTACACGTCCCTTTGGGCCTGTAGGAAAGCTTTGGGCAAAACTTTGGGTATGCAACCCAAGGTTGCACTGTGGATCGACAAGGCGGTGCTATTACCTCGATTATCGCACGCAGCAGTGATTTGGTGGCCCAGAGTGGGCACGGTGAAGTCAAAGAACCTACTGCGCAGCGTACAGGGGAATTACCTCAGGGCGGCTGTGGGGGCTATGAGAACGACACCAATGGAGGCGCTAGAAGTAGCACTCTGTGTCCCACTACTGAACCAGTTCATCATCTACACGGCGAGATTAACAGGAGGAATGGGGACCAGTGACACTCAGGTCTGAAATTCCCCCATGAAAGACCATTCGTCTTAAAACAAGATAAAATCACGAAAACAACATAAGTGATTAAATCTTTTCTGTCCGTATCCCTCAGAGGAAGGACATGCAAAAGCTCCTGAAGGGGCCGAATACCGACATTTGGTATACTAACGGTTTGGGAGCTAATGGCCACTTTAGGGCGGGAATTTTTTGCCATAAATTAAACCACAGGGAAAGTATACCCATGGGCAATATGGCTACGGTTTTTCAAGCTGAGGTGTTAGCCATTCTTAGATGTGTAAAAATACAAATCTCGAAAGGGACAAATAATATGAAAATTTTAATCTGGTGTGGCAGTAAAGCAGCTATACAAGCTAGTGCCAAATCCACCACGGACAGTTTGCTGGGAATGTGTACAAGAACTAAACACATTAGAAGGTAACAACGAAGTTACCTTAATGTGGGTACCAGGCCACCAAGGTATATCTGGAAATGAAATAGCGGACGATCTCGCCAAAAGGGGCACCTTGGATGATCCACCTGAACAGGTTGTAGTCTCTTGGAGTACAGGAGCGGAGTGTCGTCAAGCCAAACTCCTCATGAAACAAACTACAACAGGCAGAACAGAGGAACTCTTGTCAATGTCAAAACAAATATTACGTCTGAGCATAGGACTCCTTACGGGACATGTGGCACTACAGGCCCATGTATATAACCTCAAACTGGCTGAGCGGAAAACATGTCGGCTGTGCGAGGGAGAAAGTGAGGACAATATACACATTCTGTGCGAATGTCCTGCACTAATGGTCAAGAGATATAGATATTGGGTTCAACTATTCTGTGAACCCAAAGATCTACAAGAGATCAGGGTGAGTAGCCTATGTCTTTTGGCAGAACATGCCGGCTAGGGCTGCAACCCTGACTTGACTCAGTGGGGAGTCACAGAAGAACTTTTAGATCTAGGTGCCACCAGCGACTCAATGTACCACCCACTCACTTTACTACTACTACCACTAAGCTACTCAAGTCGTAACACTCGGATCGCACACATCGCTCACGTCACAAAAACTTAGTAGCTGACGTACGACGCGGTCTTGGATGGGTAATTTAGTTTGATCTCTAGTTCTAGTCCTTGACTTTTAAATAAATTTAATTTAGATTCTGCTCGCATTTAATAATGTTACTAATTTACCTATTTAAGGAATATGCAACGTTATTTGACAATGCTGATACAAAAAATCCGAAAATGCCACAACATAATAATAATAAATAATTTAAAAGCTCTCTATAATTAATATTTACAAGCGTATTATGTTTCCAACAATTAATTTCAAAATTTAAATACCTATATGTCGTTTATATACAAGTGCACAAAATTTTCCATTTTGAATAGAAGTAGACAAGCTCCATAAAAAAACCTTATAGTATACAAAATCACAAATAGCTAAGCTGGGGGTTTGGTACCATTAAATTACACCATACAATCATCGGTTCAAGGTAAGAAAAAAGCATTAAAATAATTCCGAATATAAAAGAAGTAAAACGTCAGTATAATTGCCTAAGGAGATTTTTATTGCCTAGAACTAAGAAATGATAAGGTTTATTTAGATTAATTTTGTCAACTTGATATTCTAAGGCACCATTACGAAGAATATAATTATCAAGTTATTATAGCATCCATCTTCTAAAAAAATCCAAGTGAACATTTTCCTTTGGGATTGTCTTTGTTTTGATATCAGAAATATTGTGTCAAAAATCCATTGCGAAATCGTATCGGCAAAAGAACTTATCGAAGGTCAAAGGTCGCGAAAATCAGTTTTTCCCAAATATCTCGTGAACTGGTTTTACGTGAATGTTGGTTATTATAAAATTTGTTCATCATCAAAATCTGTATAAAAAAAGGTTCCATATAAAATTTACGTGGAACTAATAGTTCTCGAGATATGAGGCTAAGAAATTTTGGAGAAAGGCGCATACTCCACTATATTTTTAGGTATAATGGTGTATATAGACAATACGACACATTTATGCGTAGAAAAGCTGTTTAATATACACACACCCATAATTCTTCCTCTCTGAGGTGTCCTTAAAGTGGATTCTTCTTCATAATAATGATAGTAACGACCTTGAGTTGCAGATGCCTAGAATTCCATTGTAATCACATAGGTCGATTTATACCTGAAAAAAATTTGACGAAGCATTCTGTTCCGTTTAAAATTCAGTTTAACGCTACATATCGTAGAGTTCGGACGTTTCATACATATCGAAACATTCTGTAATTCTATTACAATGGCTGATAACACTTGTTTCACTTGTAATGAAACTTTGTCGAGTGGCGCGATTGTAACTGTTGTTCGTAGTTTAGAAACAATTAGAAATGCGAGTGTTGAAAAGGGTAATGAATATATCGCTTATTTACAAAGCGCAAAAACTGTGACTGTGTATGTTGAGTGTGTAAAAACTATACGAAGAAATTCAACATTGAATCATATAAGAAACGTCATATGAGTGGTTCTTCTTCAACGTCTCAATGCTCTCATCGTAAGCATACATAAACCGCTTTTGATTTTGATAAGTTGTGTATTTTTTGTGGTCAACTAGCCAGTGAGAAAGTAGAGCAAAACAAGGATAACAAATATCGACGAAGTATCCGACATATAAGTACATTTTCATTCAAGGATACTGTAATACAAGCAGCAGATGCGCGCAACGACAGTTACGGGAGAGCTGCAAAGAATCGTATCAACTTTGAATTCGACTTAGTTGCTGCTAATATTATCCAACGTAATACATGTAATGATAATTTTATTTTGCCAACTTCTGATTGGAAGAAAGGTCGTCCAGCAGACCAGGATATTTCCAATGTAATGAATGAATTTTTTTATTATATAGAAAATAATGACATTGTCAATTCACTCTAGGAGAGCTAAAATATATACTTAAAAGTCATGTTCCAGTCGATAAAACAATAATATCTAAGTTAATCATGATATCATCATTACTCCCAAATCTAAATCGATGATAACTATTTGCTTTCGCGATACTCAGATAAATGCTTTATGCGCGTTGTAGTACGATAATAAGAAAAAAATTCCAAAGAAGAACGACTTCAGATTATTGAGACCTGACTTGCATTCTACCTCAAAGTTGGTGTGGAAACGAATGCATCGTGACGCCCAAAATTTACCACCCACCACACCAATAGTTTACGCGATATTTGAGAAAAACCGAACTGGCGACCTTTGATCTTCGATAACTTTTTTTGACGACACGATTTCACAATGGACTTTTGGCACAAAATTTATGATACCGAAACAAAGAAAATCCTGAAGAAAAATCTTCACTTGGATTTTTTTAGACGATTGGTCATTTTTTTCGTATTTATTCGGTTCCCTGGACGATTATGTTCATGGATATACCTAAACGGTTTACATTTTAAATCACAAAACACTAAAAATAACAACGTATAATATAATAAGCTTACTTTAACTTGCAATATTCTGAGATAATCCCAGTTATAAAATTGCTTTTCTAATTTGTCATTTCGGATTAGACTTCTTTCTTACCCTAACCATTTTACATAAAAAGTACCAACAGGCTCCTGACTTACAAATACAGGGTTCCTCGACTTTTTTGTCCACTTATAGAATACTTAGAGTGTTTTTTATACACTATGGCAGCTGGATCAACACTTTTTTTTTTCGGTTTTTCAACCATTGGCATCGAAATATCCGGATGCTCTCTCACTTCCCAAACTAAATTCGTCAAACTCCGGGGTCGCGAAAGCTTCCGTGATCGTTTTTCGGGTTGCTTCGGGCCTCCGCCCGAATCACCCGATGCACGACCTCCGGAATTGCTGGAGTCTAAGGTACCATCTAACTCCATTGCCTGAAAAGAAAGAAAAGAACTTTAGAATTATTGTAAAATAAACCAGGCAACACCCGAACCATGAAATCTGGTCAATTTTTAGGAGAATACAGATGTTCTATTCCGTATATAATGCCATCGACGCGACGTACACAATTCTAATAATAATAATAATAGTATTTCTCATATTTACAAAATTTATAAAGAACTAAGACAAAATGACGGCGTCTAATCGTCTGTTTTTTGTAAATTTAAAAATAAATATTAAATAAGGTCCTAGTTACAAAAGTTGTTATAAAAATACATATACAAGAGCCGCCCTTTAAGCTTTTATAAACGACCGCTAGATGTATTCAGATATGACATTCCCTCGTAAAATTTAACATTTATTATTAAAACAGTGGCAGCTCAGAAATTGGCAAAGTAGTTTGTATACAGTGAGCGTTTAAAAAAAAACAGTTTGGTTAACAAATGGAAATTTCACGTGAATGTTTTCGTTGGATGATTTTTACGATTTTAGTAGAGGCTTAACAACAATGCCACGAATCGCCTTGTTAAACTTTTGGTAATGAATCATCATCGGAAAAGACTGTTTACAATTGGTTTGTAGAATTTCGTTATCGTCGTGCTTCCGTCTGCGATGAATTCCGTGAAGGTCGACCAAAATCGGTTGTTGTTCCGAAAAACATCGATGCTGCGCGCAATATGATTGAAGAAGATCGACATATAAATTCGATTTCGCATGAACGTTTAGCTATGGAAAAGGTTTCGGATGGATTCGGCATAACTTGACCGAAACTCAAAAATAGGCTCACCACAATTGGTGTAAGAAAGTGCATAAAAAATTCTACCGAGGATATGCAAAATCCGTATACAACATCGTAACAGGAGACGAAACTTGGATATATTCGTACGAGCCGGAAACTAAACAGTAGTCAACTATAACTGAACTGAAAAGGGACAAAAGCCCATATTTCAGCATTTTACCCACCGTTCTCTTATTTGTGAAATCCATCCTGAGACGCGTTTCATCGAATCACGGCTCGTTAATCAGGATAGGACTGAGAAATAAGGGAACAGAATTTACTGCTACTTATTCAAGAAGTTACGGAACAGGATGGTAGGTTACAACGAATTGTAATAAGTACGCATACCTAACACTCCATCGAAAGCTGACACAGCAATTTTCTAGCCGACAGAGTGGTTAACACGATCAATATTTAAAAGCAGGCAGCACTTTTTAAGGGAACTCTCCTCAGGCATATATAGTTAATGTAAAACCACTGAAAACCCATTTTTACCCATGGTTCTTCTATTTGTCAAATCCATCCTGACAAGCGTTTCGCTGTATCACAGCTCGTCAGTCAGGCTAGGATTGACAAACAAGAGAACAGAATTTACTGGTACTCATCCAAGAAGTTACGGAACACGATGGTAGGATACAACGATTTGTAATAAGTACGCATACCTAATACTCCATCGAAAGCTGACACAGCAGCTTTCAAGCCGACAGAGTGGTTGACACGGTCAACACTTAAAAGTAGGCAGCGCTTTTCGAAGGAACTCCCCTCAGGCGGCTTGAAAGCTGCTGTGTCAGCTTTCGATAGAGTTTTAGGTATACGCACTTATTACAATTCGTTGTATCCTAATAATTAACGGTTTGGGTGTTCCAAGATGAACCGAATCCAACAAAAGCGGTTCATTCTCGAAGCACTTCCAAGAAAATGATCGTGTGTTTCTTTGACTATACTATACATGTTGCAACCACTGCTTTAGAGGAGCGAAGAACAGTTAATGCTGAATGGAATACAGTAATTTATTTGCCATCGACGAAATCAGGAAAAACAACCGAAAACGTCGCATCATTCTTCATCATGACAATGCCAGCTCTTACACAGCACGTCAAACAATTGATTATTTGACAGATAAAAACATCGAATTAATGCCTCATTGCCGGTATTTACGTGATTTATCATCTAACGACTTCCTTTTATTCCCAGACAAACGTGTGGACAGTAATTTTCATCACCTCAGGTAGCTGTTGGATCCTTCCAAAACCATGTTTTTGAGGTCCAACTTCAAAGTCGAAAAAATGTCTCGAGAATTGATTCGAACGCATGCAAAAGTGTATAAATCTTAAAAGCGAATAATTTGAGAAATAATATAACGATCTGTACCAAAAATTTTTTTTTATTGCTTCTGCAAAAATTTAAATTGTAACCCTCGTAAATGTAAACAATAATGGAAAGTTCATATATTTGCCAAACTACTAAACTTCTTTTAAATAAAGCAAAGCAAATAGGAGATGCCCCTAGAGGAAAAAAAATTCTGTTTTTTTCACATACTTCGTGAAACTAGAAAACGACGCAAGAGACTTTATATGTATCAATATGTAATGGGAGAAGGAACGCTGAAATAGACTTTTATGTCTTGGGACGTTAAATTTAGCGATAACATGTTTGTCTGCTATAAAGATTACTACCCCGAATCAAAACATATACTGTGGATTACAGCTTATGGTAGATTTTGTGAACCAAATCAGCTACCATCATTATCACATTATCACAAGCTCACTACACCCACTGCTGGCTAAAGGCCGGCAGTGAGTGTAGAAATATATATATATATATATATATATATATATATATATATATATATATATATATATATATATATATATTATACGTGCTGCAGGGATATATATATGAATCGCTGTAAATGCATATATATTAAAGGGATGACGTTCTCCATATAAAAGATTGCTTGAAAAAAGCGTTGTTTTACGAAAACCATATTGGTGATCGCTAATAATATTGAATCGTTCAAGATATTTTAGAAGATGCTCATTGATAACCTTTTCCATGACTTTCGATATTATTGAAAGCAATGCAACTGGTCGGTAGTTATTTGGCAAGGTCTTCTTACCTTTTTTAGGTATCGGCTGAACCGTGACACATTTCCAGCAGGACGGAAAATATTCCCTTTCTATAGGATAGGTTAAAAAGTCTACAGAAAACTGGTGTTAGTTCCCTTGCACAGTTTTTGAGAACTATGGCAGGTATTCCGTCAGCGCCAGAAGCCTTCTTGGTGTCTAGCTTCATTAAAATACGCTTTATGATGCGCTGTCTAAAGACAACATCTGGCATCCTTGACTGCAATATGGGAATAGTAGGTGGTGTTTTTCCTTGGAAATCGACAGTAGAATGTGAAGCAAAGAGTTCAGCCAACAAGTTCGCTCTCTCTCTCAACAGGTGTGGTTGCAATGGAATTATCTGGCCGTGTGAGTGGTGGTATGGTGGATTTGGTAAAATTTTGACTAACTGCCTTAGCGACTGCCCAAAAGGACCTGGAATTGTTGGGACAAGCGAGAAGTTTGTTTCTAATTCGTTGATTGTGTGCCTCCTTGGTTTCGTCGATAATTCCCTTGCATCTGTTCCGGGCATGAACAAAGATGTTTCGATTTACGGTGTTAGGATTTTCACGCCATTGTCGGTAGGCAATATGTTTAGAAGCAACAGCTTCTTTGCATTTTCGGTCGAAACAAGGCTTGCCGTTGGAGGAGCATTTCTTCGAAAAAGGGATGTAAGCTTCCATACCAGCCAAAATAACATCGGATACCTCCCTGGCGCAGTCAGATGGGTTATCGGATCGAAAACAAACGTCCATCCAAGCGGATTTTACGGTACGCCTGTCTTATCGCCTTCAGCTGCCAGTTTTTGCCAGTTATTTTTTGATTATATCATCCGCCCATCATTTTGGTAGATGGTCAGGTGAGCGTTTTAGAGTTCTAGAGTACCATTCCAGGATTTTCTTTATCGCCTGTTATCAGTAGTTCTTGCCAGGTGCCCCCGCCAAGTTCCATTTGAACCCTGCTATGGTCTGAAGTACATCAGCGACCTTCGTTCTTTTTCTTATTTCGATCTTTCTAACTCGGTTTCGAAGTGAGATACCCAGCACACGTCTCTCCATGAAACGTTGGGTTACTCGGAGTTTTTCGGCAGAGTTTTTCAGTAAGTGTTGTGGTTTCCATGCCGTAGGTAAAAACTGGAAGAATACATTGGTTGAATACCTTCCTTTTAAGAGTTATTGGGATGTTGGTTCTCAACGTTTGGCTCAACTTTCCCAAAACTGTCCATCTCAGCGAGGTTCGTCTTTCAACTTCGGTAGACTGATTCCTTTTTCCTAAAGTTAACTTGTGTGCCAAGTAAATATAACTCTCTACGGTCCCCAAAGGCAGATCTTCTTCTTGTGCCGACCCGTTATCGGATATTAACGATCATCCTGGCTATTAGGATTTTGTTTACAGTCCCGGAATAGTTGTTATTGAGAACCATGTACGCAGGTTTTTCAGCCACGAAACACGTCTCCTACCTAGTCCTCTTCTTCTGTCCATCTTGCCCTGCAGTATCACTTGGAGTAGACTATATATTTCCTAATTTCTCATGATGTGGCCCCGCTATTCGAGTTTTCTTCTTTTAATTGTATTAACAATTTCCAGATCTTTGTTCAAGAGTTGGTCTTGTTAGTAGTGTGCCCTGTCCAAGATATTCTAAGCATGCGCCAGTAGAGTCACATCTCAAATGCTTCCAACCTTTTATATGATGTCGTAGGTACAGTCCAAGACTCCGCCCCATACAGAAGCACCGAGAAAGATGTACCATTTGAGAAGTCTTATTTTGATTTTTAAACTGAGATAATGTTATAACCGAATTTCAACATCACAAACCGATAATATTTCCGAAATAACTGAATCACAAAGCGCTTAATTTTGGTTGTAAGAGTATCCTTAAACATGCAGGAAACCCTCAACTTACAATCCGCATTAGCTTTGCAACATGTGCCTCAAATCTCAATTTATTGTCTATAAAAAGCCCCAAATTTCTGATAAGCTCTGACGGAAGTAAATAAACGTTATTTATCGTTAAATTAAGGTGTTTCAAAATAGCCCACTATTAAGTCTTTTCATCGAAAATCAACAGTTTGGATTTCGGCTCATATAAGAGTAATGAGTGAGCTGTTAAAATGTTATTAATGATTTCAAAATCGGTATTAACATCAGCACTGTTTGCCGAAAATTTTCAACCAAAAAGGAAAGATATATTTAAAAATTATCGGCTCACTTGTGAGTAAGCCATGTTTTTAAATAAGAACTTAAATGGGAAGTATATAAGAAAAATAACAGGCGGCTAAATATACCTCCCGGAGGTTCCCACTTTGTATATTTGCAAGTACTCTGAAAAACTTCAATCAATGCTGGTACGCGAGCGCTGCTGCCCAATGACAGAAAAATCTGAAAAAAAGTTGACAGTATCGTTGTTCAGCCCAAAATATATTAGCTTGATATACAGTGTAGACTGAATATCAAAGCCTTTGCTATAGTCAAGAAGTATAAGGACAGACTTTTTACCCTGATCACAAGCTCTGTGAATGTCATCGCAGACATGTAATAAAGCCATGGAGGTGCTTTGTAGAGGGCTAATATCAGACTGAGACAATTTTAGGCAATTTATAATATAACTTGTAAAGCAAAGAGTAATACATGCTTCATTACGTGGCTCCATCATAAGTATTAGATTGTGCAATGTCCCAATCTCAAATTAATTTTAGGAGGTCCATATTTTTTTTCATGGGTCTAGCACACCTGCTACAGGGAAGTCCCTAAAGCGCTCCAGGAGCGGCATGTGTGCGGAAAAAGCGATTCACGTTGTTCTTGAACCGTTGTAAATTGTACTTGGTGGGAAACATAGCTCTGGGCAAATTATTCCAAAGGGATTATGTTCTCCATATAAAAGACTGCTTGAAAAGCGTCGTACGCGGAGTAACAAGCTGAACCTCATACGGATGTGAAGTATTAGCGCGACGTGTATTTCTGACATGCACTGCTCTGGGAGCGGGTCTCCAATCAAACGAACAGCTCTTCTCGTAACAGAATCCAACAAATGCAGTGTGTGTGGAAGCGGAGCCCCAGACATGGAAGCAGTATTCCATAGTTGATCGAATTTGAGCTTTGTAAAGAATTAACAGTTGTTGTGGCGTGTAAAGCTTTATGGTTCGAAATAATATTCCCAACTTTTGAGAAGCTCTCCTTGCTATGCCTTATTAAATTCCAATTTGTATATAATAAAGTGATTTTTTTGTCATAAAAATTTTTTTTTCAAATTTTGGATGGTTGTAGCTTCTACTTGATGGAAATTCATTATAAATATATAATAAAAGACTGTTTTTAGTCAATTTCCACTGGTTTATTTAAATTGCGATTTTTCGCAATTTTTTTTTCATTATGCAATGTAGTTTTTTGAAATTGATTTGATTGATTGATTGATTGAAATTGAAATTCATAATGTTTCTGGCTATTTTTGTTTCAACTAGAATTTTCATAAAAAAAAAAAACAGTTTCCGAGTTCCCAACTTTTGAGAAGCTCTCCTTGCTATGCCTGCAACATGTTAATGTCAGGACATATTTGCTCCCAAATTAACACCCAACAAATTAAGTGACGTTGCAGGAGGAATGGAGTGCCCCGACATGACTATGATATAACGATCCAAAACCAAAAATTGTTCCTAATTGAATAAAATGGAGAGTTCAAGCTTTATTTTCAAGAGTTCGGATTAGATTTAATTTCGATCTTCCTACTTACAGACGCTTTCCACACATAAATCTGGCCAGTCGTAGAACATATCATATTCTTACCGCATTATTTTTAGCTGCCATAAAGTAGCTTCTCAAAAGTTCCTTAGCAATATAAATACTGTTACGTTTAATATTGCTATCAAAATTACTAATCATTGCAGAAGGATTATCTTCTTTACTATCTGGCTTTTTTCGACGAAAAGCCTAATCTATATGATTATTCCTCTTAGAATTTTGTTCCACATTAGCAGTATGAAAAAATAATTTTTCAGAAATCATTAATGGTGGTCGTTTTATTTTCGAGCGTGGATCAAATATAAACGAGACTTCCTATACTGAGCTCTTACTATCGTTCGGAGCGGGCCGCCGCACAGTGGGGAAAAACGAAAAATCATGTTTCAAAATTGTCTAGAGCCTTCAATTTTGGTTCGATTTGGACGATTTTTTTTTTAAATTGAAGCTTATTAAATTCCGAACAAAGTTGTCGGAGCCGATTTTTCAATTAAACTTTTGTTTCAAAATGGCGGACGTTGGTTTCTGATTATATAGCGACTGAGACACAGAAAACGCTTACAGTTTCAAACCAAGTTGTGCCACTGTTTAGCAATAGCAGCCACTTTTTTGCTACAACAGCAAACAATGTGGCTAGTGCAGCAAAATATTTAGCTGTTCCTATTTTAACAAAACGTTTTAGCTGTTGTAGCCATTTTCTAGCTGTCCTTTTCTGCGTGTATCGCTGTTTTTTGTATCTGCTAGAAAATTGTCTACGATACTTAAAATTTACAGCAGCAATATTCTAGCAATAACTGCATAAAAATTTAAATCTCGCAACTAAACTTGAATAACTTGAATGATCTGACTGCCACTAAATGCCACAGAGAAACTTTCTTGCTCGATTCAATTTTGGCATCCGCCATACTTGATTTGTCATTTTAAGTCAATTGTTGAAACATATTTATAATTAACAACCTTAAAGAAATTATTTATGCAAATGTTATGGATATAAAATAATAATGGTACGTTTATTCATATTTATAATACTTTTATTGTTCATGGCAGCCATTTTGGGTTCATTATTATTAATCTTGTAACTGTGATATTAGATATATTATTGCGACATAAAAAAACATACATACACGCATTTTAGCACAACTTGGTTTGAAACTGTAAGCGTTTTCTGTGTCTCAGTCGCTATATAATCAGAAACCGCCATTTTGAAGACGTCCGCCATTTTGAAACAAATTGTTTAATTGCAAAATCGGCTCCGACAACTTTGTTTGGAATTTAATAAGCTTCAATTTAAAAAAAAAATCGTCCAAATCGAACCAAAATTGAAGGCTCTAGACAATTTTGAAACACGATTTTTCGTTTTTCTCCACTGTGCGCCGCTTCTAGCAATATTGGTTGGGTTTGTTAGGAGAGGGGAGAACGATCGGTTGGCTTCGCCAGGTGCACCGTGAAGAGGCCGAAAATGAGAGCCATGATTGTCGTCCACGGACGTGGCGTTTTGCATATTGATTTTTTGCATGAACGTCGCATCAACGGTGTACTACTGCAAGCTTAAAGTTTAAACAACTTGTTTATCGCCGCAAAAGGCGTGACCAACCGTACGTGATTCTTCTCCATGCAAGCTTGAAACTCTCAGAAAACTTGGAGAAAATGAGTTGGACAACAACTGATCACCCTCCCTACACCCCTGACTTATCACTCTGCGATTTTCATCTCTTTGGACCACTCAAAGAAGAAGGTCAACGCAGTGGAGGGCTTCGTGCGGAATTGGTTACTGACACAGCCCCTTTCCTCTTAGAAACGGTATCAAAAAGCTTCCGATACGCTGAGAAAAGTGCAATTCCAAAGCAGGAGATTATGTTGAAAAATGTACTTGGTTTATTTGTTACAGCAAATAAAAAAAAAATAAAAAAAACATCTCGTTTATATTTGATACACCTTAGTATATTTTTAAAGTATTTACGAGATATTTAAAAAAAACCTCTTGTTTATGTGAGCTATTTCTATAATAAAGAATTCTGTCAAGCCTTTTATCGCCTTTATATGTTTTTTAACACACACGAAATTGTTAATTGCTCTTGTAAGTACAACTTCTTTTATTATATTTTTATTCAAATGGAGGGGGCTCTTTATAAAATGGCGTCCAGAACCGTATGATGAAACAAAGCAAAAGAAAAAAATTTATGAGCAAGGCCTACTCAAAACGTCATTAAAATTTATTACGCGATTAACTAGTTTGAACGACCGGCCCTTATTCTGATATTTTTAAACAATTAAACTCACAGACTGTCTACATTTACAATGGTATTGATTTATAGTAAAACTAAACCCTTACTTCCTTAAGATTGTTACTATACCATATGCTTTAATCAAAAGAATAAAGAACGGTCATAACTCATTCTTTTATTGTAGAAATTCATTGTTCAAATACGGCTAAGCCATAAATATAATAATAGTTGTCAATGAACTTGGCATTGTACAACCAACAGCGTTGAGAAATTTTCTTTTGTTTTATACTGACAACATACCAACTTGAACGTTCTTCTGTGAAGATTTATTTTCTTGGACCTTGGTCAAGAAATAAATTTATTAATTTTTTGCATTTGTTTTACTAGGTTTTATTTTAATAAACGGGTTAAATAAATTTTAACCCGTTTTAGTGACTTTGGTTGTTAGTTGGTCAAGTGCAAGTTGGACTTGCGCAATTAGTAATCTGTACTGTGATTGCTTTTAAAACAAAATAAAATCCTTACTGAGGCTCAGTTAATTAGGTCCCTGAGATGTATATATATATATATATATATATATATATATATATATATATATATATATATATATATATATATACATATATATATATATATATATATATATATATATATATATATATATATATATATATATATACATATATATATATATATATATATATATATATATATATATATATATATATTTATATATATATATATATATATATATATATATATATATATATATATATATATATATCAAGATCTAATATGTATTTTCATTTTTTTTTCTTAGTCAATAATGTATAACAGTTAAAGCATCTTAGCTACTTAGTAGTCAATACATCAGTATAATTCAATCTAGAATCTAGTAATAAAACTAAATATTCACTACCTAAATATTTGTTTAATTATAAACAAATAAAATAAAATTCTGTTGTCTTGATACAGTAGCGGCGAGCGCATACGTGAAAGGATATTAACAATACCTCCACCATTGTGTCGAGAAGTTTTCATGTTTTTTATGCCAGAAAAATTATCAAACGTAATGCACTCGTAATAATTTTCACTCAATCTATACTTTATTTAAATTATGCTAGAAGTTTTTTGATCAGTATTTTTCGAGTTGGGTGAGCAGACAACGGTTTTTGGTCATTTTTTAAAAATTATATAACTATGTTGGGAATGTGGAATCTTTGGCACCATGACACTACTGAGTATATATCATATTTTTGAATTCGTGTTATCACAAGCTGTCATTTGCCACCCCATTCGATGGCCTTACAATTTCTTTTTCACTCCCCTCCTACGAGTTCACTCGTAAATCCACTTTTCTTAAAAATTTGAAGAAATTGAAAAAAAAGTATATTTTTTTATCGATTTGTTAAAAAGATATAAATATTTAAAGTTGAAATTTGTTTAAAAGAATAAACGCGTAGTGAGGACAAATATCACAATTTGACAACGCTGTACATTCTCATATTACGCGCCAATATCCAAACGACACTGAAAATGGTTAACATTTAAACAGAAATTCATTTGTAGGTCCAATAATTTATTGAATAAACACAATGTATTTATCAACTTCAACTGTAATCATCAAATAAAAAATATTAAATGTATTAATTAAAAATTTGAATTTGTATCTTGATATTTATTATTTTTTTCTTTAGTATTTAAAAGATTTATATTTAACAAAAATATGTTTGTAGGTTCAATAATTTTTCAATATTTTAAGTTAATATTATATATTTATTTATCAACACTGTTACATATCAATTGATAACAATAGTAAATATATATTAAAAAAAAACGTAAAAGTAAATAAATAATTAATGACACCAGTGATAAATAAATAAAGTACTATAAACTATTTGTAAACTAATTAATTACTTTATTTTCTACTCGCGTATCTTTGGTTACACGGGGTTTGCCATTCTCTTTTCGACTAATAATAATTGCACTATTCCTGTCCGAATTTATCATAAGAACTTTTTAGACCTTTTAAAGTTATGCATTCAGATACCATTCTTTAAATCATAAGATCTGAAATAACACTTTTTAAAGGCATTAACGACAGTAATGTTAGTTTTTCCATGACGCACGCAATCTTTATACGATACGTAATTTGAAATTAAATCTTCTCTCATCAAAAACTCATTTGCCAAATTCTCAAGGATTTTAACGTCATATCTCGCCTCATGGAATTTTTCGTTTGATGCTATTTGCAATAAATCATGCGCTAACTTTCCGAGCTTAAATATTTCTGAGCCATTCCGGACAGGAAATAAAAAGACTTACTGTGTCCAAAAAACCAGCAATATTCTTAAAATTCTCGATATTTGCAAAATTAATTATACCTTGAAATAAATGGAACGAATCAAAACGTCCACTATGGGCAACAAGTACGCAAGGTTTTGGAGAAAAATTTAAAAGTGTTGGAATGAAATTAATGTGTCCTTTAGAGTGATTATTTCGATAGGTTTACCATACCATACAGGTCGCCATTAATATGTTCTAAACCTGCAATTTTGAAAGCGTGGTAATTAATCGGTTGCGTAGGCCTAATATAAACATTGATTGTTTTATCCCGATATTTCGCCGCTATTTGCAAAATATCAGCAGTAAATCGAATACACTCAGCCACAGCCTTCAGATATAATTGGAACATTTAATATATTAGTTAACGCTTGAGGATTAATAATGTTACCAGTATGATAAATGTCCATCTGCTGTCCACAATTTGATTGATACTATACCCCTTCATGTTTTTTTTTTCTTCAATTTTTTCTCGTTGCCTCTTTATTTCTAATCAATAAGTTTCTAAGTTTTTTCGTTGCTGACAAATTAGCTCTTGATGCTCTTTGTTTTCCCCTCAGGGGCTAGTGTTATCTATGATTTCACTAGTACAGGCCTGACAACCCCGAGGTACCTGAAGTCATGTCAGTCGTTGTCCAGTGTTAGTCCTTAACATAGTCCTCGTCTTAATTGTTCACATCGCAATCTCAAGGCGTGAGAGACCGTGCTGAGGAGATGCATGGCTCAGCAAGTGTGAGTCATTAACGGTTCCTGTCAGACACCAGGCTACATCTGGCAGTAATACAAGCCTTAACATGATAACCAGGCTCTGTCATGGCGGACGTTTATTTCCTAGGATTCTCGTGGGAATCATATGTCATCCCCAAAAAAATAACAAAAAATAACAAAAACCACGGGTCTAAAAGAACCAGAATAGAGTCGCTAAATACTACCCCTGAAATACCAATTTACGACCGATACTTTAAAATAAATATGGAAGAGGTTCATTCAAGAATATTTCACCATTTATTCTCCATAAAGCTCTACAATCCCAAATAAGGACATTGGAAGAAACTAGAAAATTGGCTGATGGATCTCTACTCATAAAAGTTTTAAACGAAAGCCAATCTAGGAAAGCATCAGGAATGGCTCAACTTATGGAGAAAGAAGTTAAAGTTACCCCACACAAAACCCTAAACATCATAAAGGGCATAATAACTTGCAAAGATCTGGCCAACTATTCAGATCAGGAAATACTGGAAAATTTAGAAAGCCAGGGAGTCTCTGAAATGTTCAAAATCCCTTCTAGAAACAGTAATGACATTCCTTCACATACATTCATTCTTTCCTTTAAATTGCACCAGCTTCCGCCAAGAATATATGCAGGATGGTATTCATTAAGAGTCAGACAATACATCCAAAATCCTATGAGATGTTATCAGTGCCAAAGATTTGGACACACAGCCTCAAAATGTTCTTACGACCCGTTATATCCATTATGTGGTCTAGCTCTACACGTAGACTCTCCTTACACCAATAACCAAACATGTATCAACTGCGGCGGAGCCCACTCACCCAGGTATAAGGAATGCCCAACATTTAAGCAGGAATTCGAGATCCAGAAGTTGCGAGCAACAGAAAAATTAAAATACTTTGATGCTAAGGGAAAATATTTATGTCAAAATCCATCCTTCGCCATTTCATACAGTACAGTAACTAAAAACATCAAGCAAGCTCAAAACTCAGTTGCAACCCAGTGTGACTTTTCAATAAAAGAGCCTACTACAAACCTTACCTCCTTTTACCTCCCCGAAAACCCACTTAGACCTAATCTAACCATTCCCATAAATCCATTTGTAATGGAAAATCCTTTTCCATTCCTCCCCCCTCACAATCCAAAACACCTCGTCCTCCATCCCTTTTCTCTCATCACAAACCACCCTCAAACCAAATTACAACTAACCGAAACAGACGAACCACAAAACAAACACCAACTACAAAAAACACTACACACAAAAACCAACACTAACAGATCAAATGTCCCTTAACGGACACAAGCAAAAAAAAAAGCTTTATCGTTCAAATAGATCAACACCAAATTCTTCTAGTGAATCCATCCTAGAACTGACCACCGACGACATCACCATGGACGATTCTCCCCAGTCTAAGAATAATCCTTCCAAAAAGAAATAAGTATTTCAACTTCTAACCAAAATTCAATTCCATCATGCAATGGAATATGAATGGTTTCTCCCCAAGACTGGAGGATCTACAAATAATAAAAAAAAACAACAATCTTTCAATTATGGTATTACAAGAAACAAATTTTAAGAACCAAAACTCAATAAAAATCAAAAATTACAATATGGTTTATAAGAATCAAAAGGATCAAAACAGAGCCTCTGGTGGTGTAGCCATCTATACTTACAAAATCTTTGAATTTAATGAAATTCAACTACAGACCCATCTTGAGGCAGTGGCAATCAGAATTCTTCTGCACATCCCAATTACCATCTGTTGTATATACCTTTCTCCCAATCATAATTACTCTCCAAACGACATTGAAAACATCGTCAATTAACTTCCACCACCATACATCATTCTAGGGGAGTTTAACTCCCACAATACCCTATGGGGTTCTCAAAAACATCACCCAGAGGAACAATGATTGAAAGGATCATAAATCAAAATCACATCCACATCCTAAACCACCCTACACCAACATACATGAACTCTTCAACTGGCTCTCACTCTAACATCGATTTAACCCTTTGCAGTCAATCGATCGCTCCCACTTTGGAATGGGATATCTCTTCCAACACCTGGGGTAGTGACCACTAACCCATTTTTATCCGATTCACCTCCATAATCAAAGACATCCTTCAGACAAAAAAAAAGAATGGAACTTAATTAAAGCAAACTGAATTAAATATCAAGAATCACTAAATCCTCCAAAAACAGAATTTCATGATATAGACAACTTCATTCAAGAATTTTCAACTAATATTATAGAAGCTTCCCAAAAGTCCATCCCACTCTCAAACCCCTATAAAAACAAAAATCCAGTCCCGGTGGACAAAAGAGTGCGCAGAAGCTATCAAAGAACGCAAGAGGGCTTTAAATCTCTTTAAGCATCACTCTACCCAGGCAAACTTTATAGAATTTAAAAGGACGAGAGCAGTATCCAAGAGAGTTCTCAGAGAGGCCAAAACGACCTCTTGGAGAAATATAGTATCCTCACTTAACCACCCCATATAATCTGGATCATTATGGAAGCACATCAGGAAAATGAAAGGTGCTGACTCTAACTCAATCCCTACGCTTATAGTAAACAATGAGTATATTTCCGACCCTTTAGGCAAAATCAACGCCATTGCAGACCATTACCAAAAGAAGTCGTCTTCAATTCAATCACATTCCCAACCTGAAACAATGCAAATAAATTTCGACCCAGATCAATCTCTCAACTACAATCAACCATTCACTTTTCAAGAACTTAATCAAGCAATCAGCAATTCTAGAAATTCAGCCCCCGGTCCTGACGGAATCTTACTCCCAATGATTCAGAACCTATCCAATAATTACAAGTCCATTCTATTACAATACTATAACTACCTTTGGACTAATTCAAAATTTCCTAAAGCTTGGCTGAGATCAATCATCATTCCTATCCATAAACCGGGAAAGCCTAGAAGTTTTTCTGAAAACTATCGTCCAATTTCACACACATTTATGCAAAATCTTGGAGAGAATGGTTCACTCACGCCTATCATGAAACAAACAAAATGTTATCAGAACAACGATATGGATTCAGGAAACACAGATCAGCTATGGATTATCTATCCTCTCTTGAAAATGACATCAGAAGATCAATTCATAGAAAACAACACATGTGTCTAATCTCGATGGACCTACAAAACGCATTTGATTCGATTAACAATAATCAAATCCTTAGTCAAAAAAAAGATCTCAGATTTAAAGGTTACCTTCCTAAATTCATACAAAATTTTTTAACACCAAGAGTCTTCCAAACTAGAATAAATGGCCTCCTTTCCAATCCGCACTTTCTAAACAGAGGATTTCCCACAAGGGTCAGTATTAAGTCCTACCCTTTTTAACCTAGCAATTCTATCCAAAGATATCTCTCCCTCAATAAAGTTCAAGTTATTTGCCGATAACTTCATCATATATAAATCCGACTCAATCTCAACGAATCTAACTCGTGACTTGCAATCCGTAATAACAAAAGTCAATGTATGGGCCTGTAACAATGAACTTTCCTTCTCCCCTCCCAAATCTGCCAATTTCTGCAAAATTCGAAGATGCCCAAAAATAAACGCATTCACACTAAATAACCTTCCTATTCCCCCAGTGAACTCAGTCAAACTTCTTGGACTTATATTTGATAGCACGCTTAATTGGGCTCCACATATTAAGAATCTAAAAATCCGAACTACTCAGGACCTAAACCTTTTGAAAACTTTGTAGTACCAAATGGGGCTCGGATCTTCCTACACTTATTAAATTATATAAATCATTAATATTACACAAACTAAGATATGGAGATTTTCTATATGATTCGGCACCTCAAGGAATAAAGAGATCTCTAAACCCTATTCAAAATCAGGCCCTGAGACTGGCTACAGGAGCATTCCGAACATCACCCATAGCAAGTTTACAATGTATGTCATCAACTCCTCCGCTCTACCTAAACAGGCAATTCTCCCTGATTAAAATTTACGCATCCTTACTCCAGAAATCCTATACAAAAAATACAATTACCTTCTCAAATTCTCATCGCCCCATCATGATAGCACCCAAAGATTCAATCCACAACAGAATAAACAAATTCATGCTACTCCATAATCTCTCTCCACCAAAATTTGATTACCCTCTCTGGAAAAACTTCCCACCTTGGATCTCCCCAACCCCAAAGGTAGACTTTCATCTCCATTCCAACAATATAAAAGATAATAACCAACAGAAACTCAGCATTTCTTGAAAGAATCTATTCTAAATACCCGGATCACTCTATAATATTCACCGATGGCTCTAAATCAGATCAGGGAGTGGGTGCAGCTTACGTCCATGACAGAATCATTAAACGCCTTAAACTGCACCCATACAATTCCATATTTACAGCAGAATTACTTGCCATCAAGGAAGCTCTCAAGTCTTCAATTACCACAACCCAAGGGACAAAAAAACTTCTCATAGCTTCTGATTCCTTGAGTCCGCTAAAATACATTATCTCCAACAAAGACAACAGTATTTACTTAAGTAAGATCAGCGATCTCTTATATATATCAAAATTGAGAGGAATTGAAATTTCATTCATGTGGATCCCTGGTCACATGAATATTAAAGGTAATGACAAAGCTGACAAAGAGGCTAAACGAGCGGTAACAAACGGAACACTCTTCATGGGAGAAAACAACAGTCATGATTATATTAAAATGCTAAGCTCAATAAAAAGAGACTTATTCCAGCTGGAGTGGGACCTGGAGCATAATGAAAATAAACTATGGTCAATAAAACCTCAAGTATTTCCGCCTCTTCATAACCCAAATGATAAAAGATCAGAAAATGTTTTGCTGAGAAGATTGGCCATAGGCCATACATACCACACTCACTCACAACTCCTAAAAAAAGAAACAGCACCGAAGTGTGTGATATGCAATTCTTCCTTGACGGTAAAGCACATCTTTGAGGCAAATCACTCCTCTCACCTGAGAAATAAACACAACATCCCTCACTCTCTCAAACAGAATATTGATCAATTCTCATCAATCAAGGAAAAAATCCATAAATGCTTAAAAGACCAAAAAATATCTATATAACAGTTAAACACATTCAATAAGGGGCGCTAAATGACCACAGACGTCGATGCGCTCTGACCACCAAAAACAAACAAATAAAACAAACAAGCTCTTTGTTTTCTTATTTCATCTTTTCTTGCCATATAAGATCTTCTATGTTTCCCAGGGAGTTTTCCTTTGCAAATTTACGTTTATATCGCAACTGATTATAATCGAAAGGCATTTTTTATTTATATATTTTTTTTTATTTTAAATAGAAGCAATACGGTCTAAAGAGTAACTACACAAAAATAATAAATAACCTACAGAACCTATATAAACGTCATTCTATAGAGCATTCGGTATACGCACTGGCAGCGTTGCCACATTTATTTTCATTAAAAATGTGTGTCTGCACATGAAAGTTTCCATGTAACGAATACAGTCTCCGACAAAAAAAAAATACTCTGCCACTGAGTATTTTAAACTTTTTGTATTTATTATCGGACTATACTTTTGACTCCGATTGTTACGAGTGAACTACCTTAAATAGCTAGGATCCACTCTCGCAGGCGTAACAGCAAGCCACTCGCCATGGGTAAAGCTTATAATATAAATAGGAAGCTGTATATCATATTTTAATTTAAGAAGTAAAGTTGCTATATTAAAAGTTATTGATGAATGTATTATTAAATAATTGTAAAAAAATATCTTGTTAATAAAAAAATCATTTTTATCTTACCTGTAGGTTATTCAAAGACTTATATCGAATATTGAACAGGGGCGACCCACTTTTGGAAATCGGACTAGGAGGGGTCTCCTTCATAGGCGAAGCACTCTTCTGCCTTAAAAGCCTACTTCTCTGCGAATGCCCATTCTTTATATACAATTTCGGTAGCCCAGGGGGAGTTTTTTGGTGTACCTGGTGCACCTTGGGAGGTGTATCTTTATCTCTAACCGTAGCAGATGTGGACTTCCTATTCCGTTTCTCAGCTTGAAATTTTTTAGTGGGGATGGTTTCTATAGGTGGAGGTTCGGGTTTTGTGAGATCTGACACATTATGTGACGGAGTTGAACTATGTGACGTCAAAGATGGTGATGGATCGGAAAAAGGCGACCTTATATTTTTCGGTAATGGCGCAAAAACCTCTGACGTAATCGTATATTTGATCTATTTCATCGTAGTCTTTACTATAAACCGTAACTCTGTTTTCGTCTTTTCTATGATGAGAATGTTTCGTTCTGTGGTTTGCTGAATCTGACGAAGCACTTCGACGTAAAACGAAACCGTTTTTAAGTTCTGGAGGTTGGGTTGGAGACTGTTTTTTTGAGTCGCCGAGTTTACCATCTAGAACCTGAAACAACGAGAAGTATGTTAAATATGTTGTATTTAATGTTAAAATTATTCCTGGCCGGAACAACAAAGTGTGTTGTCTGGTACTCTGATTCCGAATATTCAATATAGTGGAGGCCACTGTCGTAAAATGTTCATGATTTTTGGAAATTTTTGGGTACAGCTTGGAAATCGATTTAACTACTTCGAAATAGGGCCAACATAATGTAAACGAGTTTTCTCAACCTAATTTTGACAGCAATGGCGCTTTTGTTCCATTTTGGTGCATTTTTTCACATTTCAACGCTTTCTGCTCACTATTTCTTAAATATCTTCGCTTCTGTTCGTTGTTATGCCACAAAAAAAAAAATCATTTTGTTCGTCATAAAATCGTCTAAAAATTTGTGTAGATTGCATTAAAAATTATTAAGTACATAAAAAAAAGGAATGTACATGGGCAAATTGAAAAATGGTTTTTCTAACGGATAACTTCGTTCAATTCGATATTACGGCTTCAAATTATAGGAAAATATAGCTTTTATATTAACAAAAACGTGTGCCAAATTTTAATAAAAAATATTAAGAGGATTGGTCAAAATTTTATTATGGATTTTCCTTGTGAGCAAAAGGTTGTAGAAAGCTTTTTAAAAAAAAATATACGAAATTTTAGGCTTTTCAAGATGGTTAGGATGAAAAATAAACAAAAATAATATATATATATATGTTTATATATATATATATATATATATATATATATATATATATATATATATATATATATATATATATATATATATATATATATATATATATATATATATATATATATATATATATATATATATATATATATATATATATATATATATATATATATATATATATATATATATATAAAACTATCTTATTTTTTCAGTTTTTTCGTTACGAAAAATTCAATTTTTTTCGCTTCTGCTTTAGGAAAGGCCTGGTTCATTCTCTTTATTTCCATTTAATATTTTATCTCAAATATAACATAAAAAAGTGATTTTTAATAGAAATAAAGAGAATAAACCAAACCTTTTTTAGATCAAAAGCGAGAAAGAAATGAATTTTTTGTAAAGAAAAAATTGAAAAATAAGATAGTTTTTTTGGATATTCTTTAATTTTCCTTGATTTTGAAGAGCACGAAATTTCACATATTTTAAAAAAAAGCTTCATATAATCTTTGGCCCACAAGAAAAATCCATAATAAGATTTATACTAAATGCGAATTTTGACCAATATTTTTTAATAAAATTTGGCCCACTTTTTTAGGTTATGTACTTAATATTTTTTTAATGCAATCTAAGCAGTTTTTAGCCAATTCGATGACGAGTAAAATGAGTTTTTTTTGTCGCATAACAACGAACAGAAGCTGAGATATTTAAGAAATAGTGAGCCGAAAGCGTAAAAAAAATGTGAAAAAATGCACTAAAATAGAGAAACGCGATCTTGCGGTCAAAACTAGGCAGAGAAAACTCGTTTATATTATGTTGGCACTGTTTCAAAGCAGTTCAATCGATTTTCAAGCTGTACCCAAAAATTTTCAAATATCCAGAAAATTTTACGGCACAACAATTGAAAATTTCTTGTTATTAAAGGTCATTTATTTAAAATCGTAACCAGTTCCCATGGATAAGCTTGTTTGTTTAGACCTTTAAAAATATAATACCAGCTATAACTGACATATTATACGAGGGTGAATTAAAAAGTCTTTTTTAAAAAAAAGGTAAATACCATTTTTTGCAAAAACGAAAATTTATTTCTCAATATTTGGTCCAGCGACTTTCGAATTTTTTTATTCACTTCCCCGAAATTGTGAGCAATACTCGTTTACAGCACATATAACTGCTCCATTCCACGAAAAATTCCCCCTCCCTAAGCCAATTTTTGTGGTTAAGTAAAAAAAAATTCCCTTGGAGCATAATCTGGAGAATAGAGAGGGTGAGGTACTAGTTCGAAGCCTAGCTCGTGTACTTTTACCACTGCAACGGCCGATGTGTGAGCAGGCGCACTGTCCTGATGAAGAAGCACTTTTTTGGGCGTTAATCTTTGTGGCTTCTGCATTAATTCACTAAGAAAACGGTCCCATGATGTTATCCAAATAGTCAATCGTCATAATACCATCATGCCATCACTTTTGCCGCCGATAAAACTGTTTTTGCTTTTTCGGTGTGCTTTTACCACTGTTTTGACTACCATTTTATCTCCAGGGTTTAATCGTGGATCCACGCTTCATCTAGTCACAAGACGACGCCGGAAGTCCTTCGGATTATGATGTAAACAGGTTCTTGAAATGTCCTTTAATCAGTAAAACTTTTTGAAAATCCAAATGTTTTTGGTATCATTGGAAGGAGTCAGCATTCTAATGATACCAAAAATAATACCGCTGCTATAGTCGATTTTTTAGCTCGCCAGTGTATTTTATCAACGCACGATAGTCAGCTTTATCTATTTTTACGAAACGTGTAACATCGATCACTTACGATAGCTGCTACCAAACAATTGGTCGTTATATCTGTTTGAAAGCTTGAACACAACCGTTACAAGACTTATAGTTACCAACAGTCACGTCGCGTCGCTTAACAAAATTTCCCGCCATTTCGTAGAAATTTACCAGACTGGATTGATAATCCACCCTCATAGCCGTAGCGTATTGTTTAACGATTTTGATACAAAACATTTTTTTTCTGTAGTACATTTCATAGTTAAACGCTAACAATGTAAAAGATTTTTGTAACTTCTGTCTTTCCTTGAGCCACTGAGGGTTAAATAACAATAACCGGTTAAGTTAAACTTGCACAATTAGTGTTCCGTACGTTGATTGCTTTTAAAATAAAAAATGTTGTTACGGTGGTATAAAATGATCAGTGACTTCACAAAACACACCCCAAATGAGTTTTCAACAAAGTTTGTTTCCAATCTTTACTTACTGATAACCTTTTTCGTTCAATCTACACCCTCTGGAGAATATTCCAGAATTTTTTCAAAACTTTTTGAGCAGTACTTTTCGAGATAAGGTGGGGGGACAGCGATTTTTCGAGATTTTTTAAAAATAATACAAAGAAAAGTGTGCGCAAGTATTACATTATATATATATTTTTTACTCGTGTTTTCACAAGCTTTCATTTGACACCACACTCAATGACCTATTAAAAAAAAAATTTTTTTCACTTCCGATTTCACCCCCCAAAACTAACCCCTTAAGTGAAAATTTGACTTTCAAAACTACACGGCTTTGATGAGACCATCAATTCCTATATTATTACCAAATTTCAACTTTCTATGACAAATAGTTTCGGAGAAAATCGGGTGTGACAGACAGACAGATAGACAGACAGACAGACGGACGGACAGACAGACAGACACCGAAGTCATCTTATAAGTGTTCCGTACGGAACACTAAAAAGACCACAAAGACACAGAAAAGTGTTTTTATATAATTTTCAACTTTTTATCTTAACTAATATATATTTTCCACCAACAAAGTCTATTGCGTGTCTTTACACTACGCAATGATTTTTTGATAACACATCCCGTCTTCCCGGACTATATGTAATAAAAAAGGAAGCTGCTTTTACCATAGAAAAGGAACAAAACTTCCGCAGGTGTCTTGGCAATTAAATTACTAATGAAGTAGTTAGATTGACAGTAATAGGTAAAAAGTTTCCTGTTTGATGATTAATAGTAAGATTAATTAATAATCATGTTGAAAAACAATCATATTATCATTCTTATAATTAGAAGTTGCAGTAGGTACTTAGTGAAATGCTTAAGATATAAACGTATTTCTAGTGTGAAATATTTCTAAGCCAGCTTTTTAATCAACGCCAAAGCTACTGTAATTTCATTTAAAAACAAAATATAAAATGTAACGAGTCCTCGTGTACACATAAATGCCAAGTAAAAAATAATCGGCCAAGTGCAAGTCGGACTTACGCAATTAGTGTTCCGTACCGTGATTGCTTTTAAAGTAAAATAATAGCTAGGCTAAGTTAATTAGGTCCGTGACATGTATATATCTTTAGATCCAATATGTATTTTCATGTTTTTTTTTTAGTCAATAATGTATAATCGTTATAGCACCTTAGCTACCCAATAGCCAACAAATCAATATAGCTCAATCTAGAATCTAGTAATAAAAGTGTAAAACAATTATTTACTACCTAAATATTTGATTATAAAATATAATTATTATAAATAAAATTATTTTTTCTCTAGACGAGCGACGCACGGGAAGGTACGGAAAATAATCCATCTTCACCATTTTGTAAGAAAACATAGTTTTCAGTATTTTTCAGTTTTTTTTAATACCAAATAAATTATCAAACGTAATGCAGTCATGATAATTTTCGCTCAATCTCCACTTTACGAAGACTATTCTAGAATTTTTTCAAAATTTTTTATGAATACTTTTCGATATAAGGTTGGTGAACAGGGGTGTTCTTGCTACTTTTTAAAAATAATATAAAGAAAAGTGTGGGCAAGTATTACACCATATATATTTTTGAACTCGTGTTTCCACAAACTTTCATTTGACACCCCACTCGATGACCTGGTCAATTTTTTTTTCACTTCCGATTTCACCCCCCAAAACTAACCTTAAGTCCAAATTTAACTTTCAAAACTATACGGTTCTAATTGGGCCAAATTTTAACTTTCTACGTCAAATAGTTTCAGAGAAAATCGGGTGTGACAGACGGACAGACATCGAACTGATCCCGTAAGTGTTCTGTACGGAACACCAAAAATAAGAAAAGTTATTTACACAATATTTCTCTAGCAAAAATAAGTTGTAAAATAAATATTTTGATCTTTCTACGCTACAGAATGGGTAAAGTCAAGCATTACTATTGAAATAAAATTATACTTTACTATATAGGGTGAAAAGTCCCGAGCTTTTTAAAGAAAAAACAATATTTTTGCCACAAATAGATTTTATTCTTCAACATAGTTTCCTTTAAGAGTGATACACTTATTTCAGCGATATTCCAACATTTGGATACCCATCGACAAATCATACTATGGTATGATTTGTCGACCTCAGTAAAATAAGCCTGTTTTGTATTCCACTTCTTCATTTGAGCCAAGTCACTTTCCTTGGAGTCACCATTTCAAATTGGGAAAACATAATAATTGCTGGGGGCAATGATGAATACGGTGAATGAAGAAGCAATTCATTGGTCCAATTTTACCATCAATAGTTGTAAGCTAGCATGATTTTGGTGAAACAACACTAAATGCGGCCTTTTCTTCTAGATTTTACCATTTAAACGGTCCAACAAACCAACGTAATAGTCACTCCTTCTTAAGTTGCAAAATATGCCTCATGCGTTCTGCTGATATCTTTGCGATTTCAGCTTTCTCATTTTAACTTTGCAGTCAATCAAAATACAATGCTGAATTTTTTGGAGTGACTGCCTCTTTTGGATCTACGTGTTTATTCCATTGTTTTCTTATAATTCTGCTCCATTCGGATATTTCTTGGATCTTAATTTTTGTAGATCTTTGTTGCGGATTTTGTCGTGAATAATTTTTCCATGTATGTCCCTAATCACCTTCATTTCTGTTGTCTTCATCATTTGTGCTGTTGTCTTGTATATTCTTATTTCCACTTTGAGGTATTTATTTTTCCAGATTATATCCGTCAAGTAACCTGCTATTTGTGATGCCTTCCTAGACTCTTGTTTTACTTCCCTGTTTAAATCTCCGTAGCTTGTTATCATTGTTCCCAGGTATTTAAAATTATTAACCTGTTCAATAATACTTCCTCGGATCTCCAGCTTGCATGTTAATAATTCTTTCGAAGCTACCTTGCATTTTGTCTTGGTTGTGTTAATAATCATGTTTAGTTTTCTCGCCTGCAAATTGAAGTCATGAAAGATCTTCTGAAGGTTGTCCTCAGAATCGGAGATGAGGACTGCATCATCGGCGTAGCAGATTGTGTGAACGTGTGTGTTGCCCATTTTGTATCCTCTAGTTTTTGGAAGGTTCTCTACTATTCTGTCCATGACAAGGTTAAAGATAAAGGAACTAAGTGAATCGCCTTGTCTTATTCCGGCGTTTACTTTTACTTCCTTGCTTAGTATATATCTGTTTTGCATTCTGTGTTAATGTCATCTTCTGGTTTGTCCGCTTTTCTTGTAATATTTTTATAATATCTGTTAATTGCACTCTATCAAAGGCTTGAGTCATGTCGACGAAACACATATAAGCAGGTTTGTTAAATTCTTTAGCCTTTTCCATTATCTGCCTCACCATAAATATGGCATCTATAGTCGACCGACTTTTGCGGAATCCCTGTTGTTCCTCTCTTATTTGAATATCCTTGCTCATTTCTCCCAGTATGATTTTTGCTAATACTTTTAAGGTAGTATTTAGGAGCGTTATTCCGCAGTCGTTTTTTGAATATTGGGATTGTTATGCTAGTTTTTCAACCTGTAGGTATTTGTCCATTTTTTTGCTATGTTTGTAAAGAGCTGTGCTAGTTGTTGATGTAGGTTTTCTTCCCCATACTTTAGCATCTCATTTGTAATGTTGTCTGGTTCTGAGGTTTTTCTATTTTTAAGTCTTCGTTCTGTCTGTTCTAAAGGTACTTCGAGATTTACTTCTTCCACTCCTTTAAGTATGATCGCATTTAAGGTCACTAAATCATCGAGAGATAGTTGCTTTCGACGAAGCAGATATGCTATAATACTTCCCTAGCCATTCTTAGGTTCTGCCTATATATTTTTCCATCTAAAAGCAATGTTTAATCAACACACGAAATTCTTTTTGTTCCATTGTTTTCCAGAAACCAAAAGTAGCACCACTCAAACAGCTGTAACTCGCAAACTAAAGACAAAATGTCAACAAATCTTCTGATATTTGACACTACCCGAAAATCATATGTTTTTTTTTTTGTGTTGCCATCTTTCAGAAAATCTCAGGACTTTTCACCCCATGTAAATATAATGAGATAATAATCACAAAGGAATGGTTCTAGAGATATAGAGACTGTATCTAATTGGAAATACATATCTAACTTTTTTAATATTAACTTATAGGTTTAATATTGCCATTTAATATATTTCTAGGTCACTCTGCTAATCATATTTCACGTCTACCTACATACTATTTCAACTACTATTGGGAATAATGAAAAAATAATATTATTTTTAGATTACCTTGCTTCAAAAACCTTGAAAAAGTCTTAACACCTAATATATTCGAAACTTTTAATTTTCTTCCTCACCCTTCTCTATAACCCCGGTATGTGAAACTATAAAGAAACATACATATTTTGCTCATTATCTCAACTACTCAACTAAAAAGAAGAACAGTTTCCGGCATATTATGGAACTTCGACTAAATACATCGAATCCAACACTTTTTACCCCATCTCCTTACGACGAAACTTTAGTTCCCATCAAACACTAAGTGAGTACCAAACTTCAAATAAATATCTCATTTTGTTGGAGAGCTATCACTGCATCAAACCGACGGACCAACGAAAATTGAAAATCATGTTTTTCGATACAATATCCACCATAGCGAGGTAAATAATAAAATGTTTTTAAACAAATTAGTTAACATTGATATTAACTAATTAAATTTTCCAATGAAAAAGGACATAGGAAGTGTAAATAACTGAATGTAAAAACGCAAATTGTAACTAAAACCTCGCCTTAATCGAGAAACTTTCCCTTCACTGTAATAAAAATAAAAGGATCCATTAAACCCCAAAATTACTGGTGCATTAAAGTTTAAAAGTTTATCTTACAAAGCGTTTTCTTTTATGTCTACACAAAAAGTTTTATTGAGCTCTCCCATTTTAAATTTTATCTTTTCCAAAACAAGTACAAACATGATGCCGCTAATTTTTAAATAAAATTAGTATCACAAAAATAAAAATTGTTGACAATATTTGATTGAAACAAAAAATATATATATATATATATATATATATATATATATATATATATATATATATATATATATAGTTGGTTAATTTTGACGTTAAATCTATATATATATATATATATATATATATATATATATATATATATATATATATATATATATATATATATATATATAATAAATTCTTTTCTTCTTTAATACTCAATATTTCGTTATTGTTTGATAACTTCTTCAGAAGTAACTACAATATTAATTCACGGATTAGACATGTTCGTTTATGTATTACAATGTTGAAATATAAAACAGATAAACATGAATAAACGAATAAATAAATAAAACAAATGTTCGAAAATCGGAGTCCTCGGAATTAAAACTTCACATCTCGATTTTTCTACTCAAACTGAAAGTAAACAGCCTCAGTGCATATGTACTGACGTGAATTCCTGCTATTTTTTCCGTTCATTTCCAGTTTTTTGTTTCCTAACCTCAAAATATTGGTTTAAGGGGAAAACATTTTCATCGAATGAAGGGATTATCTCTGCTGTAAGCGAGTATTATGCACAGCTCGAAACATTTTTGATTTTGCATAAAAATGGTAATTACCTTAATTTTTATAAAACTTTTTAATCCACCCTCGTATATTACATAGTAATATATTTTGTTTAAACATTTTGTTTATGATTGGTCTATTGACGCATCTAAACAACAATCATCTAGGTTTTAGGTTTAACTCTGTTATATTTATTATATTTTTAAACAAGAGGTTGGGCCCTTTCCGAAAACCTTAACAGATGGATTCAGTAAAATGGTCTAAAAGTGAGATCCGATCTAGTTGTCATAGAAGTTAAACTTTTAATTTTCCAGCTTTTTAATGTGGACACTGTTATATTTTATATGATTCCAAAAAAAAACCGTTTTAACTGGAAAATAAAAATCGAGAAATTAGACCTTGGAACTGGACGGAAAGTCAATAGTTTTTAGAATCATAAAAACATTTTTGATTTTCATTGATTTAATCATAGATAAAAACAAATTTTCTGGATGGGTACTGCACAATATTATAATTTTAGTTGGATTACTCGTACTCTTGTCAATTTAAATTATTTAAGTAATTGTCGTATTAGACCAATTGTAAAGTTAGACCTGGTGAATTAGGCAGCCAATAATCTAGTTTTAATTATTATTATGAAAGTTATGCGATGTTGATTTTACCGATTTAAATTTTTATATTACAGGAAAAACAGGTGAAAAAACCTGCCCGTCAATGGAATATTTAATAAGTTTTAATTCGATTTGTGAAATATGATCCATCCATTTAAAAAAAAAACATAGTAATTAGGTCAAGTAATATTGCAATGACTTTTACTTCAGCTAATCAGATAATCAATACTGATAATTCCACGACGATAAATAAAATTTGGCACCAGACACTGACACAGCTTTTAGGAAATATTGTTTTGGGAATCAGGGAGTTGACCTATTTTCACCAAATTCTAAGGGTATTAATTTACTAAAAAGCGCCAAACCAGGCCTTACTCAGCAATATTTTCTATACATTTAACTCATATACGAAGTGTGTCACAAAAATTTTTTTTTATTAAAATTCCTTTGAAAACAATAAATTTTTACCTATATAAGTGATATAATAATTTAATTAGTAAAACTATAATTCATATAATTCAAATATAAAGTGGGTCATAATAATGGACAATTTTTTTGATATAATATTATGTCTAAAAATTATATGCGAAGAGTGTTATAATCCAGTCGCCTGGGAGTTGAACAGCACATAAATTTAAATAAGTTAGATTTTTGGCCAGAGAGATTTATTAGCAGCCAAATAATATTTAGAAAAAAGTTTTGCAGCAATCGAGGCATGGCCGGCTGAAAAATGGGGTCCGAAAGGGCCCCATTTTGGGTTTTTCAAGAATACGTCGAAAAATATGTATAATTTAATATAGATCAAGCAATTCTGCACAAAAAAAGAGGTCTCTTGATGGCATCGTTTTCGAGAAAATCGTAATTTAAAACGTGTTGTTTTACTCGGATATTTCAAAGAGCGACGAGCGAAATTCTGAAATTTTCACGCGCATCGCGCTCGGAAAACTGCCATAACTTCCTTAACCTGAACTAAAAAAAAAAAGCATACTAAAGGGGAAAGTTTAACCTTTCTGAGGCATCCACAAAATTCATTTTTTTTTTTTAATTGAGATTGGGAAATGAATTTGAAAGGAAAACTTTTTTAACACGAACACTTATATTTTTTTATGTACAGTCGACACTGTTTATAGTGAAACTTTATATAGTGAAAAACTCTTTATAGTGCAATTTTTTCAAGACCTAGAATATTTATTATACATAGCAATATATACGGATTTTTTCTTTACATAGTGAAAAACTTTCTATAGTGAAATTTCGGTCAACATTTTGGTCTTTTACTATATAGAGTGTCGACTGTATTAATATTTTAATAAATTTAATCTAACCAAAAAAACTCTTCAGACATTTTCTTCGTCATATATTTCTTTTTCATTTAGGAATACACTTTTCATTGCCTGATATCTGATTTTAAATACACTGAAAATAAAAAAATACGTTTTTTTTTTTACTATTTTTTAGAGTTAAAGTAATTTTTGTATTCGAACAATCCTAGAAATCAAAACAAGATTCGCAGAACATAATGTGTCTTATAGGTTAAAAAATGAAAAATCACACTAAGAATTTTTTAGAAACAGGCTATCCATTTCCCAATATTAGTTGTTTATCAATACTCCATACAGCACCTAGAGGGTCAAAAAATTTCTTAGAATCTATAGAAATTTACAGACATTTCAAAGAACCCATAATATAAATTTACTAAATAGTCAAGTAGACTTCGGAAATTCCGTCCTTTATCAACTCAACATAACACCTAATATACCCATATATTTTCATTATATAAACATAAATACCAAAAATCTGTTTTAGTCTTAGTTAAGCCTTTGAAAATGTAGTTGTACTACGAAATTGCGATAATGCATTTGTAAATCTTTACAAAAATATATTTAGTGTCGGTTAACAAAGTTATTAAGTAATTTTATTGTTAATGTACGGTCACAAAGTAACGGACCAATCAATCAACTCTTTGTCTTAGAAATGTTGAAAATAAGTACCGTAATTTTATATATGTTTTTTCTAAATTATTAAATATTTCTCTTAAAGAAAAACACTTTACCATTACAATTTAATAACACGTTTACATTGATTTTTCATTTTTAGTGTTCCGTACGGAACACTTATAAGATCACTTCGTTGTCTGTCCGTCTGTCACACCCAATTTTCTCCGAAACTATTTGTCATAGAAAGTAGAAATTTGGCACTAATATAGGAATTGATGGCCTCATCAGAGCCATGTAGTTTTGAAAGTTAAATTTTGACTTAAGGGGTTAGTTTTGGGGGGTGAAATCAGAAGTGAAAAAAAAATTTTTTTACTAGGTAATCGAGTGTGGTGTCAAATGAAAGCTTGTGAAAACGCGAGTAAAAAATATATATATATATATAATGTAATACTTGCTCGCACTTTTCTTTGTATTATTTTAAAAATATCGCGAAAAATCGCTGTCCACCCGCCTTATCTCGAAAAGTAATTATCAAAAAATTTTGAAAAAATTCTGGAATATTCTCCACGGGGTGTAGATTGAACGAAAATTATCACGAGTGCATTACCTTTAATAATTTATCTGATATATAAAAAAAACAAAAATTTCAAGGTAATCAGATTTCAGTAAAGATTAGAAACAAACTTTGTTGAAAACTCATTTGGGGTGTATTTTGTTAAGTCAGTGATCATTTTATACCTCTGTAACAAAATTTTTTATTTGAAAAGCAATCAACGTACGGAACACAAATTGCGCAAGTTCAACTTGCACTTGACCGGTTATTAATGGAATTGTCTATATATTAGAACTACTATTATTGATAACTTTACATGAGAAATTGGGGGTTTTTATAAAAAATAATACTTTGGCTATTTTGTTTAAATCTCTGTCTTATTTGTAATTACAAGGTATTCATAAATTTGACACTTTTGAGTTCGAGTTAAAGTTGGAGAAGGAAGTAAATGCTTTAAGCTAACAACCAGGTAGCGGAACTTTCCTCAGGAGTTCAGGTAGAAAATACGCAGCTGATAAATCTATACTTTTTTTCCGTTTCGGAGCAAAGTAGAGGAAAGTACTGCGCAAGCAGCACCACTACTTCATCGAATTGTCATCTAATGTTTACTAACGGTATGCACGTGGATATAATTTCGGAGCAGATGTAATTGTGGTTATATTTTATGGAATAACGACTATTTTCAAGAAAATTGTTTTCTGTAAAGTATAACGCTGCTCTTTCTAAATTTGGTATTGATGGTACAGTGATTGTGGTACTGAAGAATAGAGAGAAAAGAGTAAATATATTAATTTATTGTGTCTTACTCGAGCCTCTGAATATCCAATTGCAGAAGAGGAGGATTTGGAAGAATTTCTGGAATCAGAAATTTATGGCATACATGAAATTTAAGAACAATTTTGAAAATATAGTTTTGAATAATGTATGTTAACCAAATTATATTTTTTTAAATAACATATGCATTTTTTGTGTTATTTTCTCCTTATAATTCCATCTTGCTCCATATTTTTCTGTATTTATAAATTTTTGGCATTATCTTAAGGTAAAGTTAAAATTTAATAACAAATTCATATGATCTTATGTTAATTTACACGCTCCTTCTTTGATACTGTACTGAAGAATTCATTGGACACGAATTCTTTAAAAAAGTTATCGGTATGTTCAAAAAAAATTTAATACAATTGTCAAAATATGCGTTTATGGCAAACCCACATATTTTAGATCGCGATTTTCTTAAAAACTGTGCATTTTAAAGGAAAATATAAAAATACATTTAACTCCTCCTGGGGCGGCTGTAGGTGGATTGAGTAGCTTACAGTTGTCACTGCCGGTCCCAAGCCCGGACAAAGGAGGAGGGTTGTAGTGGTAGGCCAGCTCCCTACCCTATGTAACAAAAGCCTCTGCTAAAAAGCCTCGGAATCGAACGGATATACGAAGACGAAAACAGCAAAGAAGAAGGACAACGATATGTGGTACATGGAACATACAAGGTCTCTCCAGGAAAGTAAATGAAGTTGTAAATGAATTAGAAAATCTTCAAGTCGAAATTGCAGTACTGACGGAAACAAAGAAGAAAGGAAAAGGCTCCTAAAGTTGGGGGCATTACGATCACTTTTATAGTGGAGTGCCCAAAGAAGATAGAGCAAAACAAGGCGTATCCATACTAATACACAGAAAACTGAGGAAATTCGTAACCACCTGGGAACCGATTAGTGAAAGAATCATAACGATGAATCTCAAAATACTAGGTAATAACACAACCTTACTGGGGGTATACACTGTCAACGACGACGATCGGGCTAATAACAAGGATTCATTTTTTGAACAACTAAATGAGGAAATACGCAAAATTGGAACATCAAGAGAGATATTACTTTTGGGTGATCTAAATGGAAGAATAGGAAGGAAAGAACACGATAAAGTGGTAGGAAAATATGGCGAAGAAGTTACTAACGACAACGGAAGAAGAATTATAGAGATATGTGAACAAAACAACCTTACAATACTAAACGGACACTACCAGCATGGGGATATTCATAAATATACGTGGAGACAAACAACAAGAGATTTAAAAAGTATTATCGACTATATGATAATACGTCAGAGATCTAGATTAAACTTCCTAGATGTAAGAGTCCAAAGAGGGGCTTCATGTGGCAGCGACCACTACCTCGTGAAAGAAAAGATAATCTCACGAACAACACGGGAAAGCAAACTGGAAGATACAAGTACACAGCACACAACAAGTGAAACAACAATAAGATATAATACAGACAGCTTACAAAATGAAAGTATCAGAAATCTATACAAGAGTAGACCGGACCAAAAGATACAACGGACGGGATTTGTTAATATAAAAGAAGAATATATATATAAAGGAATGCCTACACGCAGCCGCACTGGAAGCATTAGGGTACCAAGAGAAAAGGGAAAAACAGCAAAAACCATATTGGTGGGATGAAGAAATTAAATACGAAATTGAAGAAAAACGGAAAAGCTATCACAAATACTTAAGTTCAAAGAGCACAAACGACAAAGTAAAATACAAAGAATCCCAAGCTAGAGTACGCAAAATGACTAGTGACAAAAAGAACAACCAATGAGAAAAGACATGGTCAAGACTCAACACTTACATAGGAGGAAGAAAAAGCACAGAAAGCTGGAGACTTCTTAAAAATATGAGAGCAGAACGGAAAAGAGAAATCTTCTCACCAACAACACCAGAAAAATTGAACCAATATTTTACAAATATGCTAACAGAAGATAGACCAGAGTTCAAAAGTACCCAACATGGAAACCCAAATATAGTTATACGAGGATCCCCAATAAGGATAACAACATTAGAAGTTAAAGAAGTATGTAAAACGCTAAAAAATGGTAGAGCTCCAGGACCAGGAAACATCCCAGGAGAGATAGTAAAATACGGAACTGAAAAGCTATTTAGCGCTTTGAGGAACTTATTCCAAAGATGCATTAACACATCAGAAGTACCCGAGGAATGGAAAATATCGTACATATCAACAATTCATAAGAAAGGAGACAAAAATAATTGCGATAAGTATAGGGGAATAACGGTTACAGGATCTATTAGCAGAATATACGGAAAAATACTTAAAAATAGAATAGAAACGGAATACGCGGACGTAGAAGCTGAAGAATAGGCAGGCTTTAGAGCAGGAGGATCCACAATAGACCATCTCTTCTCACTGACACAAATCCTAGAAAAGAAAACCGCATTTGATCAGGAAGTCCATGTCTTGTTTGTTGATCTAAAAAAGGCCTACGACAGCGTGCCCCTAATGAGATTCTGGGAAACACTACAACAGAGTAATATAAGCACCGAAATAATTAAAGCCGTAAAATCCTTATACCAAGATGCAAGAAGTAGTGTGAAAACCAAATATGGTATAACAACAGGGTTTCCGGTCACAAAGGGTCTCAAACAGGGCTGCTGTATATCCCCAACGCTATTTAAAATCTATTTGGAGAGTGCACTGAAGAACTGGAAAAGGAAATGCAGCAGTATGGAGTCGGAGGACAATAGCAGGACTTGAAACTGGCCACAGGACACACCATCAAACACTGTGCCAGTTATAAGTATTTGGGAACGAGAATATCTAGGGACGGAACACTGGAAGAAGCAATATTCGAGAGGAATATCCAAGGAAGAAAAGCGATTGCAATGTAGTATACTATGGGACAAAAACATAACCATTGAAAATAAGAAGAGAAATTACAACTCAATAGTGAAAAGTATAATAACTTACAGCTCCCAGGTGTGGCCATTAAAGGAAAGAACAGAAAAAATACTAAAAGCTACAGAAATGGATTTCTGGAGACGAGCAGCCAGAAAATCCAGAAAAGACCGCATACCAAATGACACGATAAGGCGAGCTTTAGAAATAAAGCACGATATAGTGGACGAAATCAGAACCCAACAGTTGGTATGGTACGGACATGTACAGAGAATGTCACAAGACCGACTGCCAAAAAAGATTTTAAATTGGAACCCTCATGGAAAAAGAAAGCGAGGAAGACCACGCCCAAGCTGGAGAGCAGGAATCAACAAGGAAGTACTAGAGAGAGATCTGGAGGAGGAGGGATGGAGAAACCGGGTGGAGTGGAAATTAGGCATCGGAAGACGGAAGACGTTATAAAACCGATTGACATATATATATATATATATATATATATATATATATATATATATAAAGATACATTTTTTACGCAGAATCGTTTGATCTATAGTTTTTTCATGAAATATTTTCACAAATTAGGCATATTTTTCGAGATATTTTTGATAGACCCAAAATGGGGCCTTCCGGACTCCATTTTTCAAGCGGCCATGCCCGATTGCTGCATGCTGCTAGTAATGAACCTCTGTGGTCAAAAATCTAACTAATTTAAATTTATGTGCAATTTTACTACATTTTCGTCTCTGCTGACTGGGCTAATAGTATATAGGACCGTCATGTTGTTGCCAAACCATGAAATCAATTTAAAAATTTGTCCTAAAATCAAAAATATATAGGGTATAATATTAAAAAGTGTCTATTTCTTGTGAAACTGGAAATAATCATCATTTGTTTTCTATCTTAAATGGACGTCTATTGTAACAATACCATTATACCGAATTTCACTTTGCTATTAAAAGTGGTTTAGTTATGGAAGCCGTGGATAATAATTTTAAGGCTACCCTATATATATATATATATATATATATATATATATATATATATATATATATATATATATATATACATACATATGTATATATATATATATATATATATATATATATATATATATATATATATATATATATATATATATATATATATATATATATATATATATATATATATATATATATATATATATATATATATATATATATATATATATATATATATATACATATTATCATCAGCTTATTCCATCCATAGTCGGATGTAAGCCTCCCCAAGTTGTCTCTAATGAACTCTGCATCTAATCGTGACACGGTAATCTTTTATGTCGTCCGTCCATCTTGCCATGTCTACCTCTGCAACTTTTATGTTCTCTAGGCCTCCATTCAACCATACGACGTGTCCATCTGTTATCATTCATCCTTGCGATATGCCCCGTCCAGTTCCACCTTAATATACAAATTCGTTATATTACATCTGTCATTTTTGATCTTCTTCGTATGTCGATGTTAGGAATACGAACTTGGAGTCAAATATTTAGCATTTTGCTCTCCATTACTCTTTGGGTTACCTGGAATTTATTTATTGTAATTTTATTAAAGCCCACGATTCAGTGCCACATGTCAATATCGGCAGTACATATTAATCGAACACTCTGGCTCTTATTGTATTTGGGATATCCTATTTAAATGTAGATAGTAACCTTCCAAATGCAACCTAAGCTAACCAGACTCTTTTGTGCAAGCCAGATTTAAAATTATTTTTTGATATTTCGATTTTTTGTCCTAAATACATGAATGTTTGTACCTTTCCTATTCTTTTACCTTCCATTAATAGTTCCTGGCTGTTATCTTCAGCATCGTTGTTCAAATATTTGGTTTTGGTAAAGTTTATTTTTAGACTTATTTCTCGAGACTAGTTATGTGATTCCATCAGCATTTCCTGTAATTCTTCTAATTCTTCTTTTATGTTGGCGATTAGGGTGACATCATCTGCGAACCTTAAGTGATTTAATCATTCACCGTCCATTAATATTCCTATATTTTCCCACTCTAGCGATGTGAACATGTCCTCTAAAGTCAACGTGAACAGCTTTCTGGATATTGAGTCGCCTTACCTAATTCTCCTTTAAATTGTGATTTTATTTGTTTTTTTTATTCAAGCATTATTTGTCATGTGATATTTTTATATATTTATTCAAGAAGTTGTGTATCTTTCGTCAACTTTGCTGTTACTTAAGGCGTTAAGGACTGTCGATATCTGTACCGAATCAAATGCTTTTTCATAGTCAACAATTGCTTTCCACAAGGTGACCTTATATTCATTTGCTTTTTCGACAGTAATCTAATTGTTTGAGATGGTCCAAAGTACTGTATCCTTGTCTAAATCCCGCTTATTCAAGTGGTTGATAGCTGTCTAATTTCTTGGTTAATCTATATGTTATGATTTTGGTGAGGATTTTGTATAGTCCCGATAACAGGCTGATGGGTCTGTAATTCCCCAATTTAAATTTGTTCCCTTTTCTAAAAATAAGTACAATCAAGGCATCTACCCAAGGTGTTGGTATTTTACTTTCTATAAAAAACCTGTTAAATAGACCTTGAAGAGACTGTATTATCGATGCCCATCCGTGCCTTATCTCCCATTATCTCACCATAACTCCCATTATCTAGACTTATCTCTGCTTATCTCCCATTATCTCTCCTTATCTCCCATTATTTCTCCTTATCTCACCTTATCTCCCATTATCTAGGCTTATATCGAATTATATAGAACATATGTATAAATTTATAAAAACACGTAAATCGGATACGTGGTTCTCGAGTGATAAGCGCACTAACGGACAGACAGACAGACAGAAAGACGTTGTATTTTATATATATTGTATTCTTTGCTACATGATATTGTTCCATATTTAATGCTTTAGGGAGTGTATTGCAAGAGAACGCGCTAGCGGCAAACTTTTCTCCGACTTGATTCACTATTATCGTCACTGCTTATTCCTTATGTCACCTAATAAAAATATATCCTATAACCTGGCCAGAGAACATACGTATGTTTAAAAAAAAGCAGGTAAATCGGATAAGTGGTTCTCCCGTGATAAGCACACTAACGACGGACGGACAGACAGACAAACGGACAGAGAGACATTGCATTTTATATATATTATAGATATTCTCTGCTACATAATATTCTTCCATATTTGGTTTGGACTGTGTATTGCAAGAGAACGCGCTACCGGCAAACTTTGTCCGACTTCATTTACTATTATTGCCACTGCTCATTCCTTATGCTACCTATCGTAATAAAATATAGCCTATAACCTGGCCGGAGAACATATGTATGTTTAAAAAAAAAAAAGTACGAAAATCGAATAAGTGGTTCTCCAGTGATAAGCGCACTAACGGACAGACAGACAGAGATACGTTGCATTTTATATATATTATAGATGTAATGAAATATATACCTATAACCTGGTCAGAGAACATATGTATGAATTTAAAAAAATCACGTAAATCAGATAAGTGGTTCTCGAGGGATAAGAGCATTAACGGACAGACAGACAGACAACCATTGCATTTTATATATATTATAGATATAGATTATTATTATTATTATATAACCTGGCCAAAGAATATATGTATGAATTAAAAAAAAGACAGGTAAATCGGATAAGTAGTTCCCGCGTGATAGACGCACTAATGGACAGACAGAGAGACATTGCATTTTATATATATTATAGATTATACATTACAGATATTCTTTTGCTACATAATATTGTTCCATATTTAATGGTTTAGGCTGTGTATTGCAAGGGAACGTGTTTAACGGTTTAGGCAGCGTATTGCAAGAGAGTGCGCTAGCGGCAAACTTATTTCCGACATCATTCACTATTTTACGTCACTGCTCATTCCTTATGTTACCTATCGTAATAAAATATAGCCTATAACCTGGCCAGAGAACATATGTATGTTTTAAAAAAAAAAAGTACGTAAATCGGAGAAGTGGTTCTTCAGTGATAGGCGCACTAACGGACAGACAGAGAGACGTTGCATTTTATATATATATATATATATATATATATATATATATATATATATATATATATACATATATATATATATATATATATATATATATATATATATACGATATATATATATATATATATATATATATATATATATATATATATATATATATATATATATATACGAATATATATATATATATATATATATATATATATATATATATATATATATAATACTTCTTATAATTCATGTTATTAGGCTTTCAGCAAATGTTATTATTGAAACATAATTCTGCAGAGACTTGGTGGGAAAAAAATTAGTTTTTTTGTTAATTTGATATGTTAAGAATCGTACACTGGAACAATTCAATTACAAAGCAAGGGATTAAACTTTTAATTTTAAGTTTTCATTATACTTTATCCTAACAGATATAAAGAAAATTGAATTAAGCGGTGAAATTTTCGGAGATTCGAATGCTTAATAAAAGTGAATAAAAATACAACTTCTTTTTTTGAAGAAAACAAAGTCGATTTTGATTTTATTTTGAGCTTCTTAAAGCCCTGCTTCTATCGTAGGGAATTTTTCAAAATATTTGGTAAGGTATATTAACTTAGTGTTTGTCAAGTAAGAAAGTGATCGCTCATATTCTTCAAAAACTGTGTTTCCAGAAAATTTTTTCCATCAGTGTAGTGTTGGTGTGCTAACAACGGCGCAATTACCTTAGTAAGTTGCCCAATCGCCTGGCATCTTCGAGGCATTCTGTCGACGAGATTTTCTGCGTACTCTGCAAACTTTTCAAATCTCGCGAGACAACTAATTCAAAGTCCTCTGAGTTTTTTCTCTGAGCTTTCTCTTTACAAGAGACCAAACATTTTCAATAGGATTGGCGTCCGGCGATTGTGAGAGCCACTCTAGTATCTTATCGTGAGCCGAAGCGAGCCGCTTCGGGATGTAACTTTCGATCAGTAAAGGTTTCTTCAACGTGTTTCGGAATTTGACATCATGAGCACAAAGATGTTGTCGAATGGTCTCATGGGACACATTCAAACCCAATTTTCTTAATTTTGCCGCTCCTTGACGTAACGTTAATTTCGGGTCTCGTGAAAAGAAACACGATTCGTTTTTCGGCTTTCGGAGTCACTTTACCTACCGAGCCACGTTTTGGAAAGTTGTCGACATTTTTCGTCTCGTTAAAATAATTTACCGACTTTTTCATAAACGATACCGACTTTTTAGTATATTTAGCGCAAAATATGTAATTTTAGGCCCCTTTCGATGGGAACAAAGAAAGATTGCCTCGAACCGAAGCGCAAACAAGTGACTCATTTTGGATTTTACGTGATTTCGACGAAAGTTCGGAATCAACTGATACTTTTACTAAAATGCGTCGTAGACAAAGGTTCCCTCTATCGATTTTTTGTTGAATCGCTTGATGAGATGCGCTATCTACCAAAAATTAATTAGTGTCCGCACGTTCTTACTTGACTTGACCTTAATTAAAGATTTCGGGAAAACATAATAATCATTTTTTCGTCCTTGTCCGACACTTTTCCTCTCGAACCACGTTTTGGTAGATCATCAATATTTTTAAACTGAGAGTATCGTTTTACACATTTGCTAACTTGCTCATATAGTTGGCAGCCGCTGTAGGTGTCATTTTCCCACCCTTTGAATGATAGAAACAGCCTCAAAACAAGAACTGTATGCAGCATCCATATTCGATAACGTACTGTTTAACCATAAATAAGGCTAGAAATAAATATGTTTCCACAAAACATTCTTTGCAGGGGTGCCAACAATAACCTCAAAAAAAAAAGAATTTCTTTTACCGACTACGAGTTATAACCGACACGTTCTTACTAACCTGAACTAAAGGCCTGAAACAGGTAGAAGGTACAAGTACACAATATTTCATTATTATTGTTTCACCTGTAATATTTATAAAATGCAACGTCTCTCTGTCTGTCTGTCTGTCTGTCCGTTAGTGCGCTTATCACTCGAGAACCACTTATCCGATTTACGTGATTTTTTTTTTAAAAAAACATACATATATTCTCTGGCCAGGTTATAGGATATATTTTATTACGTTAGGTAAAATAAGGAATAAAGAGTGACGATAATAGTGAATCAAGTCGGAAAAAAGTTTGCCGCTAGCGCGTTCCCTTGCAATACACTACCTAAACCATTAAATATGGAACAGTATGATGTAGCAAAGAATATAATATGTATAAAATGCAACGTCTCTCTGCCTGCCTGTCTGTCCCTTAGTGCGCTTATGACTTGAGAACCACTTATCCGATTTACATTTTTTAATCCAAATATTCCATACTCTGGCCAGGTTATCTATAATCTTCTGTAATATATATGAAACGCAACGTCTCTCTATCTGTCTGTTTATCCGTTAGTGCTCTTATCATTCCAGAACCACTTATCCCATTTACGTGTTTTTTTTTTTAATTCATACATTTGTTCTCTGGGTAGGTTATCTATAATCTTTTATAATATACATAAAATGCAACGTCTGGCTGCTTGTCTATTTGTCCGTTAGTGCGCTTATCAGTCGAGAACCACTTATCTGATTTACGTGATTTTTTAAATTCATACATATGTTCTCTGACCAGGTTATAGGTATATATTTCATTACATCTATAATATATATAAAATGCAACGTATCTCTGTCTGTTATCTATAATTTTCTATAATATAAATATAAAATGGAATGTCTTTCTGTATGTCTGTCTGTTAGTGTGCTTATCACGCGAGAACCACTTATCCGATTTACTTTTTTTTTTTTAAGACATACATATGTACCCTGGCTAGGTTATAGGATATATAGGTGACATAAGGAATAAGCAGTGACGATAATAGGGAATGAAGTCAGAAAAAAGTTTACCGCTAGCGCGTTCTCTTGCAATACACTGCCTAAATCATTAAATATGGAACAATATCATGTAGCAAAGAAAATAATAATATAAAATACAACGTCTTTTTGTTTGTCTGTCTGTTTGTTAGTGCGCTAATCACTCGAAAAGCACTTTTCTGATTTTCGCGTTTTTTTTTTTTTTTATTCATATATATGTTCTCTTTCCAAATTATATAATAATAATAATCTAAAATCTATAATGTATTTAAAATGCAACGTCTCTCTGTCTGTCTGTCTGTCCGTTAGTGTGCTTATCATTCAAGAACCACTTATCCGATTTACGTTTTTCTTTTTATTCTTAACTTCATTTCATCAAAGAAAAAAATCTATAATATCCATAAAACGCAATGTCTCTCTGTCTGTCTGTCCATTAGTGCGCTTAGCACTCAAGAACCACTTATCCAATTTAAGTGTTTTTTTATAAAATATATATGTTTTCTGGTCAGGTTATAGGATATATATTATTACGTTACTTAATACAAGGAATCAGCAGCGGCGATAATAGTGAATCAATTCCACACGAGCGGATCCGCGGGCACGGCTAGTTTATAAATAAACACTAATTTTTTGGTTTTGTATTGCTCAGAGTCATAACTTTAGCTGGCTTAGTGGTATTTATATAAAGTTAGATCTTTAGTTCCCAAATTAGACTAATGTGAACTTAGACATTTTAGTAAATCACATCATAAACAGCCAGATTCAGTAAAAGTGTCTAAGTTTTAATTACCATTAAATTAACATCATCTAGCTATACAGTTCACTTTTATTATAATAGTTCTGGTTGTAAATGACACACACAATGAATAATTAAATGTTTTTACAAGAAAATGTATTACAAAAATTGATACTTAAAACCTTGAAACAGGTAGTAAATTAAATGGCTTGTGGAATTTTACTACAATTTTTAAATAAACATGACTTATCCGGTCTCGTACTGCACAATATCCTACCTTTAGTTGCCGTACGGCTGTTCTTGGCAATTTAAACATGTAACTGCTAAATAAGAACCATGTGAAAATTAAACCTTTTAATAAATGTGGCAATTAGTATTTCCGCTATGTACATATAAAATCTATTTTTGCCTTCGCTAAAATATGGAATTTTCAATATTACTAAAATATCATTTATTCCCATAGATAATCATGTAACTTACCTGAATTCTATCAGCTACTTCTAGTACTAATTTCGTACATTTGTCTACCAATCGACTAAATTCGGACATAGACCTCAATTGCTCCTCGTTTCTCGTCCGGAGTAACTTTAATGGAGCAGCTAAAGGTAATGCCGTGACATGTTGAGAATCTTTTTGAAGCGGAAGCGCAAAAACGTGCTCTTCTTCCAATATTGATAATAACCTGCAACAAGGATTATATCATTTAGAATGTTTTAATTACAAACTCATATAAACTCATTAAATCTTGAATGATCTCATTATATACGTATGAAGTACTATTTTATATTATGTGATATCTCTTTTAGTTAATTTTAATAATATTGTCAAATTGACTTGGTCATGGAGCGACGTGCTTCTGGTAAAAATAATAAGGCACTGCACTGCACTACTTTGAGGCTTTAGGCCACTATAACTTTTTGAAAAAATCTTTTTTTTATTTGCTTAATCGATGCTTTACATCTCAAAAATATAATAGAAATCGTTATATATTGAAAACAAATTTTTAAAAATATGTTTAAAAACGTATCGGAAAATATGAAATTACGTATTTCGCGCGCTTCGGATTTTTCACTATCCTAGTAAAAATGAGACCTATATTTACGATGTGCTTTTAGAACGTGATAATAGAGGGAGCCTGTAATTATCCTGTATTCAAGTTTTTCACCATAGTGAAACCGTTGAAACCACGTGGTTTGTATGGTGTGTTCGATGCACGCGCTGCTAGAACGAGTACACGCTGTAAAAAAGAGATTTTGCAATTTTTTTTTTAGAATTAAGTTTTGCTTTCATAATAATCAAGTGAATTATGGATGCAAATAGAGTTTATCGTGGCTAAAAAGGCACACAAAGCTCCACGTGATCCGCAAGTAGGAGCAACGTTTCAAAGGGGAAGCCGCTGAATAGATTCGAGGCGGAGATGAAGTCGGAGGGAGTCAGCACATTTGCGAAAATATTAAAATCACCCAACAAATTCAATGATGTGCCTATTGATGATACGTACGGCTATCGAATAATAAATTTTGCAGCCCCCATGAGCTGCGGCACAGACGTGCGGCGAGGATTAGCCAAGCTGAGTTCTCATTGTCTGATGCTGCGAAAGAGGCACTCTCGGTCTCCAAATCCACGAGAAGGGCAGAAGACCGAAGAAAATATTAGTTTAGAAGGCCACTTATACGGTGCCGGGATAGCAGACTAATCGTAAAAACTTTTTATTATAGCCATTTTCAATTTTAAAAGCTAGAAATTAGTAATTGAAACTTTAAGCGTGTTTATCTCAAAATCGTGTTTTTCAGATCGGTTTGCAGCATAACTCAAACAATTTTTATCCGATTGACTTGAGATTTTAACTCTAGCATCTGTATTAGATTCTGAAGAGAAGTAGATAGAATTTTTACGAAATATTAGAAATTACAAAAGTTATTAACAAATTTCTGTCAATTTTTACACCGAAAATAAAGATTTTTTTTCAAAGGCTTGCCATTTTTTGGAAAATCAATATTTTAAAAATATCCTACGTACATCTCTAACTATTTACGTGTAAATTAAGCAGAATTTTTACAGGATCAAATTTACTCAAGATATGCTGCAAGCCCCGGAGCTCATTTTTTAAAAGATGTCTTTTAAAAAACTGCACTGTGTCGCCATTTCGTAAAACATATTATATCCAAAAATACATTTTTATCCCTCAGTACATACGAGGCTGGTTTGAAAAGTCCGTGCAAAGTCCGAGAGATGGCATCACCGGCGCGTATCGAGGTCATGTTTAGTTAGTAGCATCTCTTGAATGAACGCACACCAAGTTTCAGCCATATTGGTCTATTTCTTTGTGTTTGGCATTCGTGTGAATCAAGGAAGCCGAGTGATTTTCAAGAAATGGACGAAAAAGAATTTCGTATGGTGATTAAACATTATTTTTATGAAAGGCAAAACGCCTCAGGAGACTAAAGAGAAGCTTGATAAACATTATGACTCTGCACCTTCGATTAGAACAGTTTATAAGTGGTTTCAAAATTTTCGGACTGGCACAAGTGACGCTGAACGTTCTGGACGGCCTGTGGAGGTTACGACTCCAGAAATCATTGATCAAATCCATGATATGGTGATGGATGGATGGATGGAGAAGAGTTAAGGTGTGTGAGATTGCTAGTGCTGTGGGCATCTCGACTGAACGGGTACATAATATTTTGCATAAACATTTGGACATGAGAAAGCTATCCGCAAGATGGGTGCCGCGATTGCTCACGCTTGACCAAAAACGAAATCGTGTGAAGTGTTGCAAGGATGGTTTGCAGCTGTTCCAGAAGAATTCGGAGGACTTTAAGCGTCGTTTCGTCACTGTGGATGAAACATGGATACATTACTATACTCCTGAGACCAAACAACAATCTAAACAATGGGTTACCGAGGGGGAATCTGCACCAAAAAAGGCGAAGACCGTTCCTTCGGCCGGAAAGGTTATGGCGACTGTCTTTTAGGATTCGCAAGCGATAATCCTCATCGACTATCTGGAAAAGGGTAAAACTATTACAGGTGAATATTATTCATCGTTATTGGACCGTTTGAAAACCAAGCTGCAAGAAAAACGCCCGCGATTGGCCCACAAGAAAGTCCTTTTCCATCACGACAACGCACCAGCACACACCTCAGCAGTTGTGGTCGCAAAATTAATGGAAATAGGATTCCAACTCGTTTCACATCCCCCCTATTCTCCAGACTTGGCTCCCTCGGACTACTATTTGTTCCCCAATTTGAAGAAATGGCTGGCGGGACAAAGATTTTATTCAAACGAGGAGGTGATTGCAGACACTAATGGATATTTTGCAGACTTGGACAAATCCTATTATTCGGAAGGGATCAACAAACTAGAACATCGTTGGACGAAGTGTATAAGCCTAAAAGGAGACTATGTCGAAAAATAAAAAAGGTTTACCCAAACACATAAGTAGTTTTTATTTTTGCACGGACTTTTCAAACCAGCCTCGTATGTAACCATGTCGTATAGTTCATTTTTTGAATACAAATTTTTTTCACTCTGAAAACAATGTTTAAAAAGTTGATTACATAATAATAATTTTGTATTAGTAATGGTAGCTGGCACGTTTTCTGTGTAGACACAAAACAATTTTTTTAGGATAAACTTGGAAACATTGATACACTGATAAAATTTAGATTTTTATGTGTTTACGAAAGAAGGCATCTTTATTGAAAACTCGCAATGTAAAACGATTGAACTTCAGGGCCATAAGCTTCAGGTTCCCTCAAACATCCCCGCTATTTCCAGTCGTATTCATTTACATAGCTGACACCCAAATATAACAGAACCTTCCCATTGCGCTATAACGCAGACGATAAGGTATACCTGGTCTTAGACAAGTCACGCAATAACTTCAGGAACACTTGGAGTCATTACAGGGTTGGCCCAGCCGTTGGAAGATTAAGGTAAAGTCCGCAATTTTCACAAGAATAAAAAGAAAGCGAGACGGACATCTAATACTAAACAATACCCAACTCTAATGAGCATCGTAAAATACTTGGAGTTGTAAGAAATTAGTAAGGTAGGGCGAGGCCAAGGTAATCTATTACTAAATAGGAGAAGCGAGCTATTCACCAAAAATACGTCTACCATATACAAAACAGTCAAACGCCCAGCATTGGTAAATGTCTCTCAAACATTGGCCCAGCTCTTCAAGAAAAGATTAGGTAGCGTACAAGATGTACATAATCATATTCTAAGGACAACAGAAGATGGACGAAGATACATCAGAATACAGCAGCTTCATATGGATTTTGAAATGCCTACAAAGAAAATCACAACAACAAACTGGTAGTGGAAACTTTTTTACCTAAATCCAATAATAGGAGAAAACACTACGAACAAGGAGCAAAGAAGTATGTCCAACTATGTAAGTATGTCAGGACTCAGTTAGTGCATGATGTCTATCAATAATGTAATAAATAGCACTTGTGAGAAAAAAAAGTATATAGAAAGTTGAAGGGAGTCTATAGAATTTAGAGGTCTAAAAACTAGTAATCAAAAATGGAGTATTTTAAAACTAACAATAAAAAAGTAACGTTGTACAAAGAAAAAATAAATAATATGAAAAAAGAAATTTAAATACTTAACTCAATGTTATAGGAGTTAGTGAAATGTATTTAAAAAATAACAGGTAGGATTCAAAGAAGTCGGTGAAATTAAAAAAAATTTCTGTAATTCATTGTGATCGTAGAATTATAATTAAGAATAGACGATTAATGACAATGGTTGGATCAGCCATGATTTACAGAGCAGAAATATGATCAAAAATCTGAAGCCCCAAAAAAGCTCAGATATGAGAGAGTGGTTGTGAAGATTGTATGGACATGTGATGAAAGGTAATATTATTTAAAGAAGAGTGGTGACAATAAAAATAGTTAATACGAAAGACGGAAGAAAACCAAAAAGAAGATGGATGAATTGGGTTAAGGATGTTTTTAGAAAGACGAGTTAAATGGAAGAAAACTTGCTAGAAACTTGGAGTTACATAAAGGGGAGAAATGAAAATTTCTTAGAATGTTCGCTCTATTTTTTTTTGTTTCTATAGAGTTCTGAATAAATACTGTTTTACATAGTTTAATATATTATTAACGTTTGCCTTCTATATAGTTTAAATTATTAAATGTATTAATAGTATTAAATACAAGTTACTAAAATCAGTTTCCCATTACAGATCTTCGGGATCTATATGGCTAAAATACGACAGTCTCAACTTAATTGGAGTATAAAATAAAATAAAATTCTCATATACTTTCTACTGACGTAACCTATTGTAACTGGCTTCCACTTACATACTATACATATAAATATAACTACATTGTTAATAATTTGCTTATTGGCATTTACCTCAAACGGCCAGTCGATCCGATTCCTAACCGACTATAAATGTTTGTTCGAATAAAAGTTACGGTTTATTAAACACGTTGAAAAACGCAATAAAATTAGAATAAAAATAAATAATTTTAATTCACGGCAGTCTGCTGTTCAAGTTTATCTTGACTGCGCGCAAAACTTAATATTCAACAAGGCGAAAGAATCATCATTTCTACGACTGGTTAGACACATTTCTTCATATTTGATAATTTTGTACAAGATTGTCTAACATTTTCTACATATACGGTGTTTCTGAATCTAAGAAAGATCTGGAATAAATTGTGCCTCGGGGCTACAGTAAGACTAAAAGAAACAATCTTTTTTTTTTTTTAAAAAAAAAAGGTTGTGATACAGGGCTTGTTTTAGTGATATCGCGATACTCGGATTCACTAAGTTCGTCATTTAATTTGCTAAACATGAACTTCGGAGCAAATACGTCCTGGCATCACAAGCGTAACAAAGAAACTATTGTAAAAAACATTACAAAAGCACTTTAATAACGATCATAATAATAAATTGAGAACCATTTCTCAATAATAATATTATCAAAAAATAAAAATAAAGCTGAATGAAAACATAAAACAATTACAGTGCACCTTACCGAACAACTGACGAGCCTACATAAATTTGGTTGAGGCAGAGGAGATTTTTTACAAAAAAAACCTTTTCATCCAGTGGAACTTTCTCAAACAAAAAAAAGCTTTGTTTTTTAAGAGGGGTGGAAGGAAGGAGCGTATGCACTCAAAAAAGGCCTTTTCCATCCATCTGCTCCCCTCTTCAAGCCCATAACTTGTCTACACCCCTAATCCATGGGTAGTGATTCTCTATACGCATTTAGTATCCTAAGGCTTGGCTCGTCAATAATAACTTTGAAATTTAATCTGATTAGGGATCCGATCAAATAATATGTACATTTCCGGGGTTTATTTAGAGGCGGCCATCGCGTAGTGGTTAATGTGTCTGCCTTCTACGCCGGCATCCTGAGTTCGATTCTCGGCTTTACAATTACCATAGTAAGTTGCCTAATCGCCTCTTGCATCAATAATCGACTGGCATCTTCAAGGCATGCTGTCGAGGAGAGTTTCTGGATACTCTGCAAATTTTTCGGATCTCGCGAGACAACTGAGCCAAAGTCCTCAGAGTCTTTCCTCTGAGCTTTCTCTTTACGAGGGACTAAACCTTTTCAATAGGGTTGGCGTCTGACGATTGTGACGGCCACTCTAGTATCTTATCGTGGGACCAAGCGAACTGCTTCGCGACCTGATTTTCGCCTAGCAAAGGTTTTTTCAACGTGCTTTGAAATTTGACATCCTGAGCACGAAGATGTTGTCGAATGGTTTCATAGGGCAGATTCAAACCCGATTTTCTTAATTTTGCCGTTCCTTGACGCAGCGTCAATTTCAGATCCAGCACAACGGAGTGACTTTGCCTACTGAGCCACGTTTTGGCAAGTCATCGACAATTTCTTCTCGTTAAAATGATTTACCCACTTCTTCACAAACAACCCCGACCTTTTAATATATTTAGCGGCCGCGGAATGTGTCATTTTAGGCCCCTTTGGATAGGAACAAAGAAAGACCGCCTCGAACCGACGCACAGTGGGCCAGGAATCTGATTTTTCTAGAGCCCTCAATTATTAACGAAATCCGACAATTTTTTTGAAGTACTTGTAAGCAAATTCCGGACAAACGTAGGGAAGCCGATTTGCAAAATATGACCTCAAAATTTTTTAAAATTGCAAAAACAGCACGGAACCGGGAGGTGAAATTTCGAAGTTCAAGTGATTTCAAGTTTGCCCGTTCAAAACTGGTTCATCGGCGTTTTCTGGAATCTATTTTCAGGGTCATTTTTATCATATGCACCCTTTTGAGTGGTGAAAATGGGATTTGGAGGCGGAGAAATTACGATATTCTCCTGAATTAGAGTTTCGCGGTTAAAATTGCTTCCTCGGAGGTTTCTGGAGTCGCTGAATCTATTTTCCGACCCCCGTTTTCACCCCTCAAAAGGGTGCATTTGATCAAAACGACTCCAAAAATTGATTTAGCGGCCCAGACACTTTCTAGGAACCAGTTTTGAACCCGAAACTCTATTTCAGGTGAATATCGTAATTTCTTCCCCTCCGACCCCCATTTTCACTCCTCAAAAGGATGCATATGATAAGAATGACCCAGAAAATAGATTCAGCGACCCCAGAAACCCCCGATGAACCAGTTTTGAACCCGCAAACTTGAAATCACGTGAACTTAGAAATTTCACCCCCAGATTCCGTGCTGCTTTTTGCAATTTAAAAAATTTTGACGTTATACTTTGCAAATTGGCTTCCTTACATTTGTCCAGAATTTGCTTACGAGTATTTAAAAAAAAATCGTCTGATTTCATTAATTATTGAGGGCTCTAGACAATTATGAACGAAAAATCAGATTTCTGGCGCACAGTGCGACGCGCAAACAAGTGATTCATTTTGGACTTTACGTAATTTCGACGAAAGTTCGGAATCGATTGATACTTTTACTAAAATGCGTAGTAGACAAAGCTTCCCTTTACCGATTTTTTGTTGAATCGCTAGAATGGCTTCTACCAAAAATGAATTATCGCGGACACGTCCTTACTTGACAGACTGTACATTATCAATATTAAACTTACCTAAGTTCTGGCACAAAATGGCTAGGACTCTTAAGCCCTCGAGGTGCGGTACCGTGCACGAGCCGCACCGTAATTGGCAACCTCTTGCTGAGCAAATTCCGTGCTGTGTGCACGCCACTGATGTTGTCTTCGCGAGCCAACGCGGAAAATTTACCACGTTGTTCGAGACCCAGCAAGATCGTGTCTCCACGCGTGTCCACGCACTTCAGGTAGCGACCTGTAAATAAAAAGAAAAGGTGGTAAATTATAAATAATTAAGAATTAACTTACTTTAATACTACATATATAGTATGTGGGTGAAAAAGGTTACAAGAAATGAAAAGAAATGTTGTAGGATGCAATAGAAATTACTAAAAATATTTTACATATTGGAGGTATAAACTATTTCAATACAAAAATCGGCAAAATATTTTACCCAGTATTTCATTGACAAACTAGCAATTCTAAAATAAAAACTGAATTTAAGTTTCTAATACTAAAGAAGAAACTAATCTTTGCAACTTACTCTAGAACCTAGAATATTTTATTAAAGAGGTTAAAACTATAACTATTATACAATCACTATCACTATAAGCCTAATTCTATCCAATGCTGGATGTAGGCCGTCCCCCTGAATATTTCCATCTCAATCTCTTTGCAACTATTGTCATCCATCCAAAACTCGCAACCCTCTGTATACCATCACGCCATCTTGTTTTGGGACGTCTTACGCTCCTTTTCTGTTCTCGTGGTCTCCATTCTAATGTTCGCTTAGTCCATCGGTCATCGGTCGTGCGTGCTACATGTCCAGCCCATTGCCACTTTCTTTCTGCTACGTCTTCTATAATATCCTTTAATTTCGTTTGTTCACGTATCCACTTGTTTCTTTTTCTATCTTTAAGTTTTACCCCAATCATCTGTATTTTATATGCTCCCTGGGTTCAAGCTAGTTTTTGTATATCGGCTTTATTCAGTGTCCAAGTTTCAGCGTCATATGTAATCACGGATAGGACGCACTGATCGTAAACTTTGGCCTTTAAATTATTTGGGATGGCTTGATATTTGAATATATCGGGTGGCGCATAAGTAACGCTATGATTTATTTAATGAATAACTTTTTTTTCTTTCTGATTTTATTTAACGTTGGCGTTTATTAAAATTTAGAATATAGTTTGGAAATATGTTCACATTATGTTTTGAAGATAATATCTTTCAAATGGTGCCCATTGTTTGCTTCGACCTGACGTGCTCTTTCCAGAGCATTTCCCATAACTTTTCTTAGAATTTCAGGTCCCAGCGCCCTCACTTCTTCTCGGATATTCACCTTAAGCTGTTGGATGGTTCTTGGCTTATTGGCATATACCTTACTCTTTAGGTAACCCCAAAGAAAAAAATCGGGAGCCGTTAAATCGGGCGAATGCGCACCATTCAAGCCTGATTCTTCTTGAAATTTCATCCGAAACGCTGTCTCTTGTCGTAGTACTTTTTTGCAACAGATACACATAATCCTTAACAATCTCGAGAGCTATTTCTTCCAGATTTTTAACTATGTTGTTATAAGTTTTGGTATATTTTTGTCTTACTTTTATTCATCTTAAGACCAATTGTCTTTGAGTGGTAATTTCATTCATTTTTCATTTCTTGTAACTCATGTGGATTACTACTGATGATTACAATATCGTCGGCGAACCTTAAATAACTTAAATACATACCATCTATCTTTAGGCCTTTCTTTGTCTAATCTAGTTGGCGGAATACCTCTTCTAGAGCTGTAATAAATAGCTTAGGAGAGATAGTATCTTTATTTTCCGCCTCTTCCTATACGTATTTGTTCTGTACTAGGTTTTATGTAAATCATTGCGTTTTCATATATATCTTTGATTAGGGTAGTGTATCTAGAATCAATTCTACTGTCGTTCAAGTCGTTGATGATTGCCCACATTTCAACAGAATCAAAAGCCTTCTCATAGTCTATGAAGGCTGTATAAAGTTCGAAATTGTATTCATTGCTCTTCTCTAGGATATTTCTCATTGTCTGTAAGTGGTCGCATGTGTTATAGCCGGATCTAAAATCAGCCTGTTCGCATGGCTGGTAGGAATCTAACTTATTTTTTAATCTATTAGAGATGATTTTAGTAAAAAGCTTATAAATATGAGATAGTATGTTAATCGGGCCGTAATTGTCCAAGTTTCTGATATTTCTCTTTTTGTGTAGAAGTATTACTTTTGATATATGCCACAATGTTGGTATTTTTCCAGTTTCTAGACACATGTTGAATAGTTTGACCAGTTCTTGTTTTAAGTCCTCTCTGGCATCCAATAGCATTTCCGATAAAATACTATAAGGGTCTGCTGCTTTGTTACGCTTTACTTCTTTCAGTTAATTATTGACCTCCTCTACAGTAACCTCTGGCAGTTCTATATTTTGTATTTTCTGTTCAGTCCGTTTTCTTTGTTCTTCATTTTGTGTCGTTTTGGACCTGTAGAGTTCCTTATAATAGGTGTATATTATTGAGTTTACTTTGTCCCTATTCGTGATTACTTGTCCCTCACTATTTTACAATTTACTATTCTCTTTTCTTCCGTTATTCAGTTTCTTGCTTATTACTTTCGAGCCTTTATTTCCTATAATGGTTTCCAAAATCACTTTATGCTTATGCGTTATTATACAAAGATGTGAACTAATCCTGATTTTACATTTGTATCTTACGATATTTACATGTTAGTAAAATAATGGAACTTAAGATATTTCATGAGTATGAACTTAAAATTAACTTAAGGTTAATTTAAAGCCAATCCTGTGGCAAAGAGTCGGAGGGTCTCAGGTAGTGACGTCTAGCGTTGGGTGGGGTTAGGGTGGTAAGCTTTATTTAGGAATTTGAACTGCGCGTTGCTCATGAATTCTCGGATTGTGGGAATTTGAAGATCTCGATAAATCTTGGTGTTACGAACGAATCATGGAGCTTTGGCGATGATTCGGAGGGTCTGGTTTGGAACGGACTGGAGGGCGGATCTGTGGATGCATGATATGTGACACCATGCCGGAATAGAATAAATGAAGCTGACTCTGGTGATATTTTTGTAAATTGTCAACTTGTTGCGTGTTGATAATTTACGAGACTTGCTTAGAAGAGGGTATAGTTTGCCGAGGGGCTGATTGATTTTAGTGGTTGAGGTGGTGACCTGATCCTTTCGTACTAGCTGCTTGGTCCTTTGGAGTCTGGTGCCGTAAAAAGTGAGGCTTGCCGGTATGGTGCTGGAAGATTTGCTAAGAGGTCTGGCCTGACTTGGGAATGTGGATGGTGAAGATGCTGAATAAGTATGGGGAGAAGACGGCGCCTTAGGGAACTCTGGCTCGTATGGGCTTGACGTCGGAGGTGGTCTGGTCGACTTAAACCAACGGTCCGAGTGGAAGGAGATGATCAGTCGCATGATATTTGTAGTATAGCCGTGAAGGATGAACTTGAGAATAAGACCTTCGTGCCCAACTTGGCCGAAGACCTTGGAAATGTCACGAAAGACAGCTCTAACCTGGTGTTTGCGATTGAAGCTGTTGATGATGTGTTCGGAGAGAGCTGTGGTATGATGCATAGTACCGTGGGATTGTCGAAACCAAAACTATTCGTTTGGGTTGACTCTGAGTTCTGAAGTGGCTCGGATGATTTCGAGGATAACTATCTCGGCCACTTTGCCTAGGCAAGGAAGTAGGCTAATTAGCCGATAGGTGCTGGGTTTTCGATTAGGACGCTTTTTTCCCGAAGAGTGGAAAGTAGGTGAGTTTCAGGATGCCGTTTATACAGTTGGTAGCTTCCGTAGCCTGTTTCTTGGTGAGTTGTTTCAGTGCTTTGATGTTGAATGTCTCGTGCTCTGGGACTTTACGGAATTAACATGATGATGTTTTGGGTGACCGAAGGGGTTGTGAAGTAAGTGTTTGCTGGTGGCTGGACCTGTTTCAAGATCTGAACATCGCTCAAGAGCCATCGTGCGAAAATACCGACAGATAGTCGGCAAAATTCGTCAAGATTTTTTCAAAAATACAATTCTTTGTTTAGCAAGGAAAGTAAAATTGTATTGTATCGCAAGTTAAGTAAATATTTATGATGTATATTTTCTATCTATTATATTATTCAACGTTATTAACTAAAGCAGGTTTAATTCAATAACATATTTTTACTTACTTTATAAAAACGGAATCATTATTAAAGTTATTGATTGTTAATGCCCTCATTGTTTTTATTCAGCACAATCTTGTAATACCAATTTTCTCAACATAACCAATACATCCTTTAATTTAATCCAAAGCACGAAAACGATTAATTCTTATACTGACAATAGGCATGTACATTTTGATAGGGATTTTTTTGAGTTTTGGGTAAATTTATGAGCTATATTTGACGAAGTAACTTTATTTAATGAGCACCTTAACCAGATTACAATAATACCCCAATTAAAAAAACCGGTGCAAGTCGGACTTGCACAATGAGTGCTCTGTACGGTGATTGCTTTTAAAGCAAAATAAAATCTTCACCTAGGCTAAGCTAATTAGGTTCCTGACATGTATATATCTTAAGATCCAATATGTATTTTCACGTTTTTTAGTCAATAAGGTGTAATAGTTGTAGCCTCTTAGCTACCTAATAGCCCATAAATCAATCTAGCTCATTCTAGAATCAAGTAATAAAAATGTAAAACAAATATTTACTACCTAAATATTTGGTTAATTATAAACAAATAAAATAAAATTATATCTTTTTACAGGAGCAATGCACCACTCGGTAATAATAGGGTAGTGAAAAGTATAGTCCATATCGTCGAGCAACATAGTTTTCATAGTTTTTTTTTATACCAGATAAATTATCAAACGTAATGAATAATTTTCGCTTATTTAGACGTTATGCAGGATATTCTAGAATTTTTTCAAAATTTTTTAATGAGTACTTGTCGAGATAGGGAGGACAATAATTATTGGCAAATTTTTTAAAATAATTTAAAGAAAAATATGCGCGAGTATTACATCTATAATATATATAAAATGCAACGTCTCTCTGTCTGTCTGTCCGTCTGTCCGTTAGTGCGCTTATCACTGGAGAACTACTTATCCGATTTACGTACTTTTTTTTTAAAACATACATATGTTCTCTGGCCAGGTTATAGGGTATATTTTATTACGATAGGTAGCATAAGGAACGAGCAGTGACGTAAAATAGTGAGTGAAGTCGGAAAAAAGTTTGCCGCTAGCGCGTTTTCCTTGCAATACATAGCCTAAACCATTAATTATGGAACAATATTATGTAGCAGAGAATATCTATAATCTATAATCTACAAAATATATATAAAATGCAATGTCTCTCTGTCTGCCTGTCTGTCCATTAGTGCGTTTATCACGCGAGAGCCACTTATCCGATTTACGTGTCTTTTTTTAAATTCATACATATATTCTTTGGCCAGGTTATATAATAATAATAATAATAATCTATAGCTATAATATATACAAAATGCAACGTTTCTCTATCTGTCTGTCTGTCCGTTAGTGCGCTTTTCCCTCGAGAACCACTTATCCGATTTACGTGATTTTTTAAATTCATACATATGTTGTCTGACCAGGTTATAGATATATATTTTATTACATCTATAATATATATAAAATGCAACGTATCTCTGTTTGTCTGTCTGTCCGTTAGTGCGCTTATCACTGGAGAACCACTCATCCGATTTTCGTACTTTTTTTTTTAAAAAACATACATATGTTCTCCGGCCAGGTTTTAGGCTATATTTTATTACGATAGGTAGCATAAGGAATAATCAGTGACGATAATAGTGAATGAAGTCGAAAAAAAGTTTGCCGCTAGCGCGTTCTCTTGCAATATACAATCTAAACCATTAAATATAGAACAATATTATGTAGCAGAGAATATCTATAAACTATAATATATATAAAATGCAATGTCTCTCTGTCTGTCTGTCTGTCCATTAGTGCGTTTATCACGCGAGAACCACTTATCCGATTTACGTGTCTTTTTTTTAATTCATACATATATTCTTTGGCTAGGTTATATAATAATAATAATAATAATCTATATCTATAATATATATAAATATATTATATATATTATATATATATATATATATATATATATATATATATATATATATATATATATATATATATATATACATATATATATATATATATATATATATATATATATATATATATATATATATATATAGCAACATCTCTCTGTCCGTCTGTCTGTCCATCCGTTAGTGCGCTTATCACCGGAGAACCACTTATCCGATTTACGTGCTCTTTTTAGTGTTCCGTACGGAACACTTATAAGATCACTTCGGTGTCTGTCTGTCTGTCATACCCGATTTTCTCCGAAACTATTTGTCATAGAAAGTTGAAATTTGGTAATAATATAGGAACTGATGGCCTCATCAGAGCCATGTAGTTTTGAAAGTTAAATGTTGACTTAAGGGTTTAGTTTTGGGGGGTGAAATCGGAAGTGAAAAAAAAAAAAAATTTACTAGGTCATCAAGTGTGGTGTCAAATGAAAGGTTGTGAAAACAGGAGTAAACAATATATATATATATATATATAATGTAATACTTGCGCGCACTTTTCTTTGTATTATTTTTAAAAAATCGCGAAAAATCGCTGTCCACCCGGCTTATCTCGGAAAGTACTTATCAAAAAATTTTGAAAAAATTCGGGAATGTTCTCCACGAGGTGTAGATTGAACGAAAATTATCACGAGTGTATTACCTTTAATAATTTATCTGGTATATAAAAAAACGAAAATATCAAGGTCATCAATTTTCAGTTAAGATTGGCAACAAACTTTGTTGAAAACTCATTTAGGGTGTGTTTTGTGAAGTCACTGATCATTTTATACCTACGTAACAAAATTTTTTATTTCAAAAGCAATCAACGTACGGAACACTAATTGCGCAAGTTCAACTTGCACTTGACCGGTTTTTTCAAACATACGTATGTTCTCTGGCCAGGTTATAGGATATATTTTATTACGTTAGGTGACATAAAGAATAAGCAGTGACAATAATAGTGAATCAGGTCGGAGAAAAGTTTGCCGCTAACGCGTTCTCTTACAATACACTGTCTAAAGCATTAAATATGGAACAATATCATGTAGCAAAGAATATAATATATATAAAATGCAACGTCTCTCTGTCTGTCTGTCTGTCGGTTAGTGCGCTTAACACTCGAGAACCACTTATCCGATTTACGTGTTTTTATAAATTTATACATATGTTCTGTGTAATTCGACATAAGCCTCGATAATGGGAGATAAGGTGAGTTATGGGAGATAAGCAAGGGGAGATAGGGAGAAATAATGGGAGATAAGCAGAGATAAGTCTAGATAATGGGAGTTATGATGAGATAATGGGAGGTAAGGAGAAATAATGGGAGATAAGGAGAAATATTGCGAGATAAGTCGAGATAAGCCTAGATAATAGGAAATAAGGTAGGTAATGGGAGATAAGGAGAAATAATGGGAGATATGGAGAAATAATGGGAGATGAGCAGAGATAAGCCTAGATAATGGAAATTATGTAGAGATAATGGGAGATAAGGAGAAATATTGGAAGATAAGGGGAAATAATGGGAGATATTTTATTACGTTGGGTAACATAAGGAATAAGCAGTGACGATAGTAGTGACCCAAGTCCACGCGAGCGGAGCCGCGGGCCCGGCTAGTCATATATATTTTTGAACTCGTATTTTCACAAGCTCTCATTTTACCAGGTCAGAAGTGGGGCTCTGACCTAGTAATATTTTTTTTCATCTGCCGATTTCACCCCCAAAATTTAACTTTTAAAACTACATGGCTTTGATTAGGCTTCAATTCCTATCTTTGTACCAAATTTCAACTTTCTATGTCAAATAGTTTCGGAGAAAATCGGATGTGACAGACAGACGGACACCAAAGTGATCCCATAAGTATTTCGTACGGAAAACTAAAAACGCCCAGTATAAAAGGCATATATTATTTGCCAGTCTATTAGTATGTATTTTATATACTAGATTAGCTATAATCATTCTAGGAACTATAAGCCAGGTTGATAGTACCTCTCCCAATAGGAATGAATCAGTTATATTTCAATTGTTAATTATTGTTTGGTAATCTTGTTATTTGATATACAGAACATACACACACCATAAATCTTATCTCCTGGTGGTTATACGTTACTGTTAAACGGAAGCGGTTTGGTTTGAAGTATGATAGCTGGGAGTGGTAACCAGGTGTGTCGTTTCAAATTAAATATTTAAAATTTATCTAAGAATCAATCATAGGTAAGATTCATAAACCTATCGTTAAAAGATTAGAATAGATTTCTTTAATAACATTTTCCAAGCTAGATGTCAATATTTGACAGTGGTAGAGTACACTTAACGAATTGAGTTAGTTCAAAAGATTTAAATTTTAGTAAAATAAGTCAAATATGGAAACTGGCAATAACTGGTTGTAATGAAAGTGGACCGTAGTACATCCAATGAGATCAAGATTTGTCGGGGAGTACGTCAGGGATGCGTTCTCTCTCCAACCTTACTTAATATATACTCTGAACAAATAATTCAGGAGGCGTTAACTGGAGAGTCGATGGGGAATATATCAATAATGTCAGATATGCAGACGACACTGCTATTGTGGCTGGTACTTTCGAAGACTTACAAAATATAATTGCAGGAATTCATTAATATTCACAACAAAATGGCCTTAATCTAAATGTTTCTAAAATCAAATATATGGTAGTGTCTAAGAAACCACACACCTAACCAAGACCCCTGGCAGGGGAAGGCAGGAGAGTTAATACATGGGATCACGAAGCGGAAATTAAATGCCGAATTGAAAAGGTCAGAGTCGCATTTCTTCAGAAGAGAGAATTTTTCATTGCCATAAATCTTAGTCTATCGCTAAAAATTGGAGTGTTACGTATTCTGTGTTTTACTGTATGGGGCTGAAGCGTCGAAAGCCAATGAAACTATACTAAAAAGAATTAACGCTTTTGAAATGTGGCTATACCGTCGCATACTGAAAATTTCCTAGACACAACATATAACAAATGAAGATGTCTTCGAGAGAATGCGTAGAGGGATTGGTCCGTACCTTAAAAAAGCGCAAACTAGAATACCTGGGTCATATCACGAGGCATGAAAAATATCGACTCTTGTATGTAGAAGACGTCATCCTTGGATGAAGAATTTGAGGGACTGGTTCCGGTGAAATATTCGGTTTCTACGTGTCAAGCAAACCGTATCACATAGATCTTTATACTAATGACATTGGGAGCATTTGTAAATTTCAGTTTATTTTTGGTTTATTTTTTTTATTGAATAGTATTCATAAGGATTATCGAAAATTTATTTTGAAATCAGTTCAAATAATGTTCGGAAACATGACGGCATTGGACATACAAATTCTGAAGGGCGTGAGACATTGGCGTGCATATTATCGCCACTCTTTTTCAATTTATATTCGGAATGTATTTGCCGGGAGGCCTTAAAAGATATAGAAGTGGGAATAGAGATAAATGGGAAGCCTATCAACAAAATCTAATGATGAGAAAAAATTACAATGCATATGGGACAGCAAGCAATGGACTCAGGATCAAGATCTTTTTATTCTTTTCAGCCTGCTCGCATCCATTCCTGGATGTAGGCCTATTCCAAATCTTTCCATCTTTCTCTGTCCAGAGCTGTTCTGTTCCAGTTTCTACCTGCGATATTCTGGATGTCGTCTCGCCACCTTCTTTGAAATCTGTCCACACTCCTCTTACTCTCCGTCGGGAGCCATACTGTAAGCTTGTAAGTCAATCTGTCTTTGTTCCCTCTCCTTATGTAGACAGCTCATTTCCACTTTAGTTGACTTGCTCTTTTCAGAGCATCCGTCAGCCGCGTTCTTCTCCGGATTTCGTCATTTGGGATTATATCTCTCAAACTCACTCCAGGTATAGTGCTATCTATGGCACGCTGCGCCACTCGAAGTCGACTTACGGGTTAGTGACACGTGTACACGTAACTCGTGCATTTTCCTTTTAAGGTTTACAGGGATATCTCGTGATCTGAAAGTAAACCCGAGTTTACCAAAAGCTGCCAACCAAGACCCGTTCTTCGAGAAATGTCTTCTATTTGGTTCTCCTTTCCTAGTAGTATTTTTTGTCCGAGGTATATACCATGTAGGCTGAAAAGTTTTTGATCTAGTTACTTAAAACACATTTTTTTTTGCAAAATTCAACTTGATTCATCAGCAAAGTCTCCTTCAAAAGCGATATAATCAGTCCAACGATTTTTTAATATTTCTATACCTTTCTTGTAGAAGGGTTTGTTCTTGCCTTAAAAACAGGCCTCAGTTTCGGCAATAACTTCTTCATTGGAGCCAAATCTCTTTCCCGCGAGCATTTTTTTGAGGTTTGCGAATAGATAAAAGTCACTGGGGGCCAAATCTGAAGAATACGGTAGATGAGGAAACAATTCGAACTTCAATTCAAGCAATTTTGCCATCGTAACCATTGCCTTGTGGCCCGGTGCATTGTCTTGATGAAAGAGCACTGTTTTCTTGTTCATTTGGGGAGTTTCTTTGCGATTTCTGCCTTCAAACGCACCGATAACTTTATGCAATATTCGCTATTGATAGTTTTCCCCTTCTCAGCATAGTCGATAAAACTTATTCCATGCGCATCCTAAAATACAGAGGCCAAAACCTTCCAAGCCGACTATTGTGTCGTTGATCGTTTCGGGCGACTTTCACCGGCTGCTGTCCACTCAGCTGACTGCCGATTTGATTTCGATGTGTAGTGGTGGATCCATGTTTCATCCATTGTCACATATCGCATGAAAAAATTCTTTTTATTGCTCTTAAACAGGTCCAAACAGCGCTCAGAATCATCAACACGTTGTCGTTTTTGGTCCAATGTGAGCAAACGCGGTACTCATTTCGAACAGCGCTTTCTCATGCCCAATTGTTCATGTAAAATATGACGAACACGTTCCCTTGATGTCTTCAAGGTGTTAGCTATCTCACGCAATTTCACTTTACGGTCGTCCAAAACTATTTTGTAGATTTTTATTCTTTCCCGGTGTATCCACTTTATTTGGGCGTTCAGAGCGTCCAGTATCATTTTTGTCTGCTTACCAGTAAATAATGAGTGATTTTCCAGGGGCAGAGTCCCCGTAACACTTATCAAGCCATTGCTTGGCTTGAACGATATTTTTTTCCCATTAAAAAACAGTATTTAATTAACACACGAAATTAGATTTTTTCCGTTATTTTGAAAATATCAAAAGTAGCGTCACTAACATCACTGTAACTTGTGAATTAATAGTCGAAATGTCATAAAATTTTCACACGTATCGTCTGAGGGTTGGTACTTCCTAAAAATCATATCGATTTTTTTGAAAAGAGCGATATTTATGTGTCACACCAAAAACTTTTCAGCCTACGTAATATATTCGGATGTGTACTATAATGACCGATTTTCGATGGTAATTGTTAATTGTTCTAGGCTCGTTATCTTTATCTTGCTCAGTTCCAGTCCGACTCGTGACGACGCATGATGCAGTTCTTCCAAGTTATTAACTCATTGAATGTAGTACCGATTAGAACGATATCGTCCACAAATCGTAGATGACTAAGTTGGGTTCCGTCTATGTTAATCGCCTTCTTTTGCCAGTCTAAAGTCTTAAAAACGTCCTCCAGTGCAACAATGTGAACAGTTTTGGCGAGATCGTATTTCCTTGACGTACTCGTCTTTTTATGGGTGTTTTTGGGGGTCTTCATTTAGTAATATTTGGATGTACCTGGTCTCAGGATAAATGAACAAAATTCATGGCCGTTAATAAGATAAATATAATGTTAGACTACGAATAGGAAAACAAGTCATATGAAGAGAAAAGAGATTTAAGTACTTGGGGTGCTGGCTCAACGATAAATGGGATCCCGATGAGGAGATTAAATGTAGAATTGAAATAGGCTGAAATTCCTTTTTCAGAATCAAAACAATATTATGAAATCGGGACATAAGTCTGACTATTCGATGGCGGACGACCAAATGCTATGTACTGTCTGCACTGTAATATGGAGTTGAGAGATGGACATTAAAAACACGAACCATGTGACGTTTGGATTCATTTGAAATGTGGTTGTACCGACGAATATTAAAAATATTATAGAGCGACCGCGTAGTAAATGTTACTCTCCTGGAGAGAATGAATAAAGCTCAGGAGCTTTTAACCATAATAAAAAGAAGAAGAGCAGCTTATTTTGGCCATATTTTTAGAAACGTTAAATACAGTTTTCTACATTTAATTATAGAAGAAAAAATTGAAAGAAGACGTAAAAAGTTCTCTTGGGTGCGGAATCGCGCCACTGGTTTGACACTGGGGAGGCTTGCACACTTGTCTATTTTGGTTAAATTATAGCAGAATTCCGGTTGATGGTCGCCAACCTCCACTGAGAAAAGGGCACTTAAAGAAGAAGAATAGTATGCCCTGTAGAGTGTGAATGTTACATGAAAACATAATCTCGTTAGAGATCATGTATTGTGAATATATATCAGTAGTTATCTTCAGCTTGGTAACGTTTATTGGTTTAAGTTAACTTATTACCTCTAATTATCTCTGAAAATTGTACAAATGTTACAGTCTGTCAAGTAAGAACATGACCGCTCATATTCTTGAAAAAATCTGTTTTGAGGAAATTTTTTGCCATCAATGTATTTTTGGTGTGCTAACAACGGCACAGTTACCTCAGTAAGTTGTCCAACCGCCTCTTGCATCAATAATCGACTGCCATCTTTGTTTTTCTTAATTTTATCGCTCCTTAAAGCAGTGTCAATTTCTGGACCTGTGAAAACAATGACACGATTCGTTGTTCGCCTTTCGGAGTAATTTTGCCTACCGAGCCACGTTTTGGCAAATCCTCCAGAGTCTCTTCTCTGAGCTTTCCCTTTATAAAAAACTAAACATTTTCAATAGAGTTGGCGTCCGACGATTGTGAGAGCCACTCTAGTATCTTATTGTGAGCCTAAGCGAGCCGCTTCATGACGTGATTTTCGCCCAGCAAAGGTTTTTTCAACGTGCTTCGGAATTTTACACCATGAGCACGAAGATGTTGTCGAATGTTCTCATGGGACACATTCAAACCCGATTTACTTAATTTTGCCACTTCTTGACATAACGTCCATTTCAGGTCTCGTGAAAACAGACACGATTCGTTTTTCGACTTTCGGAGTGACTTTGCCTACCGAGCCATATTTTGGCAAGTCGTCGACATTTTTCGTCACGTTAAAATAATTTATCCACTTCTTCACAAACGAGACCGACTTTTTAATATATTTAGCGGCCGCGAAATGTGTCATTTTATGCCCTTTTGGATGGGAACAAAGAAAGATTGCCTCGAATCGACGCGCAAACAAGTTGAATTTTACGTGATTTCGACAAAAGTTCGGAATCGACAGATACTTTTACTAAAATGCGTCGTAAACAAAGGTTCCCTCTACTGATTTTTTGTTGAATCGCTAGAATCGCATCTATCAAAAATGAATTATCGCCGACACGTTCTTACTTGACAGACTGTATATTTTTGATGACATGTCTGTAATTTTATGTACATAAATTAAAACCGCAGTATCTGTTGATGGATTATTACACGTTGAGTTTTTAAAACAATTAAATAAATATCTCCCTAGAATAGGGCTATTTAGTGTGTTTTTTAGCAAATTGTGTCTTTCACTGTTCGTATCTAAAGGAGCTTAACCTAAAATGACAGATTCCAAGACGCTAAATATATTAAAAAGTCGGTATCGTTTGTAAAGAAGTGGGTAAATCGTTTTAATGAGATGAAAAATGTCGACGATTTGCCAAAACGTGGCTCGGTAGGCAAAGTCACTCCGAAAGTCAAAAAATGAATGGTGTCTTTATTTTCACGGGACCCGAAATTGATGCTGCATCCAGGAGCAGCAAAATTAAGAAAATCGGATTTGAATGTGTCCCCTGAGACCATTCGACAACATCTTCGTGCTTATAATGTCAAATTCCGAAGCACGTTCAAGAAACCTTTGCTGGGCGAAAATCACGTCGCTAAACGACTTGCTTGCGTCCACGATAAGATATTAGAGCGGTCCTCACATTCGCCGGACGCCAACCCTATTGAAAACGTTTGGTTCCTTGTAAAGAGAAAGCTCAGAGGAAAGACTCTAAGGACTTTAACTCAGTTGTCTCGCGAGATTCGAAAAATTTAGAGAACATTACAGAGAATCTCGTCGACAGCCTGTCTCGAAGATGCCAGACTATTATTGATGCAGAAGGCGATTGGACAACTTACTAAGGTAATCGTGCCTTTGTTAGCACACCAAAGAATACATTGATGGCAAAAAATTTTCTCGAGATAAAATAAATATTAACATGATAAGAATACAATTAACAATGTTAAAAAGGTTAAAAGAATTAAAATTAATCGAGGCTTAAAATGTCTCTACCTGTAGTTGTTTCTTCTCTTTTTTTGATGGCATATTGTCAACAGTTTAGGTTAAAACGATAAAATTTCAAATTATAAAACAATTTTAATACAATAATATTAAAGGTTTTTTAGAAATGCGTATTGATCTCTGACCATTGTATGAATTGTTTACCGGAAGCGCAGAATCTATTTGATATACGCGGACGCATAATTTAAACGGTTTTTTTGAGAGATGACTGATGAAAATCCATAGGACATTTTAGACAGTATTTTTCAATAATACGCGGCACGGCACTTGACTGTATAGAGGATGTGTTATGTCAAAACAAAATTATTTTCTATATTTTATGATAATATCACACAAAGATTTTGGATAGAATGAACACCTCGTTGTTTCTGTTTTTCTGCAAAACTACAAATTAGAAGTTATTATTAGAGAGGTAAACTGAAGTGACTTTAACTTGAGCTAAGGTGAGGCACAGAGTGACGTAATAACTTTACTATTACCATTATTTATTGTAAATTTGAAATTGTAAATGCTAATAACATATTTATAATTAATAACGACAGTAAAAGAAAATAGCTGCTAGAAAAGATTAGACATGCCATTTAAGGAAAAGTGGAAAATCTGTAGTGTTGGTTTATGTTATAACTCAAGTTTTTAATATTGTGTATTTTTTCTTAAATTTTTAAGTAATACCAAAACAAAATAAATTTGAAAAATAATAGAAAGAACTATTGTCACATTCAAAAGTAATATTTTATGCGTCAAAAATCAGTTTTCCGCGGTAATAATCGAATTTATTAAAAAGTTATTATGGAATCTAACCACATTTTATTAATCAACAAAAAAAAAGCAGTTAGTTCATTCGTAAATTTTAATAAAGGTTTGATTTTTATTTAATAATAAAAATTCAACAATGTTTTAATTTAACGCTTATTCTGAATTATAACCGACCCAAATTTAATTTTATGAGTACTAAAATTTCTTTCATTTTGGACCGACATGGATGAGGTAAGCAATTAAATACAAAAATTTGTAAAGTCTTAAAGAAACCGAAGATATTTTTACGGAAGTTTTACATGAATTTTCCAAATCTAAATTACCATAAAAATTGAGATAAAAACTTATCTCGTATTTCCTAGCTTTAATTTTGTTAATAATGCCATCAAAAATATACAGTCTGTCAAGTAAGAACGTGTCCGCGATTCTAGCGATTCATAAAAAAAATCAGTAGAGGAAACCTTTATCTACGACGCATTTTAGTAAAAGTATCTGTCGATTCCGAACTTTCGCCGAAATCACGTAAAATCCAAAATGAGCCACTTGTTTTCGCGTCGGTTCGAGGCAGTCTTTCTTTGTTTCCATCCTGCGGCCGCCAAATATAATAAAAAAGTCGGTCTCATTTGTGAAGAAGTAGGTAAATCATTTTAACGAGACGAAACATGTCGACGACTTGTCAAAACGTGGCTCGGTAGGAAAAGTCACTCCGAAAGTCGAAAAAACGAATTATATCTGTTTTTACGGGACCCGAAATTGAAGCTACGTCAAGGAGTAGCAAAATTAAAAAAATCAGGTTTAAATGTGTCCCATGAGACCATTCGTGCTTACGATGTCATATTCCGAAGAACATTTAAGAAACTTTTGATGGACGAAAATCACGTAGTGAAGAGGCTCGCTTGGGCCCACGATAAGATAATGGAGTGGGCCTCACAAACGCCGGACGCCAACCCTATTGAAAACGTTTGGTTCCTTGTAAAGTGAAAGCTCAGACTCAGTAGTCTCGCGAGATTTGAAAAAATTTGTAGAGTATGCAGAAAATCTCGTCGCTTGCTTCGAAGATGTCAGGCAATTATTGATACAGGAGGTGAAGGGACAATTTACTAAGGTAGATTGTTAGCACACCAAAGAATACATTGTTGGCAAAAAATGTTTTCAAAACACATTTCTTCAAGAATACGAGCTGTCTCGTTCTTACTTGACAGAATGTAGGTTGAATTCTTATAAAAAATGGCTCATAAATCTCGGTCTTACATTGATAAAGACACCTTCCTAAAGACGCCAAGAGGCTCAGGCTACCGAACCACAAGTACGAGGATGGATTGAAAAAGCGTGTAAAAAAAACAAGGTAAATATCATTTTTTGCAAGAATATGAATTTATTTCTCAACATATTCTTCATTGAACTCAACACATTTGGTCTAACGGGAATCCAAAGAAACCTCAATCTGGCATCTACAGTGCTCGTACGGCCATGTTTAAATTCATTTATCCAGTAATAAGTGGGTTTAGGTTCCAGGTTTAAAGTCCCCATGAACTTCTTTTAGTATGATACTTGACTTTATCCATTTCTGCGAAACGTGTAACACCGATTACTTTCGAACGCTGTCAACAAACAACTGTGCGTTGTATCTGTTTGAAATTTTGAACACAACCGTGATAAGAACACTTACCAATAGTCATGCAGTTTAACAAAATCTCCCGCCATTTCGTAGAAATTTACCAGACTTATCACTCCAACTTCGTATAAGTCACAAAAGTGAGATAAAAGAAAATATAGAAGAAATTAAAACAAGGCAGTATTGATACTTATTTAGGTTTCTGATACCGCCTAGGTAACCGAGAAGTACATTTCGCACGTATGGACTAATATCTTTATAAAAGCTTTATCGATTACAATAAAACTTTCGACAGATACGTCACGTTCATCTAATTCAGTATCTTAAGACTAGAAAACTCTATACCAAAAACGATAAAATAATTTAAGATTTCTATTTTAATCCAAAAATGATTGTAAGAATAGAATATACCACCGCAGTACTGAAGAAATTAAAAAGCAGAAGCAGTCAAATTACCATTCAACAATCATTCAGAATAAATTATGAGAAGAGAACTGAGAAAAGAAACAAGAGGAGTTAAATTCAGTGGAGTGCCCAACAATGATATAAGATATGCGGGCAATAGAATTCTATTAGCAAATAACTTACATGACTTGCAAATACTAAGTTCTAGATCGTGGCGATAAATTAACACATGAAGGACTTCGAAGGAAGCTAATAAATCTTTTAATGTGATAAAGTTCATGTAACCAATAGAGAGGAGCAGAACAAGCCAAGAGGCTTCCGTGCACAAACAGGCACATCGCCTACCGCGCTTACAACCAACCAACGAACCAACCAACCATATGTTATTTTAAAAAAAAATTGCGAAAACACGCTTGTTCACTCACCTTACCTCGAATACTGATCAAAAAATTTTGAAAAAATTTTGGAATAGTCTTCATAAAGTGTAGATTGAGCGAAAATTATCACGAGTGCATTACGTTTGATGATTTATCTGGTATAAAAAAAAATACTAAAGAAATATTGAAAATTATGTTTCCCTACAAAATGGTGGAGGTAGATTATTTTCCGTACAATACCGCGCGTCGCTGATTTAAGGACAAAATAATTTTTTTTGTTTGTTTATAATGTTTTACACTTTTATTATTCGACTCTAGATTGAGCTAAGATGCTATAACTATTATACATTATTGACTAAATACTTATTGGATTTTAAGATATATACGTGTCAAGTACCTAATTAACTTAGCCTAAGTAAGGATTTTATGTTAATTTAATTATTTATTTCCTGATCTGGGATTAACATTATTTTGGCCATTGTATTTTACTATTAAAATTACATCGTTTATGTAATAGAAAATTGTTTACAATTCCAAATTTTCCAAAATATGCTTTCCGATTGTCTAACAATAACTGTAAAATTTTCATATTCCATAATATATTAATAGCTATTCAGCTCATCATTACTAATATATAGTGCAGTAAAAAAGGTGAAAATAATGATGAGCTAGGCATAGTTTAGATACAGCAATATTATGATTTTATCCTCTCTGGGGTATCACCAGGAATATTGTCCTGAGTTTTGGACCTAGAAAAACTTGTGCTCTTTTGTTTATAAACAAGTTTTCAAAACGCGTTTTTGAGCTTAAAATGTGAAAAACTCCGGTTATATAAGTCGGATCGAGACAAAAAAAAAATAAACTCTTCGTAATGAAATTTTCAACAACTCCCCATTGGTTTTTAAGTCGCTCAAATGCGTACATAACCTACAAAATTGAAAAAAACAGACAAAAAAACTGTTTTTTTTTTTCATTTTATTGTACAGGTCGAGTAAGTCAACCGATCGGCTTGAAACTTCTTCCAGAAAATATGCCTTTTCTTATAGCAAAATTTTGGTAAAATATCAATGAAAAATGAATATCTGCCATGGATATTGGGTCAATCCAAAGTTATAACGGTCCAAAGTTACAGAAAAATGGACCCACCTGAACTCTAGAGGAGCGAATGAAAGTAGCTTTAATATGTTCGTTGAGGTTTGTAGATACTAATATATACATATATATATATATATATATATATATATATATATATATATATATATATATATATACATATATATATATATATATATATATATATATATATATATATATATATATACATATATATATATATATATATATATATATATATATATATATATATATATATATATATGTATATATATATATATATATATATATATATATATATATATATATATATATATATATATACATATCTATATATATATATATATATATATATATATATATATATATATATATATATATATATATACTAGCCGGGCCCGCGGCTCCGCTCGCGTGGACACTACTATCGTCACTGCTTATTCCTTATGTTACCCAACGTAATAAAATATCTCCCATTATTTCTCCTTATCTCCCAATATTTCTCCTTATTTCCCATTATCTCTACATAATTTCCATTATCTAGGCTTATCTCTGCTCATCTCCCATTATTTCTCCTTATCTCCCATTATTTGTCCTTATCTCCCATTATCTCACCTTATTTCCTATTATCTAGGCTTATCTCCCATTATTTCTCCTTATCTCCCATTATCTCACCATAACTTCCATTATCTAGACTTATCTCTGCTTATCTCCCATTATCTCTCCTTATCTCCCATTATTTATACTTATCTCACATTATCTCACCTTATCTCCCATTATCGAGGCTTATCTCGACTTATCTCCCATTATTTCTCCTTATCTCCCATTATCTCACCTTATCTCCCATTATCTAGGTTTATATCGAATTATATAGAACATATGTATAAATTTATAAAAACACGTAAATCGGATAAGTGGTTCCCGAGTGATAAGCGCACTAACGGACAGACAGGCAGACAGAGAGACGTTGCATTTTATATATATTGTATTCTTTGCTACATGATATTGTTCCATATTTAATGCTTTAGGGAGTGTATTGCAAGAGAACGCGCTAGCGGCAAACTTTTCTCCGACTTGATTCAGTATTATCGTCACTGCTTATTCCTTATGTCACCTAATAAAATATATCCTATAACCTGGCCAAAGAACATATGTATGTTTAAAAAAAAAAGCACGTATATCGGATAAGTGGTTCTCCAGTGATAAGCACACTAACGGACGGACAGACAGACAGACGGACAGAGAGACATTGCATTTTATATATATTATAGATATTCTCTGCTACATAATATTGTTCCATATTTAATGGTTTGAACTGTGTATTGCAAGAGAACGCGCTAGCGGCAAACTTTGTCCACCTTCATTTACTATTATTGTCACTGCTCATTCCTTATGCTACCTATCATAATAAAATATAACCTATAACCTGGCCGGAGAACATATGTATCTTTTTTAAAAAAAAAAAAGTACGAAAATCGAATAAGTGGCTCTTCAGTGATAAGCGCACTAACGGACAGACAGACACACAGAGATACGTTGCATTTTATATATATATTATAGATGTAATAAAATATATACCTATAACCTGGTCAGAGAACATATGTATGAATTTAAAAAATCACGTAAATCGGATAAGTGGTTCTCAAGGGATAAGCGCATTAACGGACAGACAGACAGACAGACAAACATTGCATTTTATATATATTATAGATATAGATTATTATTATTATTATTATATAACCTGGCCAAAGAATATATGTATGAATTTAAAAAAAGACAGGTAAATCGGATAAGTGGTTCCCGCGTGATAAACGCACTAATGGACAGACAAACAGACAGAGAGACATTGCATTTTATATATATTATAGATTATACCTTACAGATATTCTTTGCTACATAATATTGTTCCATATTTAATGGTTTAGGCTGTGTATTGCAAAGGCACGCGCTAGTGATAAACTTATTTCCGACATCATTCGCTATTTTACGTCACTGCTCATTCCTTATGCTACCTATCGTAATAAAATATAGCCTATAACCTGGCCAGAGAACATATGTATGTTAAAAAAAAAAAAGTACGTAAATCGGATAAGTGGTTCTTCAGTGATAGGCGCACTAACGGACAGACAGACAGACAGACAGAGAGACGTTGCATTTTATATATATTATAGATATAAATTATAGGCCATGGACTCTAGTTCTTTATTAAAATAAATTAAATTGTTTGGTGCAATAACGCATAAGTATTTTTTAAACTCGCCTGTCCTACAAAGCGCGCGCCCATCATGTAATTTGTTTTTTCTCTAAAATACTATACACATACGCCAGTATCTCGAGAGACGACCAAATCACTATTGAAATAGTTACAACAGATTAATATATTTATTAAATTTGCAGTGCAATTTCGCTCTATATTTTTTTTTTATATTTAACCTTTAAATTTATGTTTATATTTATTATTTGAAATTTATGTTCAAAAGCCTCAAAACTTCTTTTAATATGTAATTACAAAAATTTAAAAATAAAACTTTTGGTAGCTACATTGGATTATTTGAAATTTTTGATTTTTAACATGACAGACAATAAGAGTGATCCAAAAAACCTCAAGAATCAAAATTTTAAACATTTAAAACATACAATAATTTTTTGCAGCATTCGGTTAATGCCAATACAATAATGACCAAATACTCGATCAGCCACCCCGGGTTTCATTGTGTTCTTTTTAAACTTTGAGCGTTGCGGCTCCATTCTAGTGTATACAGATTTTTTGAAAAAATGACCTATTAATTGTTATTAACAATTTTTTAACCAATTATCTAAAAAAAAGGAAATTTATAACAGCGAAATCTAAGTTTATTAAGAGCCCCACCCAAGTTTTTTAGACGTATTTCGACCCACTGTATTCAAAGTCTATTTTTGCAAAAACTTAACCTTTTTATTGTTATAAACAATTTATTATAAACAATTATGCTAATAAACAGAATTTCCTAGAACTTATCTCTATAACAGCAAAATATAAGCTTTTTACAAGCTCCACTCAAGTTTTTTAGATGAATTTTGATCTGCTGTTTGAATTTCTAATCCATTTTGCCAGTTTATTAGAATTAATCAGTTTATTTATATGCAATTAAATAAAAATATTTGTATTAAATTCCGAAAGAAAAATTAATATAATTCTAATAAGTTGTCAGCAATAATAAAATGATTGAGTTTTTGAAAAAAAGGACAGAGAATTTAAATTTAGCGAGTTACATAATATTACATTAAATTATTATAGGAAAAAAAAATTTTTATTTGTAACAAAAATTAGTAAATTTTTAGCAAAAGTCGATTAGGAATTCGACTTTAACCTGTCAAAAAACATATAAATTCATGCATTACAGCTAGGTAATAATGCGAATAAGAAAAATAAAATTGTTAATAACTTAAGCTTTGCATTAAAAATACAAAATTCTGCTGATAAAAGCAGAGACTGGACTTCATGGCACGTATTCGGGATTTCACCTCATATTATAATATTCGAACACTGGTTCATTTATGTGCCATTCTCGAATGAATTCAGGTGGGTCCAAGCTTTGCATTAAAAATACAAAATTCTGCTAATAAAAGCAGAGACTGGACTTCATGGCACGTATTCGGGATTTCATCTCATATTATAATATTCGAACACTGTTCATTTATGTACCATTCTCGACTGAGGTCAGGTGGGTCCAAAAACTCGTAGAAATTCAAAGAACCAGGATATATGGCAGATAATATTTTTTCACTTCTTTTTGGGTCCCAAACTAACTATATCCCGAATATCTGCCACTCAGCAATGAGTCCATTTTTGTCAAGAAAAAAAGGGGTTTACGCCCACAAGAACCGGTCTCCGTGGCAGATATTAAGGCTATAGTATCCTCTCAACATATAAAACTGCCACTCTGTGATGGGTTCACCTACCCTCAATTTTTTGCAACTTCCCCTCTCCATAACCACGGCAGAAACCGGATCTATAAGTTGTATTTTTTGGTTCAGGTTGTTACATTTAATAAGTGATATATTTCAGCTCTTCGATAAGTCCAAAATCTTGGTTATGAGTTCTCTTCGTTGCCACAGTGACAATTCACTTCATAAAATACAATAAAAAGTAATATTTATCTAGTATTTTTGCAATATCTAGCTTCGTATTTGAACAAACATAAGCAAAGTATTTTTTTATGTGTATATAGTATTTTTTTGTGACTTTTTACTTTTTAATATACATACGACACCAAAATTTGTAAAAAAAGTATGCTTTTGATCGAAGAAAAAGTATGGATTCCTAACTTTTACGTGTTAAACATCTGAAACTTTTACAATTAATTATGGCAATACGACGTGGTAAATTATCTTTATATTAAAGAATGTATGATGCTAAAATCTATTGTTTCTCAAAATTTCAAGCAAAACTACTTTTAACAGTTATTCGTAAGAAATGCCTTAAATTGTTTATAAACAAAAAAAATACAAGTTTTTCGAGGTCCTAAACTTAGAACAATACTCCTGGTGATACCTCAGAGTGGACAAAATCATAATATTGCTGTATCTAGACTATGCAATTTCAAATGCTTTTTTTACTGCACTAATATTCTTTTATAAACATTTTATTAATTTTAATAATTACCTAACTTAATTAAATGAAAATTGTAATTACGTTGTATCGAAGAGAACAAAACATAAGTAAAATACATAAAGTTTAAAATCTAATTTTCCAAGTTTTTCTACTTCATAACACTAATTGATTTTGCAGTAGACTGATATTATACTTGCAAATATTGGAAGCACTAACGTTTTTATCAACTGTTTGATGCCGAACAAAAGTACAACTAATTTCCTGTAGCAGAAAACCGTCTACTTAACTTTCATTGAAGAAACTTTATAGCAGTTACTTATTACTTTGAGAAAGGCGTCCTATTTACAACAATAAATTTAATATTGTATAAAGTTATTGTAGGAAAGACTTGTAACTTTCCAATCAAACAACAGCAATGGCGGCTTTGGTAATGGAGCCAACCCTACTTCATAATTTATATAATTTTTATATATCACCGACAAACCACACTATACTCTATTTAGTGATAGTAATAGAAATGCCAGTGGACTGACCGGCGATCCTATAACATCAAAGCATTTTATTTACATACCTTCCTGTTGCTTCAACTATAATTACATACATATTTAGAGCAGCATGTCCAAGTGTCCAGCCAGTTAGTGACAAGTCAGTTAATGTGTTAACAAAATATCTTCTACAGCGAAACGCCAAAAGTTCGGGTAGCTAACCCATAATGAAAAGCTTATAGTTAAAAATGCATTTAACTACGTTAAAAGCGATCAAAATTGTGATTTAAGTGTGGATAATTGTGTGACAAAATATTCCTTAATGACCGGAGTTTGTAAAGCCACAGTTTACAGAATTTTAAGAGAAGGAAAGGAGGGGGTATGGACTCTCCAAAAAAGAGACCAGGCAGAAAAGAACTTCAGCTGACAGACAACACAAATAAACAGTAAGGCATATTGTTTATGACTTTTTTATGGAAAAAAAATTCCAACTTTTGGTATGATCCTGCAGGCTGCGTCAAGCTACCCAGAAATACTGAAAATAAGTAGAGTAAAACTATGGAGTGTTTTAAAAGGTATGCATTTTTATTGAAAAAAGTGTGAAAGAAAATCTTTATTGTTAGAAAGTGGAGAAATTGTACACTGGGGAAGAGACTATTTAAGGAAAGTTAGTAAAGCTCTCTCTGAAATAAAAAAGATATATTACTTAGATGGAAATATCAAAAATGCTCGCCAAACATTCTTGACTCTACTGGTCTTAAACCGCCATCTGGTAAGGGACGTAGCTTAATTATTAGGCATATTGGAAGCGACAGTAGACAAAGATCTTTTAATATTCGTATCCAAGAAATCCAAGATTATTACAAAGATGTAAATTCTGATGTATTTGAAGATTAGTTTTCGCAGATGATAGACTTAATAGTAAGCGGTTCTGTTATTGTAATGGATAACGCCAGCTATCATTCTAAAAAATTAGAACGAGCTCCAACCTTGGGTTGGGTGAAAAATGACATCCAATCTTGGATGACCGAGAAAAACGTTTCATTTCCAAAAGACAGCGTTAAGAGAGAATTATTAGAACTTGTAAAGTTTGAAGTTCTCTCTCTGAAGTACACAAGTTTCATCATCGGCGAAATGGCAAAAAAACGTAATATTACTGTTTATCGCCTGCCACCATATCACTGCGAGTTCAATCCGATAGAACTTATATGGACACAGGTTAAAAGTGAAGTCGCCAGGAACAACACGACCTATAAAATTAGCAGACGTACAAAACCTTTTCAGAATACCACATCTAATGTTTCCACAGAAAACTGGCGAAAATGCATCGAGCATGTATTGAGAGTGGAAGATAAAATGTGGACTGTGGCCATAGCAGTGGATGCCATGTATGCGAACATCCGAACCCCTATATGATACACAAAGAACGGGAATTTTCGTTTTTGTCGTACACGAATTTTTTGTCACTTAGAGTGATTTCAATACAACATTTTCATAATAAATTCATCAAGCTTTAAAGTCAATAAAACGATTTAAATTTTAGAAAAGAAGAAATTATGTATCCTGAAATATTGTTTTATAATTTTAGCTCTATTATATTCGTATTTTTTTTTAATTGACTAATCTGTTGTGAAAATAATGTATTAAATTATTTTTTCTTTTTTCTTAACAAAGAAGATGTAGTTTTTTAAGTTCAAGCCAAAACGAGGTCATTGTCACAAGGGAAACTAATTTCTATGGTAAAAGGTGTCAGCTCATCAAAATGTACAAAAAAAATGTTTATTACTTCAAGGCTCACATTGAGTAATTGATAAAATGCTTAGAAGCCCACAGGATAAATTTTCATAAGAAAATATTACAAAAAAAGACAAGGAGGGGTTAGAAATTTGATATTTATAGTTCAATGCCAACAAGTAAAATGTAAGGATTTCCTTAATAACGCTACTCAAATAACGTTAAGATCTCCCGGATAACTGGAAGCATCCAAATTGTTAAAAGAAGTGGGTACGACCACATCTAGAAAAGCTTCAAAATATAGAAAAGCATTGAAGAGAATACTGAGTCTGAATATAAAATGGTTTATTTACTTATTTTAATTGAAATATATGTTTTAAAAAATGTTTCTTTAATATTTTCTGACACTTAAAATTGAAACACAATTAATTTTTATCAACTCTGACGGCCTCACTCTACGTTGTTAGCAATCTCGGCATCCATTTTTCACCAATTTTGAGATGCCATGTGATGGTTCTCGAAATAGTGGTTCCTCAGACTTCGACTAATGTAAAAGCTATTTTTTCTTCAAACGCTCATCTTCAAATACATATTTATCCGCTTTGTCTACGATATTGAAGGTGATTCCTTTGGCGTGAGTAATCTTCTATCCACTCTCTGTTTTGCTTCAATCAGTTTGTACAACATGGGCTTTGCTACTTTTTATTTGAAAAAAGGGAATGCAAGAAATTTGGCAACATCACTAAGGTAGGTGTTTTATTAAAATAAGCCGGGTAAAAGCGGTTTAGTATTACATAATTGATTTAATTAATCTAAAGACAATGGTAACTAGTAAAGATCATATGCCATTCATACATAAAACAATATTGTCCACAATCGTTGTGTCCTACTTACTTGACGCCAACACATAAAGAAATGGTATTACAATATACCAAATTTTATTTCTGAGCTACTGCAGAATGCAATAGCATAGATAATAATTGTCTGTAATGCCAAGGATATACGGTGAAGAGAAAGTGGTTTAATGCCATATCAATGTTGTTTCTAAGAGTAAGTGACTGTATATACTGCATTGACGGTAGTAGTATATAGGGAGAGTAATTTACAATTAGGTTATGAGAACATGATGGTTGTACAAGGTTTAAAAAACCAGTGCAGCGTTGTTTGTGAGATATTCATAGAATTCATAGAAATTAAATTAGAAAATAGTATTTTCTTTCATGTACACATCGTAAACAATGTATAAAAAGCCCTAATATACAAAAGAAACAATTAGGTCGTACTCGTTGGAAAGTACTCTAAATGTATGAAATGAGATATTTGGCAAGTAATTTTTGAAAAATTGTTATTTAGTTTAGAGTAAAATATTCAAATTTTATTATTTTAATAAGACCAATATAAAGAAAAAACCAACTTCAAAAAAGTGACAAAAGAGTAGAAAATATTGTGCATTCTTTATCTTACCATAAAAAGTTAGCACTTGTTAGCTGTTATCACTTTAAACGAAAAACGCAAGAATTAATACTTAATACACAAAAATACATGAGAATGTGTATTTACGTGTAATTTGAAACATTTGTCTGCCCAGATATAAATATTTATTTATTTATATATATATATATATATATATATATATATATATATATATATATATATATATATATATATACATATATATATATATATATATATATATATATATATATATATATATATATATATATATATATATATATGTATATATATATATATATATATATATATATATATATATATATATATATATATATATATATATATACGTATATATATATTTATTTATATATATATATATATATATATATATATATATATATATATATATATATGTATATATATATATATATATATATATATATATATATATAATACATTAAAATTCCGGGTTTTAGTCCGTTCGTCTAACAAAGAATTTGCACGACGTTTCGCCAAAATCTCATTTGGCATTTGGGCATAAATAATGGGAAATAATACGAAATAATGGGAGTTAACATACCATAAATGGGGATAAGGCGAAATAATGATAGATAAGGCGAAATATGCCTAAACAACGGGAAATAGGTCGAGATAATTGGAGTTAACGTGCCATAATTTGGGAAAAGTCGAAATAGTGGGCAGATAAGACGATATAAGCCTAGATAATAGGAAACAAATCGCGATAATGGGAGTTAACGTGCCATAATTTGGAATAAGGAGAAATAATGATAGATAAGACGACATAAGCATAAATAATCGGAAATAAGCCAAGATATTGTGAGTTAATGTGCCATAATTGGAAACAAGGCGAAATAATGATAGATAAGGCGACATAAGCTCCCGCTGCTACTGCTACTCGATACTACGATCTTGCTGCTGCTGCCGCTAGAAGTTAGGTTCGAAACGTCGTGCAAATGCTTTGTTAGACGAACGGATTCAAACCCGGAATTTTATTGTATAACATTACACCATCTGTGAAAATCTTTATTGTAACATATATGGTGTTTATATATATATATATATATATATATATATATATATATATATATATATATATATATATATGTATATATATATATATTTATATATATATATATATAGTAAATTATTAGATGACTTACATAAACTTATAAATCACACGTTCTAATGAACGTCTCAAGTTTCTTTCTGTACTTTGTTTCTATTTCAGTATCCAGAAGAAGCTATCAATTAGGGAGCGAAAGCTTGAAAATACAAAAACAGAAACTAGAGCCTACAGATCTTTGACTGCTCCAGCAGTTAAACTTCCGATTGATATATATATATATATATATATATATATATATATATATATATAGATATATATATATATATACATATATATATATATATATATATACATATATATATATATATATAACACATGGGCTGAAAAGTCCCGGGCCTAACAAAGAAAACACGGTTTTTTTGGTTCAAAATTAGCTTTATTCATCAACGTATTCTCCATCAAGAGCAACGCAATCATTCCAGCGCCGCTCTAACAATGGCCAAACACTGCTCAGAATCATCAACACGTTCTTGTTTTTGATAAACAGTGAGCAAACGCGGCACCCACTTTGAACAGAGCTTTCTCATAGTCAAATGCTCATGCAATATAAAGCCAACACCTTCTTTTGATATCTTTACGATGTCAGCTAACTCACGCAACTTCACTTTTCGATCATTCAAAACGATTTTATGGATTTTTTTGATGTTTTCTGGTGTTACCGCCTCATTTGGACGTCCACTGCGTTCTGCATCATCGGTGTCTCTACGACCACGTTTGAAGTCAGCAAACCAACGTTTTATTGTTGTTTCTGATGAAGCGGAGTCCCCATAACACTTTTCAAGCCATTGCTTCGCTTGAACGGTATTTTTTCCCATCAAGAAGCAGTGTAAAATTAAAAACACGAAATTGTTTTTGATCCATTGTTTTGAAAATAACAAAAGTAGCGTCACTCTTAGCACAATAACTCACAAACTAATGAATAGAATATCATAAAATTTTAACAGCTGTCTTTTGAAGGTTAGTATTAACTGAAAAAAAGGTGACTGCATATAAAACTAGCGCCATCTATGTGTTAGGCCCGGGACTTTTCAGCCCATGTGTTATATATATATATATATATATATATATATATATATATATATATATATATATATATATGTATATATATATATATATATATATATATACATATACATAACGTATACATATGTATATATATATATATATATATATATATATATATATATATATATATATATATATATATATATATATAGTGGTTTCCTCATGGTAATATTTCATTTTAAAAGAATTACTATTATGTTTTGTGTTCAGTACTCCTACAAAAAGTTGGTGAATAATAATTGATGTCGACGTCGTTTTATTTAATTAGTTTTTTTTTCTCAAGTTTAAGACTTGTGCTTCAAAAATTTGCTTAATTTAGTATGTTCACATATTTTATTTAGTGCATTAAGTGTTAATTACATTTTATAAGCAGGTAGTTACTAACTTCTTAAGATGAAAATAAGAGAGAAGAGATATTACTTTATGCTTTTTTATAACTTTTTTGAAGTCAGTTGAATTCTTTTTTTAATTTTAGTTTAACTTCTTTATTTTTTTAAAAACGATACATGAGCTACTTACTTATATTTTAGGGCAAATGACAAACCTGATCCTTACCCAAAACATACTTCCTGAAGAAAAAGAAATTCTCCAAGTTACATCTTTCAATCAGACATAGAAAACGTCGGTCAACCCGATGGAAAGACAATATATATCTACAAATTGGCTTACAGATGCACAGGACAGAAATATTTATGAGCCCACAACATTTAATAAATGTGAAATTAGAAAATATTTTATTAAATTAAAATAAATCTGACTCAAATCGCTAATATCTTGCTTGCTGTTGATAAGATATTTTTTTATAAAAATCATTTACCAGAAGTGTGCGATAGTTTCTTCCTTGAGTGACGACTTTAGTGTTTGGAAAGTCAAATTCATGATTTTCATTTGTGTCGTGCTTATGTAAGGCTGTGATGCATTTTTTTGTCTATGTCCATTTAACTATTGTCTAAGTATTATATTGTCATTGCAATATATTCTTTAGGGCAATTTAGATAGGTATAGATATAATAAATTTGCCTTTTTTGGCTGAGTGAATAATTAATATAAAAAAAATTTGCGCATTGTTGCAGACAATGGCAGGTCTTAAGTATATAGCATTCCTATATATTTTTTCAGGTTAATTGAATTTTGTTTGGTATAATATTGTATATATATATATATATATATATATATATATATCCAATGATTGAAATAATTATTTCGCTATTGGGATCTTACCTATTCAATATAACCTCTCGCTTTTTTAGGAATTAAACTTCAGGTGCATTTTTAAATCTGTCATAAGCGTCTGTTAATATTACAAATTTTATTAAAAATAAACACCAAAATTTTTGTTTTTCGTAAAAAATGAGACTTTTATGCTGTGTTTACAATTGTGAAAGTCGTCTGCAAAAGGCATTAAATGTAGTTTTTCATGCATTTCCAAAAGCGAATGAGGGCTATGTAAATATTACTAATGCATTTGGGGACGTGGAGAAAGTTGACAGGCTGAAAGTATGTTATTGCGATCAATAACACAATTATGTTTCGATAAAGGAGCCGGTTCGACTGTTTCCAGTATCTCTTGACGTTTCAATTTCCAAGTACATTTGAAATCAGTGTACGTTAAAACACTTAGCTGGTTACTACAATCATTGCATAAAAAATTAGTTTTCATACAAAAATTGAAATGTAAATATTAGACATTTGTAGGTTAGAATCTTACCGGTAACAATACAAAAGAGTTGCGGAGATATGTTTGCATTTATATATATATATATATATATATATATATATATATATATATATATATATATGTTATGCTTTACAAGAGAAATTCATACATAAAATTTCTCCTGTCCTACTGTTGAATATGCCATTTATTTCAATATATATGCTGCTTGAACATTCGTTACATTGGGCGCGACAGTTTTGTCACCGATTATTCCACATCCAAGGAAAAGATTTGATTTTAAAAGTTTTTCACCGAGTGTGAAGTTTGTTTGGACAGGATTTGTACCGGCCCATTTGCCAATATTGACAATTGTTAATACTATTTTTGAAAAAGACTGTCACACTCCCTATGCTTCACACGTTACAAATTTAAATCTGCACCCGTATTTCGGCCATCTTAATAATAATCATAGTAGGCTCCGCCCACAAGTAAGACCCCAATGTCCTCAGTTTGCAAAATGCTTGATCAAATACAAAAAGCTTCATTACATCGTCCCAGTAGTTCTATAGATATTTGAAGATAAATATACATACTTTCGCGAAATTTGGTCATTATTACAAATAATGAAGAAAGTAAGAATTTGTCATATATTCCACGTAATTTTTATACGTTTCGCAATGCTATAGCTTCGTGAGACAGGTTTCGATCTAAACTAAATTTATTGGTGAAAATTAAGAACCTAGATTTATTTGGTATCATAAATTCAGGTATTCGTAATTATCATAAACCACAGAAAAAACATTTTGGAAATACTGAACCAATACATACCGAATATATTATGTAAAACGGTTCCAAAGCGGGGAACTAATAAGTTCTGTTTGGTCATTTAAAAGCATATTTGAATATTCATATTTATTAAATTCCATACTTTCTAAATATTTAAGCTTGATATCCTTGGATTGACTGTGTACGATTATAAAATTACTATCAAATATGTTTAGTTTAGTCAATCAAATATTCTGCATACGCTGAGTCCCTTTTAATCGTTAAACTAAATAGGGTTATGCGGTTACCAACAATGGACGCGACTTAAGAAGCTAAAACTTACCTTTGGACCCTGGTAGAACAGCCTCACCAGTAGGGACTAGTATTTCACCTGCAGGAATAGTCCGAGCACCTTCGGGTGTGACGGTACCATCCATTTCAGTCTTAGCCTGTACTCCTCTAATTGTTTCACGCACAAGACAACCCTCTTCAGGTTTCCGCCTGGACAATTCCGCCACGCTCTCGATGCATCGCACCGCTCGGCCTTCTTCGCTTAATAACTCGAAGTAGCCCGAGTAACCGTCGGGTATCACTAGCCTGAAATTGAAAATATTAGGAATAACTTAGTGAGATACGAGGGTATATTGAAAAGACTTAAAAAAAAATAAAAAAATACCTTTTTTTTTTTTTGCAAAAACAAATTTTTTTAATCAACATAATATCCAGTGAGTTCAATACATTAAATCCGGCGAAATTCCAATTTTTTTATTATTTAAAAAAAAAATCGTTACGGTTTGTGCATAATGCTCGTTTACAGCACAGAAAACTTCGTCATTCGACGACAATTTCTTCCCCCATGCCAATTTTTGAGGTTAGAAAATAAAAAAGTCACTTGGTAGGAGTGCGGAACTATTTCGAGGTCCAGTTAACTTCATGCACGATATTATGTACTCGTTCATATGAGATGCCTACCATCGCAGCAATCCCACGAAGCTTAATGGGACAATCTTCCATCACAATACCGTGAATTTTATCGACCATTTCTTCAGAGGAAACCTCAATCGGGCGCCCTGAACATGCAGCATCAACAGTGCTTGTACGGCCACGTTTAAATTCATTTATCCAGTAAGGAATGCTCTTGAGTGCTGGTTCAGACTCCTCAGGAACTTACTTCAGATCAGTTTCTATTTACGCCGCAGTTAATTTTTTTCAATGAAAATATTTTATCACTGCACGGTACTTGGCTTTATCTATTTCTACGAAACGTGCGACATCGATCATTTACGATAGCTGCCAAAAAACAACTGAGCGTTGTGTCTATTTGAAACTTTGAACACAACCGTAACAAGGATAACGCTTATCAACAATCATGTAGCTTAACAAAATTTCCCTCCATTTCGTAGAAATTCACCAGACTTATCAATTCACCTTCGTACGAATTATTGTATTAACATAACACCGAAGCTACTACAGTTTTGAATAGAAGTAAAATCCTTTTTTTTGGAAATGGATCGTGTCAAATTGTAGTAAAGTTCGGGAGTTTTCGACATCAGTTGCACAATAATCTTTACTGACCAATCAGATATATATATATATATATATATATATATATATATATATATATATATATATATATATATATATTTATATATATGTATATATATATATATATATATATATATATATATATATATATATATATATATATATATATACACACATTTAGTCCAAAAAGTCTCCGTACACCAGTTGCTTTCTATACTATTTTTCTGTTATGTTTAACAAATTAATTGGAACTATGAGAAAACATGTTTAAATTAATATTTGAAACTTAACCAACGAGGATTAGTATTAAAAATAACTATGGGACATTTTATTTAGAAGTTACATCATTGTTACATAAAAAAAATTAATGTCAAAAAAGTCTCCATACACTCAAGAACTGCATTGAAGAAAACACGTTATAGTCAGTCGCATTTTATCAAGCTAACGGTTGCTCGCTAAACTGAAAATAAATGACTAATTTTCGACCATAATTTATAATCTGTCACTTGTTGCTAGTAATTTTGAAGTTGGTTTTCAAAGTAGTATTAAAAATGAGCGAGAGAAATTGTGAAATTCCATTTCAAGTTAGAAAGATCATAACTGATTTGTGGAATGATGGAAAATCCTACAGAAATATAGGAAAAAAATTGTTAAAAAGTCGCATGCTACTGTTGAGTACATTGTAAACCAGTATAAATCAACGGGTTCCTATAAAATTCGAAAACGCTTCGGTCGTCCCAAGAAACTGACTCCACGTGAAGAGGCCAGTATTGTTAGACAAATTATTATAGATCCCAAGAAAAAGGGCACCAAAATTAAAAGAAGAAGTACGGGAACTATTTTCAAAAAATGTTTGTTCACACACAGTGAAAAATTGTTTACACAGGGTAGGCTATAAGGGGTATGCAATCAGGAAGAAGCCATCAATTTCGGAAGCTTTTGCTAGGGAATACGTTACTAAACCTCCTGAATTTTGGGAATACATAATCTTTAGTGACGTAACTAAAATTACTCTTTTTAGATCTGATGGCAGAGTTAAAGTTTAGAGAAAAAAAATACCCTATTCGATATTAAAAATATTTGTTCCACGATGAGACAAGGTGGTGGCAGTGTTCTGCTTTAGGGATGCGTGTCCGCTGGAGGGGTTGGAAATTTATATCTTATTAATAGTATCATGGATCAGCATGTTTTTCTGAACATTTTGAGAGACAAATTAAGAGAAAGTGTCTAAAAATTAACACTCCTAAAAAAATACATTTTCCAACAGGACAATGATCCGAAACATACCGCAAACTTGGTGAGAGAATGGATCATTCATAATATATATATATATATATATATATATATATATATATATATATATATATATATATATATATAATATGCGACAACAGCTTCATACACCTCCGCAATTATCCGATGTTAACCTCATCGAGCATTTATGGGAGGAACTTAAACGGCGCGTTCGCAAACATAAAGTTTCAAATAGAGAAGGATTAAAAAACAGAATATTGAACGAATGGGAGAACATGCCAGCAGAAGTTACTAGAAAGCTCGTTGCCAGCATGACAAAAAGGGTACAAGAGATTATCAAGGCCAACGGCGGTTCCACTAAATATTAGTTTAAATGAAGTTATTATTTTCCGTTAAAGAGTATGGAGACTTTTTTACATTAATTTTGTCTACATTTTTATAACAATGATGTAACTTCTAAATAAAATGTTCCATAGTTGTTTTTAATCTAATCCTGGTTGGTTAAGTTTCAAATATTAATTTAAACATGTTTTCTCATAGTTTCAATTAATTAGTGAAACATAACCGAAAAATAGTATAGAAGGCAGGTGGTGTATGGAGACTTTTTGGACTGACTGTATGTGTATTTATCTTAGTGTTTCTTTTTCGGACACCAGAGTAATAAGAGCGAGAGACAACTTGACTGGTATAAAAGAACCCACAGCGTTAGGCAGATTTAGAAATTATTTCTCCAATCACCCAAAAAATCAAACATTTATCACCGTGATAGCAATGAAAAACAGACTCATGGTGATGATACGTTTCGAAAAAGAAACTTACACGATCTGTACAATATTTTTATTAACAATGCCTATCCTAAGCACATTTTACGTAAGCTAATATAAAACTATAATATTGTTGATGGCCCTGTTGATGAGGCACAAGCGCAGCACACGATATACAGAAAGCTACAATTTATAAAGCTAATCACAAACTCAATCGTCGCCTTATTCAAAGACTTTCCAAATATAAAAATTGCGAAATATAACAGCATAAGGGGCTCTGAACTGTTTTCAAAAATAAAGGGTAGAAGGCCTATTTTGTACAATATCTGCGAAGTTTATAGATTGTCTTGTGTGCAGTGTGATGCTTGTTACATTGGACCGACATCGCAGTGATTAAAACATAGGTTCACACAGCACAGGAATGACTGCCGATCGAGAAAGAATTCATGTGGCGTAGTGCAAAATACTTTGAAAACAAGTCATAAAGGTAGACATTTTAACGAAATCTACCACATAAACATAGACCCCAACTCCATCAACTTTAAATTAGACACTAATTAATTTAGTAAGATCTACACCAACATAGCCAGTGCTTATTAATCATTTATAATTACAACATTAATAATTAAATTTTTCCCACCTCTTGGTATAAAATAAGTAAATAAAGTCTTTTTCTTTTGCTGTTCATTTGGAATTCATATCAGTACATATGCACCGAGACTGTTTACTCTCAGTTTGTGTAGAAAAATTGAGATGTTGAGTTTTGATTTCGAAGACTAACTCGCATCTTCGTACGTTGCTTTATTTATGTATTGGTTTGTACATATTTATTTGTTTTATATTTTAAGATTTTAATACCCAGACGATAATTATCGTTGTTTTTAATATATCTAATCCATGTATTAATAATGTAGTTACTCCTTAAGAAGTTATCAAACAATAACGAAATATTGAATATTAAAGAAGAAAAAGTTTTATTTACAGTTCAGACAGATTCCCGATAATCAAACACGCATATATACATATATACATATATATACGAGACTGGTTTGAAAAGTCCGTGCAAAAATAAAAACTACTTATGCGTTTGGGGTAAACCTTTTTTTATTTTTCGACATAGTCTCCTTTTAGGCTTATACACTTCGTCCAACGATGTTCTAGTTTGTTGATCCCTTCCGAATAATAGGATTTGTCCAAGTCTGTAAAATATCCATTAGTGTCTGCAATCACCTCCTCGTTTGAAAAAAATCTTTGTCCCGCCAGCCATTTCTTCAAATTGGGGAACAAATAGTAGTCCGAGGGAGCCAAGTCTGGAGAATAGGGGGGATGTGAAACGAGTTGGAATCCTATTTCCATTAATTTTGCGACCACAACTGCTGAGGTGTGTGCTGGTGCGTTGTCGTGATGGAAAAGGACTTTCTTGTGGGCCAATCGCGGGCGTTTTTCTTGCAGCTCGGTTTTCAAACGGTCCAATAATGATGAATAATATTCACCTGTAATAGTTTTACCCTTTTCCAGATAGTCGATGAGGATTATCCCTTACGAATCCCAAAAGACAGTCGCCATAACCTTTTCGGCCGAAGGAACGGTCTTCGCCTTTTTTGGTGCAGATTCCCCCTTGGTAACCCATTGTTTAGATTGTTGTTTGGTCTCAGGAGTATAGTAATGTATCCATGTTTGATCCACAGTGACGAAACGACGCTTAAAGTCCTCCGGATTCTTCTGGAACAGCTGCAAACCATCCTTGCAACACTTCACACGATTCCGTTTTTGGTCAAGCGTAAGCAATCGCGGCACCCATCTTGCGGATAGCTTTCTCATGTCCAAATGTTTATGCAAAAATATATGTACCCGTTCAGTCGAGATGCCCACAGCACTAGCAATCTCACGCACCTTAACTCTTCTGTCATCCATCACCATATCACGGATTTGATCAATGATTTCTGGAGTCGTAACCTCCACAGGCCGTCCAGAACGTTCAGCGTCACTTGTGCCCATATGGCCAGTCCGAAAATTTTGAAACCACTTATAAACTATTCTAATCGAAGGTGCAGAGTCACCATAATGTTTATCAAGCTTCTCTTTAGTCTCCTGAGGCGTTTTGCCTTTCATAAAGTAATATTTAATCATCACACGAAATTCTTTTTCGTCCATTTCTTGAAAATTACTCGACTTCCTTGATTCACACGAATGCCAAACACAAAGAAATAGACCAATATGGCTGAAACTTGGTGTGCGTTCATTCAAGAGATGCTACTAACTAAACATGACCTCGATACGCGCCGGTGGTGCCATCTCTCGGACTTTGCACGGACTTTTCAAACCAGCCTCGTACATATATATATATATATATATATATATATATATATATATATATATATATATATATATATATATATATATATATACATATATATGTATATTTTTTTGTTGAATGTAAGGTTCTTTGATCTTGGTATATATATATATATATATATATATATATATATATATATATATATATATATATATATATTATAATTTACGAATTTCTACCATTTTTCTAAACATTTGAAAGATATCTTACACAAAATCTTATATAAAAATGAACACTATAATAAAGATTCTTTCCAATTTGAGGATAAACTTAAAAACATAAAACTTCCAAATAATTATATCTTACTATCACTGGACCTCATATCACTATATATCAGTATACCCATAGCATTAACCGTTAAAACCATTAAGAAAAACTGGGATAAAATTAAACAATTCACCGACATCCCTATGAGTGAATTTTAGTAATACAACAGAACTAATCCTAAAATCGATGTATTTCCAATACGAAAATAAAATTTACGAACAAATATATGGGTGTGCAATGGGAGCATCTATTTCTAGCGTGGTTGCACAATTAGTAATGGAAGACTTAGAAACTGATGTTATACCAAAATTAAACTTCAACATTCCATTTTTTACAGATACGTTGATGATTGTTTGACTGCTATACCTAAAAACCAAATTAATTATATCCTAAAAAAAATCAACGGATACCACAAAAATATTCAATTCACATTCGAAACAGAAGAAAACAATAAGATAAATTTCTTAGATGTAACTTTACACCACATTAATGAAAATATAAAAACTGAATGGTATACTAAAAATACATGGTCTTCTAGATACCTTAATTATAGAGATAGAGCAATCAAGCTTTCTGACACAGAATACAGAGAGAGTGCAATAACCAAAGCTAAAGAAGCATTAACACTTAAATATCCGATGTACCTTATAAAGAAAGTCTTCACACAACGAATACATAACTTTTACAATACCATAATAAGTAAAAAACCAACTAACAACAACCATAATACATATATTGCTTTACCGTATATAAAATTCGGTTATGCTCTCATCCAATTTTTCCAGGCTTAAAACCAAAATCCCAAATAATAAAAAAAGTAACATAGTCTACGAAATCAAATGTAATAACTGCCAAGGAATATACGTCGGGCAAACAAGCCGATACCTAGAAAATAGAATCAAAGACCATAAATACGACAAAAAAACAGTACAGCTCTTACAAATCATGAAATGAATAAAAGTCATACCTTTGATTTCAAAAACATGAAAATTATCAAAACCGAAATAAATATAAAAAATGGGAAATACTAGAATCTATACACATACAGATGACGCTCACTGCAATAAACGAAAAAACAGATGTAAATAACCTAAACCGTATCTACCTACCACACATATAAAGTACTTCAAGTTAAGTCGTTGTTTGTAGAAAGAAAAAATGTGTTTTGACAATGATTTAAAATTAACACCCCATTCAATGAACTACTTTCTAAGGTAAGGCCCTCATTAATGTATACAGTTAAGTGTCTTAAATTAAAAACTACGAAAAGCTACTAGTATTTTAACCCCGAAATACACGACAAAGTGATTAATTACTTATCTATATTTAAATTCTTCTAATGTCATCTTTTAGGGCAAATTTTGAAGAAAACCTCTTCCGAAGGTCGAAACGTCAATAAATATATAACAAATCCAAGAATAGTTTTAATGATCTAATTCCAAGAACACGTAAAATATAAATTTTTTTTTTTTTTTTTTTTATGGGTCTAGCACACGTGCTACAGGGAAGTCCCTAAAGCGCTACAGGAGCGACACGTGTGCGGACAAAGCGAGTCACGTTGTTCTTGAATCGCTGTAGATTGTACTCGATGGGAAACACAGTCCTGGGTAAACCATTCCAAAGGCATGATGTTCTCCATATAAAAGACTGCTTGAAAAGCGTTGTACGAGGAGTAACAAGCTGAACCTCATACGGATGTGAAGCATTAGCGCGACGTGTACTTCTAATATGCACCGCTCTGGGAGGAATTAAACGGGCCACATATTTCGAACACTTTCCATGAAAGTACTTGTAGAATAGGCTCAAGTCGCCAACCGTTCTTCGATGTTCCAGCGAATCAAGGCCGTCGGTCAGTTCCGGGTGTCCAATCAGACGAACAGCTCTTCTCTGGATAGAATCCAACAAATGCAGTGTATGTTTGGGAGCGGAGCTCCAAACATGGGAGCAGTATTCCATAGTTGGTCGAATTTGAGCTTTGTAAAGAATTAACAGTTGTTGTGGAGTGTAGAGCTTTCTGGTTCGAAACAATATTCCCAACTTTTGAGAAGCTCTTCTTGCTATGCCTGCAACATGTTCATGCCAGGACATATTTGCTCCCAAATTAACGCCTAACAGATTGAGTGACGATGTTAGAGGGATGGAGTGCCCCGACATAACTATGTCGGGTTCTGCAACGTTAACTTTTTTAGAAAAAACTGCCGCCTGGGTTTTTGTAGCGTTAAATTCCACTTGGTTACTGTCACCCAAGATAGAATTTCTTCCAGGTCTTTGTTAAGTTGAATGACTTCCTGCTGTCTGCGGATATTCGTCTGAGTAGTCGATGTCCGAGCGTTCAAAGTGAATGAAGAGATAAGTGTACTGTCATCTGCAAAGCTGTAGATTGGATTCTCGGTCTTTTCCAGCAGATCGTTAATATAAATGAGGAAGAGAGTAGGAGACAGTATGGAACCTTGGGGCACACCGGCGTTGATAGTGAAGGTGTTAGAAAGAAATCCGTCAACCGCCACTCGTAAAGAACGCTCTCTGAGGAAACATGAGAGCCACAAACAGAACTTTTCAGACATACCATAAGAACGTAGCTTAGCCAACAGCCCATCGTGCCAAACACGGTCAAATGCCTTGGATATGTCAAGAGCAACCGCTCGAGATTCTCCAAAGTGTTCAATTGCGTTGTTCCAAACATGTGTTACATAAGTCAGAAGATCTCCCGTTGATCTATTTTTACGAAAGCCATATTGGTGATCACTAATAATGTTGAATCCTTCAAGATATTTTAGAAGATGCTGATTGATAGCCTTTTCCATGACTTTCGAAAAAATATATATGTATATGTATATATATATATATATATATATATATATATATATATATATATATATATATATATATATATATATATATATTTATATATATATATATATATATATATATATATATATTTGGCTTATGCCTCAATGGGCTTATTCAGTGTTCTAATTTCGAATAATAAATATTCTTGGAAATGCCTCCTAAAGGCGTAAACGAAACGTCGAAAAGTCATTTTAATTTATATTACAACGATTATACCCTAAACCAAAAATAATTGCTTAACTAATAAAATTTAGTTTATAAGCTCCATACGCTCAGCCTAGGTATGCAGTTAGTCAATAAAAATAAATTGTGTAAAGCTCGCGCAACTAATAGCGAAAAATGTTAGATCTAAGGTAACATATTTACCTAACCGCCATCAATCAGGAGGCGGCGTACGGCTTGCGCCTATCACTATCAGATCTACAGCCTGAGCGTATAGTGCGAACCTAAACCAACGGTTCTTACCTGGGTCCAACACATACCAACCGCCTGCCCTCTTTGATTTTTACAGCTTGTGCGATAATTTTTTGCCGTTTACCGACTGATACGAGCAATGCTGTCGACTGCAAACCAGGACTAGGCAGTGTAGGTACACCCAAGCCCCCATATTGTCCTTTTATAATTTTCACCACTGCCGGCAGATGGTGCTTTGAAACGAACTCCCGAAGGTAGCTACCTTCGTCGGCCCATCTGGCCGCGGCCACTGTAATCTGTGCATCGGTTGCCGCCATGATGACATTACTTGATCTTCATTTCTGAAACAAAGAAAATTATTTATGAATGTAAATCCGGCAATAAAAATGGAATTATAATGAGCTAATGACAGTATTACCAAATTAGGCGTCGGTCATTTTTGGTAATCTTACACTATATTACCACTGTTTCATAATAAAAGAGGTGTTATGTTATCCTGTATGTCTTTAAGTTTCAATAAATTTACCTAATTTTTAGTGTTCCGTATAAGATCATTTCGGTGTCTATCACGCACGATTTTATTTGAAACTATTTGACATAGAAACTTGAAATTTGAGAGCCGTGTAATTTTGAAAGTTAAATTGTGACTTAAGGGGTTAGTTTTGAGGGATGACATCGGAAGTGAAAAAAAAATTACCAAGGTCATCGAGTGGGATGCCAATAGAAATGCCATGCCATGTAAAAACATGGCTTCAAAAATACATATAATGTGATACTTGCGCACATTTTTCTTTGTATTATTTTTAAAAAATTGCGAAAAATCGCTGTCCCCCCTTATCTCGGAAAGTACTGATCAAAAGATTTTGAAAAAATGGAATATTCTTCACAGGGTGGGTTATCACGAGTGCATTACCTTTAATAATTTATCTTGTGTATTAAAAAAATTCAAGGTTATCACTTTTCAACAAAGATCGGAAACAAACTTTATTGAAAACTCATTTGGGGTGTGTTTTGTGAAGTCATTGATCATTTTATATCTCCGTAACAAAAATTTTTATTCTAAAAGCAATCAACGTACGGAACACTAATTGTGCAAGTCCGACTTGCACTTGGCCGGTTTTATTTTTACGGAGATGGCCGAGACTTCTGCTACTAACGCGTAACAAGCTATTGGTGCAGTTTTAACATTAATGGCAAAACTGTTTAAATTCGTCGTTAACACCCGTTCTGGTGCTTTACTCGTTTGGATGTCAAACATACAAATATGTTGTGCGGTACAAGAGGTTGCTTCTACTTCCAGGGGATATGAACTCTGATCTATTTTTTTAAATTATATTTAACCATTTTTGAAAAGTTTCTGTTAATGAAGTATTACAGATTTCCAAACCTTTGTTCTTTCGCCTGTGTCAATTATCTAACAGAAACCAGAGGTATAACTGGGTATTGCAAATTAAGGCCTGGTACTATAATATTACCTGTGAAAAAATCTGGAATAACTGAAATATAAAACGTACATAATAAAAACATTCTGCTGTCCAAGTATCGCCAAACATTTTTTTCAGCTAAAAAGGATATTGCCCACAATTTGAACTACGGTCTCTTCTGCATAAACTTTCCAGTCTTATCAAATATGTATATTAGTTCTGGAAAAAGCTAGCTTATTATCGAAATGAAGGTATTTCGATAGCAAGCTAGCTTTTTCCAGAAATATTGCCCAACTGAAACTCATAGAAATCTATATGTCATCAATCTGAATGAAACAAGCTGAAGAAAATATAAAAGTTTTTACCACATCCTCTTTATAAACAATATACAGGGGTTTAAAAGATGGGGGAGGAAGACTAGAGATGTTGCTACGTATATTTTTGGTGATTTTTTGAGTTGAGAAATCGAACAATTGCTATGCTATTTTCTACTTATTTCCAATTTTAGCGGAAATAGGATATTCTTTTGTATAGCTTTTTTTATGTTCACTATCTCATTATATTATTTAAAACTTTTCCCTTTATCATCAATCTGATTTTTTTCTAGAGTTTTCGCCTTCCGGTTCCCAGTTTCCATCGTCTTCAATCTTCCCAATTTCCGGGTCTTAGATTTCTCTCTGACATTGCCCTCTTTCTCCATACCATATATAAGTTGCCGTTGTTGAATTTCTTCAAGAATCGTAGTTCGTACTTTCATTACATCTCTTATTCTTTCATTTCTAACTCTACCCATTCTTGACACTCCAGCCGATCTTCGCCAGTAATCCATTTCGAGTACCATTAGTTTCTGTTCCATTCGTTTCGTCAATTGCTGAGTTTTACAACCGTATGACACGATGCTATTAAATACTACATTATAAATGAGGTGCTTTCTCTGTGATGTTATGTTCTTCGACCACAGAACAGAGTTTAGCTGTCTTATGACCGCCTTTCCTTTACTTATTTTACTCTCCACTTTTTTTTCCGTTCTACCGTCTTTACTTATGTTAGTTCCGAGATATATATACACTTCAGAAACATCAATGACTTCACCGGTATTAAGAGTAAGGCTTCCCTGTTTTCTCCTATACACAAATATTTGTTTTTTTTTGCATTTAACTGTTAAACCCCAGTTTTTATAATCTTCAAACAGTTGTCATAAATTCAAGGTCTTCCTTATCCTGAGCAATAACCACCTAATCGCCGGCAAAATGTAGAGTGTACAGGGTGAGTCAACGATAGAGTAAAGTTCATTATCTCATTTGTTTCGGGAATGACAAAAAAATGTTAAATACAATAGTTTTAGAGAATGTTAAGGTGCATAGTTTAAAATTATTATTGAGTATACAGGGTTCTTTAAAAAAGTGTGGCCGATATAACATGTGTTTTTTTAAATGGTATATCCTATTTTCTAATTTATTTTTAAATTCTGCGTAAAATTTTATAATTTTTTATTAATAATTTTTTATTAATAATATTATATAGTAGTTTTTCTAATATTTCAATTTTTTTTTAAAATACTAGTTTTCAGTTTTGTAAAAAATTGCCAGTAACGTCAATGTTTGTGAAGGAGGAATACTCATAATTGGTACGAGCGTTGTATAGAGTTAAAAAAAAATATATGTAAAGAAATTTGAGTTAGATGCTACATGGTGTTCAAAATAAATTTATGCATTTCGACTATTTTAAATTGAAAAATCTCAAATTTCTTATATGGCACACCCTGTATATTATTATTTTTTCTGGTAGATTTTACAAAACCCTCCAACTTTTATTAAGTATGCCATATACCTATTTCTAATAGTTTTCGATTTATTTTGAATTTCTTAATTTTTACCCTTGTTTTTAATACACTTACTCTATTGTGAAAACATAAACAAATAGTTAATAATAATTTTAATATAGTTTAACTTATCTTATGATTAATTATTATGACGTTATAAATGTTCAAAAATATGCTAGTCTACTTGAATACACATGTTTAGTCGTTTTACTATATTTTCCTTCACTTTCCTTAGGGCGTTATTGTCCTGCACGCATCCCATAACCTATTTTCGGTATCTACTGGTGTTGTAGGGGATTCACATAAACACGATCTTTAATGTAGCCCCACAAAAAGAAGTCTAAAGGTGTTAAGTCACATGATCGATCGAGGGGGCCACTGAATGAATCCATCCCTACCAATCCATTTTTGTGGGTAATGATTGTTGAAAAATTTCCGAACTTCCCGGTGGTAATGAGCAGGAGCTCCGTCTTGTTGAATCTACATTTGTTCCCTTTCAAAGTTATCAACTTCTACCAGAAGCTGGGGTAATTCGTTTTGTAAAAAATTGAGATATATAGGCCAGTTAAGCGGTTCGCGGAAAAAATATGGATCAATAATTCGAAAATTTAATATTCCACACCATACATTAAGCGACTAATGGTTTTGGTTTTGAACTTCCCGGACCCATAATAGATTAACTACATGTTATCGCTGTTAACTGCTCCATTATTGCGAAAAGTAGCTTCATCAAAAAACATTATTTCAGATAAAAAATTTGGATCGGCCTCTATTGCGTCATTCATGGTGGTACTAAAGTTTACTCGTTCAAAATCACGGTCTTGAAGTTCTTGGTGTAGTTCCATATGAATGGGACGATACTTGTATTTTCTTGTGGTACGATTAGCCGTAGATTAGGATGTATCAGATAAGTCAGCTACAGTCCCTGGCCAAATTATTAGACGCACTGCAAGATTTCATGTAAAATATTAATTACCGAGTGATATTGTACCGTTTTATTATTTTAAATTGATTTGTTTTTTATTTTTATATTATCCAATCAATTACCTATTTATTTGACATAAATAAAACAGCATTAATTTAGAAAAGCATAAGTTTATTAAGTTTTAAAGAAAAGTGAAATTAATGTTAGTTAAAGTCAATATTTAGTTGAGCCACCTTTAGCCGCTATCAAAGCTTTAATTCTGCGCGGCATGCTATCAATGCAAGATTGTACTGTCTCCTGCATTTGAGGATGATGATTCCACACATGAATAATCTTTTCTAGGAGCTGGGTTTTGTTGGTAATCACATCTTTAGCCACTTCTCTTTTCATCAGCTCCCACACATTTTCAATGGGGTTCATATCAGGGCCAATCCAACAGAGGGATATTTTTTTCTGCCAAAAAAGCTTTAATAGACCGAGCAGTGTGGCAGGGAGCTCCATCTTGCATGAAAGTGAATGGTTCCCCATTTGGAAACCATTCTCTGAGCTGCGGAATCAACCGATTTTGTAATACTTCTTTGTACTGATCTTGCCTCATTATTCCTTTGACGACGTACAGACGTCCAGTGCCCTTGCCGCTGATGACTGACCAAATCATCACTTTGGTGGGATGTTTAACCGTCGGGACGACACAATCAGGATGAAACTTTTCTCCATGACGACGACGCACGAGCTTTATTCTGCAAAATTTCGAATGTGCTTTCGTCACTGAAGCACACCTGTCAAAAATAGGAAAAATATATAAACTTCCATGTTTATTTGCTATATTTAACTGAAAATGATAATAATGTATCAATTATTGATTAAATTGCTGTATCTTACCGATCTCCAGAAGTCCACATCTTTGTCTTGCCATTGTTTGGCCCACTTCAGGCGCTTTGCTTTCATTGCAGCTGTTAACTAACTAATCTAATTCTTTCAATTTTCTTCGAACAGTGCGCTCAGAAGCATTTACGCTAGCATCCTGGAGTTCTGTTTTCTACACAAATTTTCTTCAAACATCTCTCTGACCGTGGAGTGAAAATTGGTTTTCTACCGCATCTTTTCTTTCTTTTCGGGCTTAATTGCTTCCCTGACTCAATTTTCTTTTGTATGCGTCGTACACTAACTTCAAAAACCTCCAATCTTCGTGATATTTCTCGGTTTGTAAATGTTTTCGCAATCACAAGGGCCTTCACTTCAGCTTTTTTACGTGGTGGAAGATCGCCTTTTCTACCCATAATGAAAATAGTCCAATTACTTTTTTAAAACACTGCATACAAAATAAACTAATAACTGAGTAGTATAAAACTGTTAAACAATCACAGTCCATAAAGCCACAGAAACACGTTCGTACCTGACTCGATTCCGATCGCGACTGATACAGGTTTGTACTTGTTTACGTTCATGTATCACTTTGTCAACACAGCCATATGTTAAAAATAAATACAAATATGTAGTCTACAACAATTCTTTTAAATAAAAATCAATAATATTGTAGTTTAAATATACCATTATTGCATAAAAACTCTTAAGAAACATAAAATTACTAAAAAAAATACAGTGCGTCTAATAATTTGGCCAGGGACTGTAGTTGACGGCTGCTGACCTGGGAATTATCTTCAACATAAAGTAAAATCTCCATTTCTTTTTCCTCATTGGTAGCATTCTGGTTTACTACTTTCCGTTTCGTATACTCAACGCTATTACTACCAACAAACCGTTACATTAAGCACTGAAAAGATTTTCTAGATGATATACGTCTATTAGAGTACTTCGCTCCGTAAAACCTTACTGCCAAAAGACAATTTTTTCCCGCCTCGCCCAGTATATAAACCATATTAATTAATTCATTTTTAAGAAAATCCATAACTATTATTTTTATACGTCACTTACTACAATAAATTAAACTATTTTTATTTGCTTAATAGACTTGTTAAAATTTGACAATGCCTACATTTTCTTTTTGTCTTGGCAACAAGGGTAAAAGTTGAAAAATTCAAAATAAATCGAAAAGTATTAGAAATAGGTATATGACATACTTAATAAAAGTTGGAGGGTTTTGTAAAATCTATCAGAAAAAATAATAATATACAGGGTTAAAAAATTTGAGAATTTTCAATTTAAAATAGTCCAAATGCATAAATTTATTTTGAACATCCTATAGCATCTAATCCAAATTTCTTTACATATATCTTTTTTTTCATCTCTATAGAACCCTTCTACCAATTATGAGTATTCCACCTTCAGAAACAATGGCGCTACTGGCAATTTCTTACAAAACTGAAAACTACTAGGTTTAGATATATAACATTATTAATAAAAATTATATAAAATTTTACACAGAATTTAAAAATAAATTAGAAAATAGGATGTTCCATTTTAAAAAAAACATATGTTATATCGGCCACACTTTTTTGAAGTACCCCGTATACTCAAAAATAATTTTAAACTGTGCACCTTAACATTCCCTAAAACTATTGTATTTAACAATTTTTCGTCATTCCCCAAACAAATGTGATAATAAACTTTACTCTATCATTGACTCACCCTGTACAACGTTGTTTCGTCGGTGAGCTGTATTCCCATTCCTCCACATGCTCCTCGTCATCTCTCTAGTTTTAAGTTACTTTTAAGTGTAATTTTTTGGCAATAGAAAAAGGTTAAGGGATTAAGAAATATGGACTCATATGTTCAGTTCTGGATTTGGAGACCCAGCACTGATCAGAACCCTTCATTCCTTGGAATATGGACAAGCGGGTGGCGAATTGAGTCTATTCTACAAGTATTTTCATGGAAAGTGTTCGATAGATGTAGTCCGCTTACTTCCTCCCAAAGCGGGGCATGCTAGGAATACACGTCGGGCTAATACTTCATATCCGTATGAAGTTCAGCTTGTCACCTCTCGTATAACCCTTTTCAAGTAGTCTTTTATATGGAGAACCTCATCCTTTTCAAATGATTTGCCTAGGACTATGTTTCTTACCGAGTACTATTTACAGCGGTTCAAGACTAACGTGAATCGCTTTTTCTCGCACACCCGTCGCTTCTGTAGCATTTTAGGGATTTCCCTGAAGCCCGTGTGCTATGCCCATAAAAAAAAAAACGCATAACTTAGAAAAATTCCAACATACGTTTATAAATTTTTGTACAACTTTCCAAAAAGTTTTATGGCGTAAGTATGTTTTCACAATAATACTTAAATCACTCACAATAATGAAAGCATCGAATAATTCATTCTGATTTGGAAGTGAACACAAACATTTTACCCAAAGTATTCGAAAATTTATTTCACTGCTTAACGGATTAAATTTATGCGATACGTTAAGCGCCAGCCATACTTATGATTTATTTTCGTGCCAACACAACTGCGATTAAACAAAAAGTTCAAAAATTTAGTTTGGGTCTTAAATTTCTTGAATTAAGTGTTCGAACTGTATTTACAGTACGGAAGATATAAATTTTTCAGCATTGATTAATAATTTAGTTGCTTTCCATAATCATTTAATAAAATTACTATCCTGCTTAACGCTTTTAAAATTGTAACAGCCAGATTTAGTGACAGGGTCTAAAAGTTGATATTAACGCAATTTTATCATGCGCTCGTTTAATTAAACGTATACGAGGGCTACCTTTTAAATTTTTATAAAAACAATAAAAGAAAAAAATATTTTGGTATATATCGTTTTATTGTTTCTCAAAATATTCGCCTTCAAGATTTATAGCCTTGTGCATGCGTTCGAACCAGTTCTCGAAACATTTTGTCCACTCTGAAGTTAGTACCTCAAAAACATGGTTTTAGAAGGATTCAACAGCTTCTTGGGGTAATGAAAATCGCTGTCCAAGCATTTTTTTTTCAACATTCGGAAACAAAAATAAATCAATAGGCGATAAATCAGGACAATACGAGCAATGAGACATTAATTCAATATTTTTCTCCATCAAATATTCAATTGATTGACGTGCTGTGTGAGAGCCGGCATTGTCATGATGAAGAATGATGCGACGTTTTCGGTTGTTTTTCCTGATTTCATCGATGATTTCTAGCAAACAATATGTTGTATACTATTCAGCATTAACTGTTCTTCCCTTCTCTACAGCAATGGCTGCAACATGTCCGGTATAACCAAAGAAACAAGCGATCATTTTCTTGGAAGTGCTTGAACGAACCACTTTTGTTGGATTCGATTCATCTTGGACTACTGAAATAGTTGATTGTTGCTTACTTTCCGGCTCGTACGAATATATCAAAATTTCGTCTCCCGTTATGATGTTGTATACGGATTTTGCATGTCCTCGGTCTAATTTTTTGAGCATTTCCTTACGCCGACACGAGTTTCGGTCAAATTATGCGGAATTCATCGGAAACAATCTTTTTCACAGCTAAATTTTCATGCAAAATCGAATGCAGTGTAGTCTTTGATATGCCGATCCTCTTCAATCATGTTGTTCACAGTATCAATGTTTTTTGGAACAAGAACCGATTTTGGTCGACCTTCACAAAATTCATCGCTGACGGAAGCACAACCATGACGAAATTTTGCAAACCAGTTGTAAACAGTCTTTTCTGATGGTAAAGGAGAATGAAGCGATTCGAGCCATTGTTGCTGAGTTACGCCTTCACTAAAATCGTAATCATCCAACGAGAACCTTCAAACTGTTTTCTTTTAATAACAATTACTACTAGGCAAATTTCTGAGCTGCCACTGTGTTAACAATAAAAAATGACCAATTTTACAATAATGGTAATGTCACATCTCAATAGCGCCATCTAGTAGTCGTTAAATGGTGACCCACGTATAATAAAACATTGTTCTTGCAGTATTTTGCTGGGGTGTACTGCTACAAAACTAGTCATTTTCATTACTCAGTATATATCACCACTACACCAGCCCTCGACGCGCATTTCGCTAATTATGATATTTTCATCAGGAGCGATAATTGACGCTCCTGATGAAGCTAACATGGTTAGCGAAACGCGCATTGAGGGCAAAAATAAAGTGTTTGGTGTAGTGGTGATATATACTGAGTAGTGTCACTGTGCCAAAAATTCCACATTCCCAACATAGTCATTTTTAGATAATATAATAATGTTTAACCACCATCATATTGTCAATACCTACAAAATGATGAGAGGGGTAACTGATTTTTTTATGCTATGTAGCCCCAATAAATTGAGATCCTTTGAGGATTAAGAAAAATATTAAGTATCAAAATGAGTTCCAAAAATAAAAGAATGAAATATCAAAATGAGTTCCAAAATACCCTGCGTAGGTTTTGTGCTACATTTAGGAAGAGTTTGTTGAACTGAAATAATCTCTTTAAAATTTAGATTAAGATTGCTGTTGGAATGTTGTTGTATATCGCCGAATTTTAAGCGACATTGCAAGTCAGTCGCAAAGGATTATTCTGAATGTATTTTAGTAATAAGGTTTTTACGTCAGCTTTGATGGGCTAAGTGGCTGCATATTTTCAAGTTGAATGCCTCTGTTAATGACAAGTGTCTTAAAAACCAAGTCAGTTATCTCGAAATTATTCGAAAAAAAAAACAACGTTGTTTGGGTTTGGAGAGTAGTTGTTTTTTATTAAAACTTGTTATTCGAGTATGGTCATTCAAATAGGTCTTTTAGTTACATTTCTCGGTAACTGCTTAAAGGTCATATAAATATATTGAGGAAGCATCATTGTTAATATTAAAATTTGCATAAAAAACGGTTTAGATATGTGCAACCTGTCTGTCGTACTCTTATATTTATGTTAAGGAAAACTCATAACTGTAACCACACTTTTATATATTAAGAAAAATTTTTCATAATCTCAGTAAAGTTACATTTTGAAAAATATACAAAATTTAAATGTTTTATCAAAATATTACATTTACATGTTACAAAATTTACCGTTATGGGTTTTAACCAAATTTTATTTTTAAAGACTAGATATACGGCTAATCTAGATCTTTTTTTCGTCAAAACTCTCAGTTTGCCTAGGTCTTGATGACTTGGAAAGTTTCCGTCCCGTTGAGGTGTAAACAGTAGAGCATTTCAAGAATAAAAAGATGTGTCAAAATGTTAATATGTGAACTCATTCCGTTTTCTGAGAGCTACCATTGCTGCTAGGTGGTTTATATTTGCGCTGAAGGTTGTAATGGATTTAATTGGTCGAAATTGACTCCGCCCCCTTAACCGTCGTTCTTCATTCCAGATTCTTCAATCCCAGGCGAAATGTAAGAAACGAATGTATGTATTCCTGAATTAACACCTCTACACAATTCTACATGCGCTACTTATATATATATATATATATATATATATATATATATATATATATATATATATATATATATATATATACATACATATATTTATATACATAATACATTAAAATTCCGGGTTTAAATCCGTTCGTCTAACAATGAATTTGCACGACGTTTCGCCAAAATCTCGTTTGGCATTTTCAAGTGCTCCCGCTGCTGCTGCTACCCGATACTTGATGAGTTAGCTTCGAGCGGCAGCAGCAGCAGCAGTAGGATCACAGTATCGAGTAGCAGCAGCAGCGGAAAAATGCCAAATGAGATTTTGGCGAAACGTCGTGCAAATTCATTGTTAGACGCACAGATTGAAACCCGGAATTTTAATGTATTACATTCCACCATCCGTGAAAACCTCTATAGTAACATATTTACTCTACTTCTAATCTAGTAAATACGTCATTAAAATGTAAATCTAAGTGATGCTACTAGCTATCATTTTCTTTTAATTCTTTCGTCTTAGGGGGAATATTTAATGTTTTTTAATTGAAAGTTGTACATGTAACTAAAAAATTATTTTTTAACTTAAAACAACAAATGCGTTAAGTTGAGCAAGAGAAATTTTACTTAGAACTGTACTGTTAATTGTGCGTGTCTTGGCGTGCGGAAGCTTGAAAACCGTAATTTACACACTTCTCGCCAATTAACAATTGAAACAATTACGCGCTAAAACTATATAGATCATAAACTTAAATTGGTATAAAAAAAACTGCAAGAAGGTTTTACCTATAGAACATGTAAAAAAACTTAGCAATAGTACGTATAGTGAAGTGGTTCTTGTCCGGTCATCGAGACTATACTTTTCGTGCTGGTACCATTACTGTGGCTCGAAACCTACATTAATTCGTAGATCTTAAAACTAAATAACCTTAGATTATACCATTAAGCATATTGGTTGATGATTTTTCTTTAATAACGTTAATTTTATTTTATGATAATGTATCTATTCTATATTTATTTATTAGGAAAAAATTTACAGTATAAGTCATACTTCTAAATATTATAATAATGATAACAGCCCTTTGGAGCATAACTTATTTCCATACTGCAACATTGGATCGAGCGTAGTAACTTTCGATTGGTAGGTTAGGCAGTGACATGTTTCACGTTTCGTTTTTTGACCATTTCCGTGATTATTCTAAATAAATCAAACGAATATCGCCTTAAGGACTCAAATGTATTTCCTTTAAAGAGACAAAAATAATATTAATAAATTGTTATAGGCAGCAAGCGTCGTGAACCAAGGGTGACCAACATTTGTAGGCTTTTATAATTTAGGAATGCCCTTTTATCTCCCTTTAAAGAAGTAAGTTGTTTAATCCCCACAGTGCTATGAGCTTGGATTATCGGAGTTACAGTCGGTCAAGTATGAACGAGTCGACGATAATTCATTTTTGGTAGATGCGATTCTAGCAATTCAAAAAAAAATCGATAGAGGAAACCTTTGTCTACGGCACATTTTAGTAAGAGTATCAGTCGATTCCAAACTTTCGTCAAAATCACGTAAAATTCAAAATGACTCACTTGTTTGCGCGTCGGTTCTAGGCGGTCTTTCTTTGTTCCCATCCAAAGAGGCATAAACAGACATATTCCACGGCCGCTAAATATGTTAAAAAGTCGATGTAGTTTGTGAAGAAGTGGGTAAATCATTTTAACGAGACGAAAAATGTCGGCAACTTGCTAAAACGTGGCTCGGTAGGCAAAGTCACTCCGAAAGTCGAGAAAGGAGTCGTGTCTTTATTTTCACGGAATCCAAAATTTACTCTGCGTCAAGGAGCGGCAAAATTAAGAAAAGCGAATTTGAATGTGTCCCATGAGACCATTCGACAACATCTTCGTGTTCATGATGTCAAATTCCGAAGCACGTTGAAGAAACCTTTTCTGGGCTAAAATCACGTAGCGAAGCGGCTCACTTGAGCTCACGATAAGATACTACAGTGGCCCTCACAATCGTTTGGACGCCAACCCTATTGAAAACGTTTGGTCCCTTGTAGAGAGAAAGCTCAGAAAAAAGACTCTGTTGTCTCGCGAGATTCAAGAAATTTGGAGATCATTGCAGAAAATCTCATCGACAGCATGCCTCGAAGATGCCAAGCGATTATTCATGCAGGAGGCGATTGTACAACTTACTAAGGTAATAGCGCCGTTGTTAGTACACCAAAGCATACCTTGATAGCAAAAAAGATTCTCGAAGCACATTTTTTCAAGAATACGAGCGGTCACGTTCTTACTTGACAGACTGTATTTACAATTACGTCACAAAATTTTAAATTATCTTTTCAGAATTTATAATGTGAATGACTGTTAGCAACTTTCGGGCTAACAGTACCAATATATTGTTTTGCTCTGTGGTGGATTTTTGAGACTGCATTTTTCAAGTTTAATGACACCTTCACCGGCTTATAAGAAGCAAACCAGTTATCTTTAAATAATCTGAAGAAACAACACAGTGCCTTTTGCAAACTTGACGTACATCTCTGGGGGATCGTCTTGTTGTTTCGGTTTGTTGACTTGCTGCCAGTTTATTTTAACTGGTCTGGTGTAATGTAATGACATGATCTTTTTTGATGTATTATTTTACAGGTTTGGTTTGCTCCCTACTTATTTTTTTTGTATTGTTCACCTACCGGCCTGAGTAGGAATTTTACCCATTTTTACGAGTATATCTTACACGATATCGGCGAGGACAACTATTACCTATGTACATGGCCAGGCCAAATATCAGGTGTACAAATATGAAATGCGGATTTCAGACAACAGATGGTGCACCAATGCAGTTTGTGCTATAAAGATTTGATACTGCACTATTTTGTTGTGTCATCAACAAGTGTCAGACGCACACGAGTGATAAATTGGAAAAGTGCGTGCATAGTGTTGTGTTTAATATGTCGAAATTTATACCGAACAAAGAGCATTCGCGGACAGCATTAATTTTTTGTTTTCATTTGAAGAAAATTACCGTTGAATCATACCGATTACTTCGAGAAGCTTATGGTGAACATGCTCCATCGCAAGATACGTGTGAACGATGATTTCGGCATTTCAAAAGTGGTGACTTCGATGTTGCAGACAAGGAACGTGAAAAACCGCCAAAAAAATACAAAGATGTGGAATTGCAGGCATTGTTGGACGAAGATGATTCGCAAACACAAAAACAACTCGCCGAGCAATTGGACGTTAGTCAACAAGCTGTTTCCAATCGGCTACAAGAGATGGGAAAGACTCAGAAGACCGGTAGATGGGTACCACATGAGTTGAACGACAGACAAATGGAAAAGCGCAAAAAAACGTGTGACATTTTGCTCGCTCGGTACAAAAGGAAGTCGTTTTTTGCATCGTATAGTTACAGGAGATCAAAAGTGGATTTATTTTGAGAATCCCAAGCGCAAGAAATTGGGGGTAGACCCAGGCGCACCATCCACATCGACCGCAAGACCAAATCGCTTTGGCAGAAAGACGATGCTAGGGAAACGGTTAATATTAAACGTTACCAACAACAATTGACCGATTTGAACCGTTCGCTGTTTGAAAAAAAGGCCAGAATACCGAAAGAGGCAACACAAAGTCATTTTTCTTTATGACAATGCTCCTTCACATACGGTAAAACCAGTTCGCGACACGTTGGAAGCTCTCAGCTGGGAAGTTCTACCCCATGCGGCTTACTCACCAGACTTGGCTCCTTCCGATTACCACTCGTTTGCATCGATGAGTCACGCACTTGCTGAGCAGCGCTTTGGTTCGTACGAAGATGTGAAAAAATGGCTCGATGAATGGTTCGCAGCAAAAATGGCAGGTTTTTACTGGCGTGGTATTCACAAATTGCCCGAAAGATGGGAAAAAAAATGTATAACAAGCGATGGAGCATACTTTGAATAGAGCACTTTTTATCGTTCTTCCGAATTTAACATGTTTTTTTTAGAAAAAAAATCCGCAATTCATACTTGTACACCTGGTATACTTAAATAAATTAATAAATAAAGTATAGCGACCTGCCGGGATTGGAATCCGAGACCTTCTGCACTGCAAGCAAGTTACTACACTAGGCAGCCATGGACCACCACTCGCCTATGCCCAAAAAGATACCATACTTTTCAAAAATAGAAGATTTTAGTAACTCCAGATATTGCATTTTCTTGTTCTTGAAAGTAGCAACCTTAACTACTATTGAATCAATTGTTTTATAACGTTTTATTAAGTGTTTAGTTATAGTTGTAAGAATGTGTCTTGGCGAATGGTCGAAAAATGAGTTGTGAGCTGGTGCATTATTCTAGCGAAACAACACTTTTTTCTTCGCTAAATGCGGCTTTTTTTTCTGGATTTCACCGTTTAAACCATTCCGGTGATTGTTCGTCCCCTTCTCAAGTCGATCCACATTATTCCATGAGCATCCCAAAAAATACTCGTCAAAACCTTTTCAGCTGATATTTGTGTTTTTGGATGCTTTGGTCGACTTCCATGCGGTTCCAGCCATTCTGTGGACTGCCTGTTGGACTGAGACATGTAATGGTAGCTCTAGGTTTCGTTCGTTGTTACGAATCGATGCAAAAACTTCTTCGAATTACGCCGAAACAGTGACAAACAGCGTTCTAAATCTTTGACACGTTGCTGTTTTTGATCAGTTGTGAGAGTGCGCGGCATCCATCAGGCACATAACTTTTTCATATGCAAATATTTATGCCAAATATGCACGCATTCTATTGATATCTTCACGATGTCAGCTACCGCTCACACTTCCACTCTGCGGTCATTCAATATGGTGGATTTTTTTGTGTTTTTCAGAGTGACTGCCTCATTTGGATATTCGAAACGGGGTGCAACATCGGTGCTTGTGCGACCGCATTTCAGTTTACTAAACCATCGACATACAATTACTTTCGACGGAGCAGATATGTCATAACACTTCTTAAACCATTCTTGGGTCTTGGCTGTATTTTTTTCCCATCAAAAAGCAATGTTTAATCAAAACACAAAATTCTTTTTGTTCCATCATTTTGCAGAAATTAAAATAGCGCCATTCAAATAGCTGTAACTCGCAAACTAATAAACAAAATGCCATAAAAATTTTACACGAATCTTCTAAGAGTTGACACTAAGTAAAAATCGTATGGTTGTTTGTTAGTGCTGCCATCTCTCGAAAAGTCTCGGGACTTTTCACCCCATGTAGTATCAATTTTATATGGTTTTTTCCATTTCGGCCCCTTTGTTTTAAATTTAGTTCACATGTAATACCTGAAGTAGGAATGGAATGTATACTCTTTGAGCGATGTTGATTTTAGAGTAGAGGACAAAAGGGAAATAAATTTTACATAATTTCATGGTATTCTGAAATTTTTCCTGGTTTTTTATCCGGATAGAGAAAAAAACTTTAAGTTAAGTTATTAGTCAAATAAGTAAAGGATTAAATGGGGGAAGATGCTTAGAGGAATGGCTTTGTATATATCTGTCAAGTAAGAATGTGACCGCTCGTATTCTTGAAAAAATATGTTTTGCCATCAGTGTATTCTTTGGTGTGCTAACAACGACGCAATTACCTTAGTAAGTTGTCCAATCGCCTATTGCATCAATAATCGCCTGGTATCCTCAAGGATTGCTGTCGATGAGTTTCTTAAAATACTCTACAAATACAAGTCAAAGTCCTCAGAGTCCTTCCCTTGAGCTTTCTCTTTTCAAGGGATCGAACATTTTCAATAGAGTTGACGTCCGGCGATTGCGAGGGCCACTCTAGTATCTTATCGTGGGCCCAAACGAGAAATTTTGCAACGTGATTTTCGCCCAGTAAAGGTTTCTTTAACGTGCTTCGGAATTTGACATAATGAGCATGAAGATGTTGTCAGGTGGTCTCATGGAACATATTCAAATCCGATGTTCTTAATTTTGCCGTTCCTCGGAGCAAAGTCAATTTCAGGTCCCGTGAAAGCAAAGACACCATTAATTTTTCGACTTTCGGAGTGACTTTGATTACCGAGCCACGTTTTGGCAAGTCGTCGATATATTTCGTCTCGTTACGATTTACTTACTTCTTCACAAACGATACCGACTTTTTAATATATAGAATATATATAGAATGTGTCATTTTTAAGCCCCTTTAGATGGGATCAAAGAAAGACTGCCTCGAACTGACGCGCAAACAAGTGACTCGTTTTGGATTTTATGTGATTTCGACCAAAGTTCGGAATCAACTGATACTTTTACTAAAATGCGTCGTAGACAAAGGTTCCCTCTACCGATTTTTTGTTGAATCGCTAGAATCGCATTTAAAAAAATGAATTATCGTAAACACGTTCTTACTTGACAGACTATCGTTATCAGAATCCTTTAAATTCTGAAAATCATGATGTTTCTTGATTATTTTCAATTTAACAAATTTAATAAAGTATTAAACTTGTATTTAAAATATACTGGATAGCTACCTTCTTTAATTATTTACAACTTGACTAATTTTAACCCTATCTAGGCTGACTTATTCAATTTAAAACTTTACAGTACCTGGTTCGGTTCATATGTCAGTGTCCTCCAATATGGAGGTGGGTATGCCGTAACTTGATGCAAAAGTGTACGCGCGAACTGGCGATATCTCATTAGCGGCACCAGTTGTTCCACGCGATGTTGTCACATTTGATAAATATGCGGCTTTCTCGATAAAGAGGTTACCTATTTTTGTATCTTCTGTTTATTGTCTATATTAGATTTATTATTATGAGAGTTTTCTTACTAACTCAGCTTATTGATGAACCAACACGAGTCCCTGATCGAGACGGGGAGTTCGCCAGGCTTCCTGATCTGTTTTTAACCACCAATCCGGAGATTTACACGGTCAGCGTAAATCCGCCATTAGGTTCTTCCGACCATAAACTATTATCGACATCGAGTATCCTACCAATCAGTGACAGAGAGGCGCCTAAATCGCGCAAGATTTGGCACTACAAATCTGCTAAATGGGAAGATCTCATGGAATATTTTCGAACTTTCTCTTGGTTAGACGTTTGTTTTCGATCCGATGACCCATCTGACTGCGCCAAGGAGGTTTCCGATGTTATTTTGGCCGGTATTGAGGCTTACATCCCTTTTTTTTCGAAGAAATGCCCTTCCAACGGCAAGCCTTGGTTTGACCGAAAATGCAAAGAAGCTGTTGCTTCTAAACATCTTGCATACCGATTGGCGTGAAAATCCTAACACCATAAATCGTAACACCTTTGTTCGTGCCAGGAACAGATGCAAAGAAATTATCGACGAAACCAAGGAGGCACACAATCAACGGATTAGAAACAAACTTCTCGCTTGTCCCAACAATTCCAGGTCCTTTTGGTTAGTCGCTAAGGCAGTTAGTCAAAATTTCACCAAATCCACCATACCACCACTCACACGGCCAGATAATTCTATTGCAACGACACCTGTTGAGAAAGCGAACTTGTTGGCTGAACTCTTTGCTTCACATTCTACTATCGATTTCCAAGGAAAAAAACACCACCTAATATTCCCATAGTGCAGTCAAGGATGCCCGATATTGTCTTCAGGCAGCGTATCATAAAACGTATTTTGATGAAGCTAGACACCAAAAAGGCTTCTGGCGCTGACGGAATACCTGCCATAGTTCTCAAAAACTGTACGAGGGAACTAACACCAGTTTTCTGTAGACTTTTCAACCTATCTTACAGAAAGGGAATATTTCCTTCCTGCTGGAAATGTGCCACAATTCAGCCAATACCTAAAAAAGGCAAGAAGACCTTGCCAAATAACTACCGACCAATCGCACTGCTTTCAATAATATCGAAAGTCATGGAAAAGGCTGTCAATCAACATCTTCTAAAATATCTTGAAGGAATCAACATTATTAGCGATCACCAATATGGCTTTCGTAAAAATAGATCAACAGGAGATCTCCTGACATATGTAACACATTGGAGAATCTCGAGCGGTTGCTCTTGACATATCCAAGGCCTTCGACCGTGTTTGGCACGATGGGCTGTTGGCTAAGCTACGCTCTTATGGTATGCCTGAAAAGTTCTGTTTGTGGCTCTCATATTTTTTCAGAGAGTGTTCTTCACGAGTGGCGGTCGACGGATTTCTTTCTAACACCTTCACTATCAACGCCGGTGTACCCCAAGGCTCCATACTGTCTCCTACTCTCTTTCTCATTTATATTAACGATCTGCTGGAAAAGACCGAGAATCCAATCTACAGCTTTGCAGATGACAGTACACTTATCTCTTCATTCACTTTGAATGCTCGGACATCGGCTACTCAGACGAATATCCGCAGACAGCAGGATTCAACTTAACAAAGATCTGGAAGAAATTCTATCTTGGGGTGACAGTAACCAAGTGGAATTTAACGCTACAAAAACCCAGGCGGCAGTTTTTTCTAAAAAAGTTAACGTTGCTGAACCCGACATAGTTATGTCGGGGCACTCCATTCCTCTAACATCGTTACTCAATTTGTTAGGCGTTAATTTGGGAGCAAATATGTCCTGGCATGAACATGTTGCAGGCATAGCAAGGAGAGTTTCTCAGAAGTTGGGAATATTATTTCGAACCAGAAAGCTTTACACTTCACAACAACTGTTAATTCTTTACAAAGCTCAAATTCGACCAATTATGGAATACTGCTCCCATGTTTGAGGCTCCGCTCCCAAACATACACTGCGTTTGTTGGATTCTATTCAGAGAAGAGCTGTTCGTCTGATTGGAGACCCGGAACTGACAGGTGGCCTTGATTCTCTGGAACATCGAAGAACGGTTGGCGACTTGAGCCTATTCTACAAGTATTTTCATGGAAAGTGTTCGAAGGATGTGGCCCGTTTAATTCCTCCCAAAGCGGTCCATGTTAGAAGTACACGTCACGCTAATACTTCACATCCGTATGTTACTCCTCGTACAACGCTTTTCAAGCAGTCATTTATATGCAGAACATCATCCCGAGTACCGAGTACAATTTACAGCAATTTAAGAACAACGTGAATCGCTTTTCTCCGCACACGTGTCGCTCCTGTAGTACTTTAGGGACTTCCCTGTAGCACGTGTGCTAGACCCATAAAAAAAAAAAACTACTTCTGATTTTATTAAATACTAAAAAAATACTCTTTAAAGTACTTATTTTGACATATTAATGATATTAATAAAATTTGAGATTATTTCCACAGAATTATTAAAACCTGTGTATGTAGGTTAGAATGATAATTAAAAAATTACTCTTAAGACTTCACTAGAAGCGACAGAAAACAGTTTATATTCAGTATAATGGTAGCGGTCTACTTTATATCAGGAATTCAACCTTACAAATTTTCGTTAGATGTACGTAGGCCCTAAGGCATGGGTCAAATATATAGATTGTTAAGAAAGCGGTCACTATTTTTTTAGTAGTTACAGCCAAACTGAACTGGCACACAATAAAGAAGTGAAAAGTGAAAAACAATAGCGAGCAGGGGATACCACAGCAGAAGGTCCTCTACTTCTGTGATGATACGGTAGAAGGCATGCCAAACTTATTCGCAGTATGGTCATATCCTCATCATTAATCGGCTTTCTTCAAGGCGAATTACAAAAGGTAAATAGGCTCGATAGGGAGAAGGGAAGTTCCAATGATAACAAACGGAAAAATTATTTCAAGAAATGAAAAATCAAAATACTAACAAAAATTTTATAATTTAAATAGAAAAAGAATCCACAGAACTAGAATAATTTGACGAAAAGAAAAAAGAGGCCTCGAACAAGAAAATGAAAAGCACTGAGAAGGCAAAGAAAAGAAAATACGAGACAACTCGCAATCTTGATAACAATCAAAGAAATGTAATACTACTGATGTGGCAACGAAAACAAACAATCCTCCCTATGGTACTAAGAAACCAAGAAAAGTAGAGCACAATATAAGAAAAAAACGCCCCTAACGTCAATGGAGTTTTTGGATAGCCAATGAGAGGAATACCATAACTACACCCCAACTAAAGACAAACCGTTATTACCATATTAGAAGCGTTTCTGAAACATTGACTATAAATAAAATAAGGAAGAACTTTATTGAAAAGGAATTTCCCCATCAACATAGTCCATTAATACCACAGAACCAGTTTCATAGTTCAAAAAAAAAGTGAAAGTCGAAAAACAGACGACCAGATCCCCACAAACTATGGATGAAATTATTATAAGCCGAAATTTTATAGATTAGACTATATAGACTAATAAATACACCATTAACGGAAGAAAATTTTCTGAAAGAATTAAATACTATAAAACAAATTAGTATAAACAATGAGTACAGGAGTGACTTAGTAGGTAATATTTTACTGAAAAAACAATTTAAAAATCCAGTGGGTCTGGTGTACCTACATAAACAATTAAAGATAAGTTTCATACACTCACTTATACCGGTAAATTGACAAATAAAATTCAATATCTTTTCTATAAAAATTAAATAAACATTGCCTTCTGAATTAATAACACGTTAGAAAATAAAACAGAAGTTTATGAATTATGTTGTGGCACCTATATAGGACAAACAGGCAGATTTTTTTATAAGAGAATGAAGGAACATAAACAAAGTTATAGAATGAAAAATAACATATCTCACTAGGCTAAATATTTAACAGATGAAAATCATACCTTCAATGAAGATTTCAGAATTTTACCCAATGAAAAGAAAGGGAAATTACTGAATTGTTTAGAACAGGTAGAGATTAACCGGAAAAAATCCTCAGGTTTATTACTCAATGATCAATTGGATGGCGGTGGGTCTCCTTTATGGAACTTGTTTTAGTTATTAAGGTGAATCTTGTTAATTAATTTAACCTTTATAGCCAGGTAACTTATATATTTTGTAACATACTTTGTTACGTCTTGCTCCTTTCCTAGTTATTATGGATCTTCATTAAGTAACGGCCAAATCAGTGCAGTACCCTATTTTTTATGGACATAGCACACGGGCTACAAGGAAATTCCTAAAGCGTTAGAGGAGCGACGCGTATGGGAAAAAAGCGATTTAAGTTGGTCTTGGATCGCTGTACATTATCTGCGATGGGAAGCACAGTCCTGCGATGAGTTTCTTCACATCAAAAACTGCTTGAAAAGGCTTGTACGAGGAGTGACAAACTGAACCTCATACCGATATGAGGGCTACATCGATCGAATACTTGTAGATAGACTCAAGTTGTCAACGGTTCTTCGATGCTCCGAGGGATCAAGGTTGCTTGTGAGTTCTAGGTCTTCAATAAGACCAACAGTATATTTTGGGAGCAGACCCCAAACATGGGAGCACTATTCCATTATTGGCTGAATTTGACCTTTGTGTATACGTAGAATTTAAAGTCGTTGTGGAGTAGAGTGTAAATTTTCCAGTTCAAAATAATATTCTTAGCTTTTGAAAAGCTCTCTTTGCCATGCTTGCAACATGTTCATGGCAAGATATATTTGCTCCCAAATTAACGCCCAGCAAATTGAGTGACGCTGCTAGAGGAATGGAGTGTCCCGACATAATTATGTCGGGTTCAACAGCGTTAACTTTGTAGAAAAACTGCCACCTGGGTTTTTGTAGAGTTAAATTCTCTTTGGTTACTGTCATCTTAAAATAGACCTTCTCTCAGGTATTTTAACTTAAGGACTTCCTGTTGTCTGCGGATATTTGCATGAGTAGCTAATGTTCGACCGTTGAAAGTAAATAAAGAAATAGGCGTACTCTTATCTGAAAATACCCACTAGATTCCATAATAAGTCAGGTCTAGCTAATTCACAGTTCCTTTTTAAAACTAAACAAACCAATTTTTTATGTTAGTCTAAAATAACTAGACAAATTGTCTAAGTGAGGGGAATATCATTTCAAAATCAGATAAAAAGTATATTGTGTCTAAAAAAAAGATTAATTTCCTATATCAAATTGATGCTTCATAACTCATTTTTTTTATGAATGACATGTTTTTTTTTCAAAATTTTATTTCTCTGAAAGCGCTTTACCGAACATGATGATTTTTATTTTTTGAATGCTCAAGTATTTGAACTATTTTTTACTAAAAAATTTTTGATCGTTTCCAGTAGATCGTTAATGTAAATGATACAAATGGTAGGAGATAGTATGGAGCCTTGGGGCACACAAGCGTTGATAGTGAAGGTATTAGAAAGAAATCCGTCACCTGTCACTCGCAAAGAATGCTCTCTGAGGAAACAGGAGAACCATAAACTAAACCGCATAAGAGCGAAACTTCGCCAACAACTCGTCATGCCAAACACGGTCAAATGCCTTGAATATATCAAGTCAAATGAAATTTAGATTTAGACGAAGTGGCTTAATATTGTTAAAATTTTACTTATTTCTTAGCAGATTGATAAAAGCAAGCCAAACTGAAAGCCAGGACAAAACTTTTTATTTGTTTTCACTATTCTATCTCTCCAAACAGTTTTCATTTTTTCAATTGATCAATATCTTTTTATTGTAACAAGATCATATCTTGTTACGATAAATTTTATTGGACACCTCGTGATCAACGAAATTATTTATTATGGAAAAACCAATCCTGATAAAGACTGAATGTACGACAACCCAGCCCGTTGGGGCAGATCAACGGCGCCATTCGGCATGTAGTTTAAATTCTTGACATTTACCCATACTAAGAAATACAAAAAGAATAAAATGAGAAAGACACTATAAAGACAAAATAATGAGCGTGCGGCAGTTTGCATTAGTAGTGCTATTCCGCATGTAATTCTGGACTGACCTAATTATAATGATGAATGATGAAAATGACAAATTTTTAAACTACATAAGTTCGGTGCATGTCTTATTTATGGGTCGATCAGAGTATGACCGCCGTCAGTACTGAAAATCTTCCGGCATAGACTAATGTTATTGGAAGATAAACTCAAATTTCCCAACTAGCTTCTCTAAAATTCTTAGTCATTTTGAAAAGCAAGAAAATTCTGGAATACAAGAATATCTTGAATTTAGATAATTACTCTAAAATGCTTAATTTGACAGGAAGGTGACGTTTGACAAAAAAGTGTTAGTATATTTGGGCCGTAATTTATTAAATGACTTCACGAATGAAAATTACTTAAACTATTGTTTTATTATTATTATTGTTTTTGTTCTTCTTTCTCACACCCGGCCAATGCGGTTCCATGTCTGGCTGACGGGCCCAAGCTAAGTCAGCACAAACGCTATTACCATCGTGATTTAAGGAATGACCTGACAATGGCACCTGTTTTCAAAATCACTGACTTGTGTGGTGTTAATGTTGTTAGTGTAAGGCCTGTGGATAAAAAAACGAGGGGGAAAATGATGACTTTTCTTGTTTCCATAACCTTTTTAGGTCTGTGTATTTGGAGATTTTTCTGTGTATTTCGTTTGGATGTTTGTGTCGTTGGGGACAGCTATATCAATCAGATAGGTGACATTTCCTTTTTTGTATTGAAAAGTAATATCGGGTCTATTGGCGGGGACTGTTTTATCTGTATTGACATTGATGTCCCAGCTTGTAATCTTTATTTTCAAGTATGGATGCTGGTATGTATTTGTAGTAGGGATCTATGTTTTCTATGAGTTTGTATGTTGTGGCTAGTGCTTGGTGAACTACTTTTGCCGCTAAGTCATGTCTGGCTGTTTTTTTCGTTCGGGCTAATATTTCACATCCGCTTGTTATGTGTTCGATCGTTTCTTAATGCTGGTAACATTTTCTGCATTTTTCTTCTGTAACAGTTGAGTCTTTGATGATATACTTTTGGTAGTAGTATTAGTGGTAGTATTATAATCATTATTATGTTTTTCGAAGGCAATAACTGTTTTTTCCTGGGCAATTCATTATCTCCTACAGATTTTTGAACTCTGTTTGAAATCGTTATCTGAAGTTTTTTTATAGACATCCTGTCCAAAAAATCAAATCAACTCACAAAAATTATAGGACACAGAAAAAGATGTAAATATCGCGAAAATAACATTTTATTTTTGAGTACTTGTCACTTTTCTCACTTTTTAAAAATATTAAAAAAAAAATCATTTGACCACTTTCAGGACAATTATCGGTCGATCATACCTATTTTCGTAGGGATTCTCAATCACCTGGAACCACAGTACGTTTTCTAAATTTCGATCCTTTCTTTTAACGCTCCGGTCTACACTTTTCCTCACTTTTCCGAGTGTCCGAATTACCCAAACTGTCCGAAGTTTTGCGGTACTAATTGTAAGTTCAAAATTACTACCAGCGGCATCGGCAACACGGTACAAGCAATTGCAAACGTACTGCGAGGAGCGTCGACCACCGCACAGGGATGGACGACCTTGGGCTGGTCACACTTCTGGTCAGTAATGGGCAAGGTCCGACCGGTGAAAATATGGCCTTGACTTGGCAGAGTTTAAGCGGCCGCACATAATAAGCGTACTTTCTAAACCAGTGCTTACTCGATGAGCTCGCAAAACTGTCGGATGTCCGCCAGACGGGCACCAGTCACTGACTTTTTTAGTAAACGCATATCAAGTTACATAATTTTCAGGGTTTTCAATTTCAAATCTTGACCCGTTACCTATAGATACTGGTGCAGTAAGAGTTTAAGGGCGTTTGTTTGCGTTGTTTAAATGTTTTACGTTGGTTCAAAAGTAAGCTTTTTTGAGTCAAAATTATGTCCGTGGGCGTGAAATATATTTTATTTTTCAATGTAATCTCTTGAAACTTTAATACATTTATTCCGACGTTTTCCCAATAATTCAATACCATCATTAAAGTGTAATTCCGGAAGGTCTGCAACATATCCATCTAGCACTAGCTTCGTTATTTGATATAAAATGCTTGCCATTAAGGAATTTTTTCAGGTTTGGAAACAGATAATAGTAGAGCGAGCCAAATCTGGTGAATACGCTGGATGTTCAAGCAATTCGTACTTTAAAGAGTTGATTGCTTGGTCCGTTACTTTGTAACAGTACATTTTAACAATAAAATTACTTTGTTAACTGTCCCTGTGTTGAGTTTTTAAAAAACTATTTTCCAGTTCTGAGTTTTCTAAAAACTCAACAGGCAAAAAATATTCTCTTTTAGTTTAGATATGCGGACGACATCTTAGTATGTTTCCATGGAAATGATATTGAACTAAATTCTGCTTTAAATTATCTAAATAATATACACCCCAACATAAAATTCACACTGGAAAAGGAAACAGGTAATAAAATAAATTTCTTAGATGCTACAATTTCAAAGAAGGAAAATAGACTAGAATTCGATATCTTCCGCAAACTAACCTTTTCAGATGTCACCATCCCAGCTGACTCAATATACCCTAACTCTCATAAACTGGCAGCCTATAGATCTATGATCCATAGAGCCTTCAATATCCCTCTTATTAAAATAATTTAAAAAAAGAACTGGACACAATCAAAAATATAGCACTCAATAACGGCTTCCAACGTGAAATAATTAATACCTTAATAAGCCGTAAACGAAAACAAATCACTTTCGGCTTAATCTACCCCGTAAAAGAATACCGCGAAAAGAAAACATTCATACCTCTGACATATTTTGGTCCCATCTCGGATAAAATATTTCAACTTCTCACGACCAAAAAAACAAAAGCTTTAGAACCCGTTCAAAAATTATCCAATATATTTTCAATGCCAAAGATAAAACTAATAAACACAATAAATCAGGAGTTTATAAACTTAATTGTCAAGAGTGTAATAGCTGTTACATAGGCCAAACGGGACGGAATTTCAAAACAAGATTCGCAGAACACAATGCCTCTTATATGCTAAAAAATAAAAAAATCACACTTTGCTAAACATTTCTTAGAAACAGTCCATACTTTTCCCAATATCAATTGTTTACAAATACTCCATACGGCATCTAAAGAGTCAAAACTCAATTTCTTAGAATCCATGGAAATGTACAAACATCCAAAGGACCATAATATAAATTTAATGAATAGTCAATTAGACGTAGCAAATTCCGTTCTGTTCCAACTCTTTTAGTACTAATACACCCACATCTTTTCATCATATAAACATTTCTTTTTATTTTTTTTTTTTTTTTTTTTTTTTTTATGGGTCTAGCACACGTGCTGCAGGGAAGTCCCTAAAGCGCTCCAGGAGAGGCACGAGTGCGGAAAAAGCGATTCACGTTGTTCTTGAATCGCTGTAAATTGTACTCGGTGGGAAACACAGCGCTGGGCAAATTATTCCAAAGGGATGACGTTCTCCATATAAAAGATTGCTTGAAAAGCGTTGTACGCGGAGTAACAAGCTGAACCTCATACGGATGCGAAGCACCAGCGCGACGTGTATTTCTAACATGCACCGCTTTGGGAGGAATTAAGCGGGCTACATCCTTCGAACACTTTCCATGAAAATACTTGTAGAACAGACTCAAGTCGCCAACCGTTTCTTCGATGTTCCAGCGAATCAAGGCCGCCGGTCAATTCCGGGTCCCCAATCAGACGGACCGCTCTTCTCTGAACAGAATCCAACAAATGCAGTGAATGTTTGGGAGCGGAGCCCCAAACGTGGGAGCAGTATTCCATAGTTGGTCGAATTTGGGCTTTGTAAAGAATTAACAGTTGCTGTGGGGTGTAAAGCTTTCTGGTTCTAAATAATATTCCCAACTTTTGAGAAGCTCTCCTTGCTATGCCTGCAACATATTCATGCCAAGACATATTTGCTCCCAAACTAACGCCCAACAAATTGAGCGACGATGCTAGGGGAATGGAGTGCCCCGACATAACTATGTCGGGTTCAGCAACGTTAACTTTTTTAGAAAAAACTGCCGCTTGGGTTTTTGTAGCGTTAAATTCCACTTGGTTACTGTTACCCCACGATAGAATTTCTTCCAGGTCTTTGTTAAGTTGAACGACCTCCTGCTGTCTGCGGATATTCGCCTGAGCAGCCGATGTCCGAGCGTTCAAGGTAAATGAAGAGACAAGCGTACTGTCATCTGCAAAGCTATAGATTGGATTCCCGGTCTTTTCCAGCAGATCGTTAATGTAAATGAGAAAGAGAGTAGGAGACAGTATGGAGCCCTGGGGCACACCGGCGTTGATAGTGAGGGTGTTAGAAAGAAATCCGTCGACCGCCACTCGTAAAGAACGCTCTGTGAGGAAACATGAGAGCCACAAACAGAACCTTTCAGACATACCATAAGAGCGTAACTTAGCCAACAGTCCATCGTGCCAAACACGGTCGAATGCCTTGGATATGTCAAGAGCAACCGCTCGAGATTCTCCAAAGTGTTCAATTGCGTTGTTCCAAACATGTGTTACATACGTCAGAAGATCTCCTGTTGATCTATGTTTACGAAAACCATATTGGTGAACGCTAATAATATTTGAGTCGTTCAAGATATTTTAGAAGATGCTCATTGATAACCTTTTCCATGACTTTCGATATTATTGAAAGCAGTGCAACTGGTCGGTAGTTATTTGGCAAGGTCTTCTTACCTTTTTTAGGTATCGGCTGAACCGTGGCACATTTCCAGCAGGACGGAAATATTCCCTTTCTGTAGGATAGGTTAAAAAGTCTACAGAAAACTGGTGTTAGTTCCCTTGCACAGTTTTTGAGAACTATGGCAGGTATTCCGTCAGCGCCAGAAGCCTTTTTGGTGTCTAGCTTCATTAAAATACGCTTTATGATGCGCTGTCTGAAGACAACATCGGGCATTCTTGACTGCAATATGGGAATAGTAGGTGGTGTTTTTCCTTGGAAATCGACAGTAGAATGTGAAGCAAAGAGTTCAGCCAACAAGTTCGCTCTCTCAACAGGTGTGGTTGCAATGGAATTATCTGGCCGTGTGAGTGGTGGTATGGTGGATTTGGTAAAATTTTGACTAACTGCCTTAGCGACTGCCCAAAAGGACCTGGAATTGTTGGGACAAGCGAGAAGTTTGTTTCTAATTCGTTGATTGTGTGCCTCCTTGGTTTCGTCGATAATTCCCTTGCATCTGTTCGGGCATGAACAAAGATGTTACGATTTACGGTGTTAGGATTTTCACGCCATTGTCCGTAGGCAATATGTTTAGAAGCAACAGCTTCTTTGCATTTTCGGTCGAACCAAGGCTTGCCGTTGGAGGAGCATTTCTTCGAAAAAGGGATGTAAGCTTCCATACCAGCCAAAATAACATCGGAGACCTCCCTGGCGCAGTCAGATGGGTTATCGGATCGAAAACAAATGTCCATCCAAGGGAAAGTTCGAAAGTATTCCATGAGATCTTCCCATTTAGCAGATTTGCAGATTAGTCTTAGTTAAGCTTTTGACAGTGTAGTTGTACTATGAAATCGCGATAACGCAATTGTAAAATCTTTACAAGTATATTTAGTGACCGTTAACAATTTTATTGTTAATTCGTACTTTAATGCTTAGAATTTTGCCATCGTCAAAACACTTGTGTGAACACGTTTATTGTGTGATGAAAAATTATGCTTTTCTTACGAATTTTTGCATCCAACTGATCCAAAAGATTACAATAATATTCAGAGTTAATTGTTTTACTTTTCTGAAGATAATTGATCAACAACACTCCATTGCAATCCCAAAAACTGTAGGCATAACCTTCCCTGCTGATGGAACCTCTTTGCCTTCTTTGGTGCACTTACACAACTTTCAATCTATTGTTTTGACTATTCTTTTTGCTCTGGTGTATAGTGGTCGATCCAAATTTCATCGACAGTTATGAAACGATGCTTGAAATTCATTTTATTTTGCTTAAAACAATCCAAACATGCTTGAGAAATAGGCATCGAATGCGTTCTTGGTCAGTTGTTAACAAATGCGGTTTCTCAGTTTCCAACGCCATCTATATGTCAGGCCGAGAACTTTTCAGACAGTCCAGGTACAATAAAGTATTTACATAAAATTTCCATTTTTCTTGAAATGTCATATCTGATACGGACGTAGGCGACCCTAGCACCTTTGCCTGTAATTGGTGCCTTTTTTTAAGTGTTCCACAGACAAAGTAGGCCTACAATTTAATGCCGGTTCCGAACGGCCAAAGTGAGAGGGCTTTACTAGGCATGATACTATACCCACCACGCTATGCCAGCCTCTTCTTCCCATACATTCCTATTAATCGGGTAATATACACTCACAATTTTGTTAAATGCCTGAATTGGTCCATTATTTATAGTTGTCATATTTTCACAACTTCTAGATTCACACCATCCAAATGCCGTTAAAAGTCTGACCTAATCTATTAAAATTAGCATAACCTAAACTAAATATAATTAATAAAAGAATTAAAATAAACTTTCTTATCTTTTATGATTCACAGCAGAGAATTTTTATATTTCTTTTCACTGTTATAAATTATTAAATAAAAGTTGCAATGTTCTTACGCCTTATAATATACCCTCTTATTATGATTTTACAATTTTTCATTCCCTGTTTTTACTGAAAATGTCACTGTTTTCAGACCGTAGACTTAGGATGGGTTATGTAAAAATCATTTTAGGTTACTTTTTCTGTAAAAAATGTAATTAATTCGCGCCATCTCGGTCATCGATTTTTAGGTTCTTGCAGTGAGAAGAAACTAATTTAGAGCCCCAGTACAACAGGGTTTTCTTTTCATTAAGGATCTGCAACCTCCATTTAGCGTTTGTCATTCCCGTTTTTGATTAGCGCCCTTCCCTACATATAAGCAGCTCCACCTTTATTATTATTTTTCCTTAAAGAAACAAGCCCTGGGGAGCAGCGACTTCCTCCATGGAATTTATAAAAAATTAGATAACTTTCGTGTTTTATTTCCATGTTCAATAGGAGGCGCCATCTAGCCGGCCCGGCCAGCCAGTATTTCACTTAGTAATAACTGTTTGCAGAAGTCTGTACAAATAGTTACTAGATGGCGCTCCACAATAATAAAGTTTGCAGATTATTTTAGCAATTTCTCGAATTTCCTCGGTATTTTGTCTTCATATATAAATAGTTTCCGTTTTTTGCGTGGTCTCAGTGTTAAATGAGTTTTTGGAGATTGTGTCAACTGAATGTTGTGGTGATTAAATTAGGTGACGTTTTTGAAGTATTTCAGGTGGCAATGAACTACAAGTGGGTATGAAAGTTCGGGTACCAGAGGAAATTTGACGCTGAATAAGACCACCGATACTAATAATGCTCACTTGATTTACTATGTATGGTTCACAGGTGTTAATAACATTATAGAAGAATTTCTTCTTTGTAACAGTATCACTGTTGGCGACAAGGCTGAAGACTTATTTAAGATCGTTGATACTTTTGCATCTGAAAATAATGTGGAGTGGACTAAGCGTATGGGTATCTATACTGATGGTATCCATTCTATGTCTGGCTGCTATAGAGTGAATGTGGTAAACTTTATAAATACTTGGCCATTTAGAGCAAAGTTTTCCACTTCTTGTTTGTGTCTAGATGTATAAAGAGAAATGGGAGTGGCTGCATACAGTTTGATACCAAAGTTTGAGAAAATATGAGGTGTCCAATAAGCTCATCTATCCTACTAATTAAAATCAGTTAATATTGGAAACTTAACCTTAAAAAAATATTAGCTATTTTGCAAATTATACTTGTTAAATTTTTATATATTTTGCATTACTCAACTACTTGAAAAAAGAACATAAGTTAATAGAGAAACACGCTCAGTTTTTATTAATTTGCCAAATCAATAAACACACACAGTACCAATTAAAAAAACTAAAAAGGGTCGAAGACAATGTGCCGCTTTTTCTTCTACGAGGCTGGTTTGAAAAGTCCGTGCAAAAATAAAAACTACTTATGTGTTTGGGGTAAACCTTTTTTATTTTTCGACATAGTCTCCTTTTAGGCTTATACACTTCGTCCAACGATGTTCTAGTTTGATCCCTTCCGAATAATAGGATTTGTCCAAGTCTGCAAAATATCCATTAGTGTCTGCAATCACCTCCTCGTTTGAATAAAATCTTTGTCCCGCCAGCCATTTCTTCAAATTGGAGAACAAATAGTAGTCCGAGGGAGCCAAGTCTGGAGAATAGGGGATGTGAAAAGAGTTGGAATCCTATTTCCATTAATTTTGCGACCACAACTGCTGAGGTGTGTGCTGGTGCGTTGTCGTGATGGAAAAGGACTTTCTTGTGGGCCAATCGCGGGAGTTTTTCTTGCAGCTCGGTTTTCAAACGGTCCAATAACGATGAATAATATTCACCTGTAATAGTTTTAAAAAATTATTAAACCCTTTTCCAGATAGTCGATGAGGATTACCCTTGCGAATCCCAAAAGACAGTCGCCATAATCTTTCCGGCCGAAGGAACGGTCTTCGCCTTTTTTGGTGCAGATTCCCCCTTGGTAACCCATTGTTTAGATTGTTGTTTGGTCTCAGGAGTATAGTAATGTATCCATGTTTCATCCACAGTGACGAAACGACGCTTAAAGTCCTCCGGATTCTTCTGGAACAGCTGCAAACCATCCTTGCAACACTTCACACGATTCCGTTTTTGGTCAAGCGTGAGCAATCGCGGCACCCATCTTGCGAATAGCTTTCTCATGTCCAAAAGTTTATGCAAAATATTATGTACCAGTTCAGTCGAGATGCCCACAGCACTAGCAATCTCACGCACCTTAACTCTTCTGTCATCCATCACCATATCATGGATTTGATCAATGATTTCTGGAGTCGTAACCTCCACAGGCCGTCCAGAACGTTCAGCGTCACTTGTGCCCATATGGCCAGTCCGAAAATTTTGAAACCACTTTAAACTGTTCTAGTCGAAGGTGAAGAGACACCATAATGTTTATCAAGCTTCTCTTTAGTCTCCTGAGGCGTTTTGCCTTTCATAAAGTAATGTTTAATCACCACACGAAATTTTTTTTCGTCCATTTCTTGAAAATCACTCGACTTCCTTGATTCACACGAATGCCAAACACAAAGAAATAGACCAATATGGCTGAAACTTGGTGTGCGTTCATTCAAGAGATGCTACTAACTAAACATGACCTCGATACGCGCCGGTGGTGCCATCTCTCGGACTTTGCACGGACTTTTCAAACCAGCCTCGTATATCCACTTAGATACCATACCTGAGCACTGAAAAAACAGTTGCAAATTCATGAGAATACCCATTAACATCAAGATATTATTCACATTACACTACGCAGATGACCAGATCGTCAGAACACAAGATCATGAGGACGCAGAATTTATGGTAAAAAAGTGGGGCTGGAAGAAGTTCGAGAATTAGATATAGAAGCAAACAGCGCAATAAAACCATGTGATGGGTAGATATCTTTGGGCGCTATGGTTGCATGATAAAACAATCTAAAGCAGAGTAACTAGTGCCAAAATGATAACGGAAATGCTTAACTGAAGTATCTGGCAAAATAATATCTCAAAGAAAACAAAACTAATATAAATATGGCTAAAAAACTTTTATTTACAGAAATGAAGTACCTTCGAATAACAGGTTTCTCGAGGGGAAAGGATACAAGATGACGTATGAATAGAGATAAAACCATTCTAGATAACATACAACAAACACTATTAGTATGGTACGGATACATTAATAGAACGAATGAGAGTAGAATACCAAAAAAAGTTACGCAGTGGACGCCATCAGGGAAAAAATGTAGAGGTAAACTCCGAAATATTTGGACGATGAGAGTGAAGAGAACTATGTCAGAAAGAAATCTTAATGAGGGAGAATGGAACAATCGAAGGGGTTGGAGGCTGAGCACCGGAAGGCGACCTCTCTCGCTGTGAAACCGGTAAAATTTATATATATATATATATATATATATATATATATATATATATATATATATATATAAATTTTACATAGGGTGCTTTGGGAAAACCTAGATTCAGCTGACTGCGGGTCTGTAGTTATCGTAATCATCCAACGACGGTACACAAAATTATAAAATTCTACATTATTAAATTTGTAATTTCATAATTCAAATAAATATATGGTTACACCAGTTGATAATGAACTTTAAAATCAGAAGTAATTGGCAATAAAACCAAACCATAAAAACATATTTTGCAACTTTACGAAATAAGTTATTTAAAATTAAAAAAATACTAATATATCAAGCGAAGTTTCAAGCATAGTTTATTTTAATAAATAAATGCTAGTGTGTAATTTAAGTAAGTGTGCAAAAAGAATTGCTTCGAAGAAGGACGGTTCCCTCAAAATGTTAAACATGATATTTTTAGCTGATATTTAAATTTAAAGGTCAAAACTGTAATATAAAAGAGCAAAGGTAACGTTGTAAAGCTGCAAATTAGTGCTTTATTAACATGTAGAAATTCTGGTTAAAAAAAAAATTTAGATTCTATATTTTAAAGAATATGTCTACTTTTCTAGCTGGCATTATGTAGAAGTACTAATATAGTCAAACGACGCTTAAAGAAATGTTAAACCCTAAAAAAATTATACATATTTTTATAATTAGCTTTTGATTCTACTTAATTTTATGTCTCACTGATATGTTGTAAAAAATGTTCCTTAGTTAGATTTGAAATTACATTTGGAGTTTTGTTTTCTAGAAAATATATTTTATCCAGTGTTACTCCTTACCTACCTTATTTGCAATACTCGATTTAGACGTTTAAGTTGTAAATTTGATCAATTAAATTAACAACACAATCTACTACGCCGACGATGCAGTCTTCATCTCTGATCCTGAGAACTTTCAGAAGATCTTTCATGCTTTCAATTTGGCAGCAAAAAAACTAAACATGATTATCAACACAACCAAGACAAAATGTATGGTAGCTTCAAAAGAATTATTAAGATGTAAGCTGGAGAACCAAGGAAGTATTATTGAACAGGTTAATAATTTTAAATACCTGGTAACAATGATAACAAGGTACGCAGACATAAATAGGGAAGTAAAACAACAGTCTATGAAGGCATCACTAATAGCAGATTGTTTGACGGATATAGTATGGAAAAATAAATACCTTACAGTGGAAAGTAAAATAAGAATATACAAGACAACAGTGAGACCGATCCTCACATATGCTGTAGAAACAAGAGCTGACACATGTAAAATAACAGAAATGATGAGAACAACAGAAATGAGGGTGATTAGGGATATACATGGAAAAACTATCTACGACAGAATCCGCAACAAAGATCTACAAGAATCAAGAAATATCCAAATGGACCAGAACTAGAAGAAAACAATGGAATAAACACGTAGAACGGATGGACGACAACAGACTGGTAAAAAGGGCCAAACTCAATAAACCCTGCGGTAGAAGAATTAGGGGCAGACCTCCGAAAAGGTGGAAGGAATGATGGACGTCCACATCGAAAGAGGCCTAATGGGGATAAAGCAGGCAGTATGATTACTTATATGACACCATATAAGAATAATAAGAAGAAGAAATTAAGAAAAGACCGGCCAAGTGCAAATCGGACTTGCGCAATTAGTGTTCCCTACGGTTTTAAAATAAATTTTTTTGTTACGGAGATATAAGTATCATTGGTTTCGCAAAATACACACCAAATGAGTTTTCAACAAAGTTTGTTTCCGATCTTTGTTCTTACATATCAACTAAATTATCAAAGGTAATGCACTTCGATTAACTTTCATTCAACCTACACTTTATGGAGAATTCAAAATTTTATGATTAGTTGTATTAGAAATAGGTTTCACCCCACTTAACGATCTTGAAAAAATTGTTTTTTATACGAGTATATACCAGATAAACTATCAATGGTAAGGCACTTCGTTCAATCTACACCATATGAAGAGTATTCCAGATTTTTTTGAAATTTTCTTACTAGTACTTTTAGAGATTTAGAGATAGGGTCGGAGGGACTGATTTTAATGAAATTATGTGTGAAAACAACTTGGCTTAAAACTAAATAAACTAAGTTTGATTGAAAGATATGGATTTTTGGCCTGGCTAAACTCAGCAATAAAAACTAATTACTGAAATTAACAAACAAGTCAAAAATGGCCGAACAGAGCTAGCAATGGGTGTTTTGGCAAAATCACGACGAATACATAAAAGACGAACACATAAAAATTTTAAAAAAGTTATAATTTTAAAACTTTAGAATTTATTTTTTTCAAAACATCATTTTGACTGTTCCGTATGGAACACTTATGGGATCATTTCGGTGTCTGCCTGCCTGCCTGTCTGTCTGTCGCATCTGTTTTTGTCCGAAACTATTTGACATAGAGAGTAAGAATTTGGCACAAGTATAGGAATTGATAGCCCAGTCAGAGCCCTATAGTTTTGATAGATAAATTTTGATTTAAGGTGTAGTTTTGGGGAATGAAATATGTCAAATAGTTTCAGAAAAAATCGGATGTGAGAGACAGACAGACAGATAGACACAGAAGTGATCCCAAAAGTATTCTGTACGGAACACTAAAAAGGATACTGAAAATTGCGCTCTACCAGTACAGAATTATTAATTAACATCGATGGCTGCTATTTCGTTTTATTTTTTTATTTCCTAAACAACGCAATCGAGTGTTTAATTGATTTTCTTTTTATAATTAGTTATATTTTCACACGTTTCTTTCATGAACGCTATTTTCCTAGTTCATTTAACTAATACGGAAGCTCGTTAACAGTTCAATATGAAGATTATTCATTTCCGTTCCGAGGTTACTTTTTATAGTTTTCCAATATAGTTCAGAGATTACCAATTTACTTCTGACTAAAACAGAATTTATGCCCTATGTGGGGAGTCCGGGTTTCATTTACTATACTAATAAAAAACAAAATAATGACCACTAAATCAAAACTTATGTATTTCCGCAAATATTATCTTTAAATATGATTACTTTTCAAAAACAGTTAGTAATAGTTTGCTTGTTTTTCTTTACTACTGCAAAATTACTTGGAATATATATCTACACCTAGTTCGCAAAACTGTAAAGCTCTTTTCTTTAACTGCTAGTAATTTTCTTAATATATTTGTATTCGTCAAGGTAACTTATCAATTAAAATATTTGTATAATAGCATATTATGGGTTATTTTTCACTAAAATAAAATTTGTCTAATTACTTCCTTATAGTTTGAATAAGTATTTTTTATTTATGTAGAAACGTGTCGTCCCCGAAAACTAAAATTTTCTAATTTTAATTAACCATACAGCTTTATAGAGTTTAAATTCAAATAACCGGCCAAGTGCAAGTCGGAATTGCGCAATTAGTGTTCCGTACGTTGATTGCTTTTAAAATAATTTTTTTTTACAGAGGTATGGGGTGGGGGGGAAATGATCGATGACTTCACAAAACACACCTCAAATGAGTTTTTTTTCCGATCTTTACTAAAAATTGTGACCTTAAAATTTTTGTTTTTTTTTTTATATGTACTAGGTAAATTATTAAAGGTAATACACTCGTGATAATTTTCATTTAATCTACACCCTGTGGAGAACATTCCAGAAATTTTTCAAAATTTTTTAATCAGTACTTTTTGAGATTAGGGGCGATTTTTCGCAATTTTTTAAAAATAATACAAAGAAAATTGTGCGCAAGTATTATATGTATTTTTGAACTCGTGTTTTTACAAGCGTTGACACACCACTCGATGACCTGGTAATTTTATTTTACTTCCGATTTCACCCCCCAAAAACTAACTCCTTAAGCCAAAATTAATTTAACTTTAACGGCTTTAGTGAGGCCATCAATTCCTATATTAGTGCGAAATTTCGACTTTCTATGACAACTAATTTCACAGGAAATAGGATGTGGCAGACGGACAGACCGACAGACGGACAAACAGATACCGAAGGGATCTTATTTAAAAATATGGAAAATATTGCAAAAAAACAAGACGTGGAAGTGTACGCTATGTTTTTTTGGGTCGCAGAATCCGATCTGTAATTAGTTTTTTGAATTGACCTATTAATTGTTACTAATAATTTTTTAAGTATTTATCTAAAAAAAGGAATTTGCTATAATTTATTTTTATAATAGCGAAATCTAAATTTATTAAGCGCTCCATCCAAATTTTTCTAGTCGTATTTCGACCCACTGAATACGAATCTGTTTTTGTAAAAACTGAACCTTTTTATTGTTATAAACAATTTATTATAAACAATTGTGCTAATAAACAGAATTTCATAGAATTTATTTCCATATCGGCAAAATCTAAGCTTTTTACGAGTTCTACCCAAGTTTTTTGGATGAAATTAAAAGCAAAAAAATTCTGCTGATAAAAGCAGGGACTGGCTTCATCGCACATATCTGCCGCTCTCGAATGAGTTCAGGTGAGTCCAAAAACTCTACAGGTCCAAAAATTCGTAGGAATTCAAAGAACCAGGATCTATGGCACTTCTTTTTGGGTCCCAAACTGACTATATCTCGAATATCTGTCACTCAGCTATGAATTCATATTTTGAGCCCATTTTTTTCAAGAAAAAAAAGGTTTACTCCCACAGGAATCCGTCTTCGTGGCAGATATTAAGGCTATAGTATCCTCATAACATATAAAACTGTCACTTTGCGATGGGTTCACCTACCCTTAATTTTTTTGCAACTTCCTTCCTCCATAATTACGGCAGGAACCGGAATTTAGATCTGGTTCCTGCACACTTTGTTGAAAACATACAAAAAATTATGTATTTTTAGTTCAGTTTGTCAAATTTGATAAGTGATATGTGATATATTTATCTGCCGCTCTTCCATAAATCCAAAATCTTGGTTATGAGCTTCCGGACTATATATGATTCAAAATTTAAAAGAACGCCTGGGTCTCCGCGAGCAGTCACCTTTACGCTACGTTGCCACAGCGAAAATTCACTTCATAAAATTCAATAAAAAGTAATATTTATCTAATATTTTTGCAACAACTAGGTGGTAAACTGCCTTATTTTAACAATCCTTTGCAAAGTAATTTTTTAATGTATATACAATTTTTATGACTTTTTACTTTTTAATGCACATACGACAACAAAAATGGTAAAGAACGCATGCTTTTGTTCGAAGAAAAAGTATTGTTTCCTATCTTATATGTGTTAAACATCTGAAACTTTTACAATTAATTATGGCAAAACGGCGTGGTAAAGCATCTTTATATTGAAGCAGTGAATGCATTATGCTAAAATCTATTATTTCTCCAAATTTCAAGCAAAACTAGTTTTAAGAGTTACTCGTAAGAAATACTATAACTATTTATGGTAAAAGAATGACTTCCGTTTGACAGTTCAAGGCACGAGGATGTGTGTTTCCGGTTTGGACTTCTGTGGACGAAGTTCGCGCATTTTAGGACTTCGGAGTGTAGAGCGGTGGTCCACAAACTGCTTGGTAGAGGTTCTAATAGCAGAGGGTTGCTAAGCGCTGTGCGGAGTGATACAAAAACCAAATCAATAAAAAAATCGCATAACTAATGACACACGGACGAATTTGATTTAATAAATAAAAATTTCTCTTTGTAATTATGACAAAGCAAGGCATATTAACTATAAATTTAAAACATAACTTAATATATTAATTTAAATGTTAAAAATGCCCATCATTATTATTTGGGCATACTCTTGCGTTTTTGATCGCTTTTCGCTGGATGTTTTGAGGCATTATTAGCGCGATTTTATTATAAGCATGTCTTATTTTTAACTGGATATAAAAAAACTCATAGAGGTTAAATTAGGTGACCTAGACTGTTAATGCCAATCCAATAATTTAGTTTAAATTGGTTTAAAAATCGGCCACACTAACAATCACGTTGTGTTAGGGCCCAATCTTGTTAAAAATATCTAAAATTAATAATAATTTGTAATGACAGATCATCTAAAAAATCTTGTATTTCATTATTTAAAAAGTTCAAATATGTTTACGCAGTTAAAGTACTATCGAAACAATGGGGTCCAACCACCCTTGAATTCAAAATGACTTACCAGACATTTAGCCTAAATCTTACTTAGAATGCGGATTCCTGATAAAATGATGGTTTCCTTGGATCCATCGATAATAGATATTCCCACTCAACCATCCTTTGCTCCCGTCGGATCATAATTTTTGGTTATTTATCTTTTTCTATTTTTTATAAGAATATATATATATATATATATATATATATATATATATATATATATATAGTGTTCCATACGGAACACTTATAAGACACTTCGGTGTCTGTCTGTCTGTTCATCTGTCACACCCGATTTTCTCCGAAACTATTTGACATAAAAAGTTAAAATTTGGCACTAATATAGAAACTGATGATTCCATCAGAGGCGTGTAATTTTGAAAGTTAAATTTTGACTTAAAGGGTTTGTTTTTGGGGGTGAAATTGAAAGTGAAAAAAAAATTTATCAGGTATCGAGTGGGGTGTCAAGTGAAAGCTTGTGAAAACACGAGTTCAAAGATATATATGATGTAATACCCACCCTCACTTTCCTTTGTATTATTTTTAAAAATTGTGAAAAAAATCGCTGCTCCCCCCATCTCGAAAAGTACTGATCAAAAAATTAAAAAAAAATTCTGGAATATTCTCCACAGAGTTTAGATTGAACAAAAATTATCACGAGTGCATTACCTTTAAGCATTTATCTGGTATGTAAAAAAAAACAAGAATTTCAAGGTCATCGGTTTTCACACTTTGTTGAAAACTCACTTGAGGTGTGTCTTATGAACTATATGATCATTTTATCATAAATTTTGGTTACGGAGTACTAATTGCGCAAGTCCGACTTGCACTTGGCCGGTTATTTATGTTATCTACCAAGCTATTCGTTGATGAAACTTTGTAGTAGTTCGTTGCATTTTGGGATTTTAATAATTTTTTTTTTTGCTGCAAAGTTCATGAATGTAATTTGGAGCATCTTTTTAAAGAAGGAAGTGGACTAAAACCTATTCATAAAAGAATGTCGCAGATGTACTGCATGACGACCTACCTGGGTTTCAAGTAAAATTTAAGTCCAAACAGTTTCGAGGGGATGAAGTGACATAAAACTCACCATTGTTGATGAGTGCAGAAGAGTTCGAAATAAATATCAATACAAATACAAAGTTTTCCTACTCTATCTATTAATACGGTATATTGTTTTCATTATAAGAAGCGTTTTCATTTAATTAGTTATAGCCATAACATACCTATCAGAAAGTCAAGTCAAATATAAATTTTAATTTCATGCTTTTAAAAAATAATTATCATTCTTTAATAATAATTTGCTGTCCTCGATTTTATGTAGAAGCCGATATAGCTTTCCCAAAATCAAGAACATATATTCTCGCATTTCGCTTTCTCTATTTAATAAATTAATACTTATCATGAGCCTTCACAATAGTTAACAAAATCGGTAAAGTGATAAATCCAGGACTGTCTTTACAAACACGCACTTCTAACATATAATATATACTGAATTTGATTTTCTCACACCAAAGAAAACTTCTACCAAGTATTGCAACTCGATATTCTAAATGTTATGTATATTATGATAAGACATCAATTTAATTGAAACATGTTGAGCAGAGAAAAGTTTTCAAAGATATTTATCACTGAAACCTGACATTAACCTCTACATACTGTTTTTCCAAAAATAGGAAATAATAAACGGATAATATAATTTTCAGGTTTCTCTATTCCGAGAACTTTCAAAACGACATATAACATGACATATACAAAGGAACCTCTCTACATGCCTCCCGCCCATTTACCTACGAATAAGGAGCACTGCAGTAAATATGAAATATTTATCAGGTCCGCAATAAGGTCTAAAAGCAACACCTACGGAGCATCACTTGAACCAAATATTAATACCATTTTGAAGCTTCATCTGTCATATGAACACACCCTAACTTTCAAGTCGATCTGTCAAGTTATTCATTGTTTATCAGCTGGTTAAAATAGACGTGTTCGAGTATTTTTTAAAAATGAAAAAAAAAACGAATATCGTGCAGTGATAAAATTCTTTGTTTTGGAAGATTTATTGGCAACTTAAATCCATGCAAAGTAAGTGAAAGGTTAAAGGAGCCAGCTCCTTCATTTCCAACTGTTCACAAATGGACCCAAGAATTTAAACATGGTCGTACAAGCGTCAATGATGATCGACGTTCAGGACATCCAAAAACTTCAACAACTGAAGAAACTGTTGTGCAAGTACAAGATATGGTAATGGAAGAGCGTCGATTAACCGTGGATGATTTAGCTGAGGCTATAGGCATTTCACATGGATCAGTACAAGAGATCTTAACTAATGTTTGGGGTATGAAAAAGTAATTCACAAAATTAGTGCCGCATTTCTTAACATCAGAACAAAAACGCATTTTGAAGAAACTTTCTAAACAACATTTTCCTTCGATTTGGAGCTATACATGACACTTGGATTTACCCGCATGATCCTGAACTGCGACAACAAACTGCACAGTGGTTTGCAGAGAAAAAAAATCATCTTTCATCGTGATAATATACCTGCTCACAAAGGTGCTTTGGCAATGGTAAAACTGGTCGAATTAAAGTACGAATTGTTAGAATATCTACCCTAATCGCCAGATTTGGCTCTGTTTGATCTCTATTTGTTTCCAAACCTCAACAGACCTCTACGTTTTTCAACAAACGATGACGTGATAGCATCCGTAGATGGGTACGTCACAAATGTTTGGAAAAACGCAATTGACATTGTCGAAAATCTCGAGTTCTTTCAGAAAGTATTCTTAACGAGCGGCTGCTGACGAATGGTTGATGATCTGCTGGGGAAAATTAGAAATCCCATCAACACCTTTATCGATGGCAGTAAGCTTGTTCCTCTATTTACCTTCATCGGTCAAGTATGAGCTACCTGTGGAAATATCCTCAGACAGTAGGGAGTTATTGAAGTTAAAAAAGTCTTAGAGGAAATTTAAATTGATAGTAACAAGTGAAATTTAGCTTTACAAGAACTCATTCAGCATGAATGTGCACACGCACAGCATAGGAAGTTTCTCAACAGCTAGAAATCTTATTTCGCACTAACTCAAAACTAATCCCTTAAGTCAAAATTTGACTTTCAAAACTACACATTGATTGGACCATCAAACCCTATATTTCTAACAAATGTCAACTTCCTATGTCAGATAATTTGGGCGAAAATCGGGTGTGACAGACTGACAGACGGGCGGCAGGACACAAGGTGAGTAAAATTTAATAATCTTCTCCTTTTTATCCACTGTTTTAATCATACTTGAAAATATACTCCAACCAAAAGTAAAAGTTATAAAAAGTCGCGTTCATGTAATATTATTCATTTATTTAAATAAGTAAGATTTTATTTTCATCGTGAAGCAGCTGTTAGACGGAATAATTTAATACAAACCATAAATAACGTCCTTTAAATGAAACTAAACATACAAATAAATAAATAAGTAAAAGTATATCTATGTCACGATAATAATGCTTTCCCACGACAATAATGTGTAATTGTAAATAATAACGGTACTGACGCCTATTAGTTAACTTAAACTATTTATTGTGTACTGCTCATAGTTGGTAATTTCCTCTTGTTTTCTTCATCTTCTTCATCTAGTTTTCGTAATTAATGTTGTTATGGGCAGCAGTATCTTTATTTATTTAAAATAAATAATTAGTATACACGGTGTTCCGAAATTAATGACCAATATTTCTAGGAAACATCAAAATTCATAGCAACATAGAGTCTGAATACAAAGCGCCAACCGGCTAATAAATAACGACAAAACGCCAAACTCATGTGCTGATAAATCTAGAGCACATTAACTAAAAGTCCATTTTAAAACAATTCGCTACGGTTATTAAATAAATAATTATAATTTCACAAATATTTAAGTATAGCAGCCTTACACATGAAAAATTACAAATTCCAGCAGTGTTTGGAAACGAATATAGTATGTAGGGTGTTCTATTTAAAATATGGGAATTTTGGCAATTTTTGTGAAGTTGTTTCTGAACCAACCTGTATGCTCTAACTAGGATTTAGTTATAGGAGGTGATAATTTTGGGCCTTATCTAATCCCAACTTGGAGCATAGGTATTTTAATATTTAATTAGGTAGTGTTTTCTGCATAAAAAATTTAAAATAATTAAAATCCAGAAAACTGTACTAGATAGTTATAGGATAGTATAAAAAATGTTAAACACAAAAACATATGGGACCAAAACTTCAAACCTATATGTTTAGTGGTCTTCCAGAAACATCTAATAATCATCCTATATAAATCTAATAATCATCCTATATAAAATAAATAAATATATATATATATATATATATATATATATATATATATATATATATATATATATATGAGTTAGCTTCGAGCAGCAGCAGCAAGATCAGTATCGAGTAGCAGCAGCAGCGGAAGCACTTGAAAATGCCAAATGAGATTTTGGCGAAACGTCGTGCAAATTCATTGTTAGACCAACGGATTGAAACCCGGAATTTTAATGTATTAGATTCCACCATCCATGAAAACCTCTATAGTAATATATATATATATATATATATATATATATATATATATATATATATATATATATATATATATATATATATTGAAGTGATAAACACCATTCGCTTTGACGATGATACCGTGATCTTAGCTGAAACATTAGAGGACCTGCAAGCATTGGTTGACAACGTGAATAGAGAAAATGTCGAAATGGGTTTGACGATAAACACAGAAAAAAAAAACAAAATATATGGTCGTTTTTAATCATCAAACCAACAATCGCCAATTATTCCTCGAAGGAAAACAAATTGAACATGTAGAAAAGTACAAATATTTCGGCACCTATATCACATCCGATATTGACCAAGACACTGAATAGAGGTTGCAGGGAAATCATTTTTAAAATTCAGGACAATGTTCTGCAACAGAAATTCTCCCTCGCTCTAAGATTCCGTTTCCTGGAATGCTATGTGTGGTCCCAACTTTTGTATGGAGTCGAGACGTAGACGTTGAAGCAATACGCTACTAAGAAGCTAGAAGCATCTGAAATGTGGCTCTCTTGAAAAATACTAAAAATCCCATGGAGAGTCAGGATCACTAACGAGAAAGTTCTACGAAGTATAGGCCAAGGCAGAAAACTCTTGACAATCATGAAAGTACGAAAAATATCCTACTTAGTTACAGAGTTAGAGTTATACTCAGAAATGACAAATATTCACGATTGCAAACTATCATGCAGGGAAGAGTTGACGGTAGAAAGGGTTTCGGAAGAAAGAAAAAGTCTTGGCTGAGAAACATCAGAGAATGAACCGGTATGAATGTAGGGGAGTTGTTTTATGTTGCAAGGGACTTGTTGTTTGACTCTGAAAATTATAAACAAACATCTCTAACTTCAGTGGTTAGCAAATGTTTGGAAATAATCATATCGTGAAATAATTAACTTTTTACTATCTACTAACGTTTTATGTTTATGCCAGCGTGGCTTGTTGCCTAAGAGATTTTACACAAAGAACTTGATCGAATATGCCAACCAGTGGACGAGGGCTATAGACACCGAAACGTCAGTATATATTATTTTTCCTGGCTTCTAGCGATCCCTAACCAAGCTTCACATATGTAGATGCCTTCAGGCTAAATTAGAACATGTTGAAATCGGGGGAAATTTATTACGACTTCTGTCGGACTTCCTTTATGACAAAGTATAACAAGCTTGAATTGAAAATTTCTTATCTTTTGAATATACAGTTAAAAGCTGCAGAATTCAGGACCTCTCTTATTTAACATCTTTATTGAGGACATACTTCCGCTGACTGAGTCTAACGCTTCAATATTGGAGAACAACACAACATTTTTCAGCAACCCAATGACTGCTGGTATCTTGAGAAGTAACATTAAGGCGGTGGAAGATTGCTGCAGTAAATGAAATTTATCTTTACACGTTGCTACATATTGACCACAACAATTCAAACAGACAATAGGGACTGTTTGGTATAACAATTAAAGCAGTGGACCAAAAAAGCCCATATAGAACGAGTCAACTCATTAGCTGACTTGGTATCGGTTACTTTCCGAAGACCTACACCAGCCTTATTATCTAAAATTTATAAGACGTATATAAGACCGATATTAGAGAATGCAAAGGCTTCTTCTCGTTTACTACATCTTTGTTTCTTCATGTTTTGTATAATTTTATATTACCAGACTTTTGATTTGTGAACTATTAGTCTTTACTTAATGTTTCAAGTTTGTTTAATTTTTTTTTTATCTACTCCAATCAACTTGAATGGCTTTGCCGCTTATGCAGGTGGATCAGTAACAATAATAATAACATTCGTGGCTCCACATCATATGAAACTGGGGTAGGATAACAGGCGCTGCGAGCATAGATGCGGGCATTAGTAGCATAATAAATGATAAAAATTTGAGTGAATATGTGATCGTTCACGTGCATCATAGCACACGGCACATGAATGTTAGTTTTTTAAAAATTAACGAATATTTACTGTAGTTTTGACGAATTACCCTAAGATTCAGCTAAATTGTATTTAATCACATATATTTAAATAAAAATTGTATTACCTTTGCTTACCCTTATTACTGAAACTGACTATTTTCATTAATTCCGAAAAGACACAAAATTCAATTTATGCAACCACTTCACTAAAAAAATAAACGGAAACACCTAATTTATTCACGCAAGCCTTCACTACATCACCAGTTAACGAACTAAATGGTATTTAGCAAAGTCAATAGGTATATGCATCACCAGGTAACAATTTTGATACGTCACCAAATATCCAATAATTTAAAAACGTTATAAACCCACATGGATTTCTACAAGTATCAACTGCGTTCGTATATGTAGATCAATATCAAGACCACATTCCACATAAACGAGTTATTGGGTAACATCCGATATAAATATTGTATTGTCTTGACCGATGCAGTTCTGCGAAGGATGAGTTCGAGGTATTAAAAAAATATTATTGTTGAATCTTTTTCTCGTTAGGTCGCTTTAGTGTCACATACAGTCTGTCAAGTAAGAACGGGTCCGCGATAATTCATTTTTGGTAGATGCGATGCTAGGGATTCAACAAAAAATTGGTAAAAGGAATCTTTGTCTATGACACATTTTAGCAAAGGTATCAGTCGATTCCGAACTTTCGTCGAAACACGTAAAACCCAAAATGAGTCACTTGTTTGCGCGTCGCTTCAAGGTAGTCTTTCTTTGTTCCCATCCAAAGGGGCCTAAAATGACACATTCCGCGGCCGTTAAATATATTAAAAAGTCGGTATCGTTTATGAAGAAGTGGGTAAATCGTTTTAACGAGACGAAAAATGTCGACGATTTGGCAAAATGTGGCTCGGTAGGCAAAGTTGCTCCGAAAGTCAAAAAACGAATCGTGTCTTGGTTTTCATAGGACCCGAAATTGATGCTGCGTCAAGGAGCGGCAAAATTGAGACAATCAGGTTCGAATGTGTCCCATGAGACCATTCGACAAAATCTTCGTGCTTATGATGTCAATTCCGAAGTTGGAGAAACCTTTGCTGGGCGAAAGTTACGTCGCGAAGCGGCTAGCTTAGGCCCACGAGAAGGTAATAGAATGGTCCTCACAATCGCCGGACACCAACCTTATTGAAAACGTGTGGTAGTTTGTAAAAAGAAAGCTCAGAGGAAAGGCTCTAAGGACTTTCGACTCAGTTGTCTCTCGAGATTCGAAAAAATTTGGAGATTATTGCCGTAGTATGCAGAAAATTTCGTCGGCAGCATGCCTCGAAGATGTCAGGCGATTATTGATGCAGGAGGCGATTGGATAACTTACTAAGGTAATTGAGCCTTTGTTAGCACACCAAAGGATGCATTGACTGCAAAAAAAGTTCTTGAAATACATTTTTTCAGGAATACGAGCAGTCACATTCTTACTTGACAGACTATATCTTACGTAATATCAGTTACATTGGGTCATACTTAGCGCCAGTTTAAAAGTTGACAAGACGTGTAAAAACTGTTGGAATTCGTTTATTCAGACTTGAAGATGGGTTAAATTTATACACAAGTTCGCTACACGTTACAATTTTATTTCGATAAAGGCACAAATACTTCGCAGGCCTATAAAGAAGTTCGTGCTGTTTATGGTCAAGATACATTACCTAGAGCAACAGCTAGAAAATGATTCAGTTGCTTTCGTTTTGGAAATTTCGATGCCAAATATGTTCCTCGCACTGGTCGACCAGTGACAGAAAAAGTTGATAGAATTATGGCAAAAGCTAAAGCAAGACCGGCATGTAAGTAGTCATAATATCGTCAATCTCGCGAGACAAGTGAGTCAAAGTCTTCAGAGTCTTTCCTCTGAGCTTTCTCTTTACAAGGGACCAATCATTTTTAATAGGGTTGACATCCGACGATTGTGAGGGCCACTCTAGTATCTTATCGTGGGCACAAGCGAGCCGCTCCGTGGCGTACTTTTCGCCCAGCAAAGGTTTCTGCAACGTCCTTCGAAATTTGACATCATGAGCACGAGGATGTTGTCGAATGATCTCATGGCCCACATTCAAACCCTTCTTAATTTTGCCGCTTCTTGACGCAGTGTCGATTTCGGTCCCGTGAAAACAAAGACACGATTTTCGGAGTGACATTGTCTACGGAGCCACCTGTTGGCAAATCGTCGACATTTTTCGTCTGGTTAAAATGATTTACCTACTTCTTCACAAACGACACCGACTTTTGAGTACATTTGGCAATCGCGGAATGTATCATTTTAGGACCCTTTTGATGGGAACAAAGAAAGACTGCCTCGAATGGACTTGCAAACAAGTGACTCTTTTGGATTTTACGTGATTTCGATGAAAGGTCGGAATCAACTGATCCTTTTACTAAAATGCGTCTTAGACAAAGGTTCCCTCTACCGATTTGGTGTTGAATCGCTAGAATCGCATCTACTAACAATGAATTATCGCGGACATGTTCTTACTTGACAGACTGTAGTTCAAAATATAAAAATTAATTGTCTCAATTTTGACTTTAAAAGGCTCAATACTTTTTCGACAACCTAATATATAGGACAAATTTTTCTTTCGGCCTTCCTATAATAATATTAATAAAACGAAGTTAATTTGTATAAAAAAATTAAAAATATCAGTAACACAGTAGTCGGCTGAAATGGATGGAATTTCGCTTAATAATACTGGAAAACACAATTTATGACCCGTGAAAATTTTATTATATATAAAATGTAGCTGTTTATGATGAATTAACTCATAGTTCTTTGACGTAAATATTTTCAGACATTTTTAAAAAGTAATACGAAGAAAAGTTTGCGCGTGTATTACGTCATATATATTTTTGAGCTCGTATTTTCACAAGCTTTCATTTGACACTCCACTCGATGAGCTTAGAATTTTTTTTTCACTGCCCCTTACAAGCGCCTCCTTTAAGTCAAAATTTAACCTTCAACATTACACAGCTCTGTTTGGGCCATCAATTCCTATATTTGTGCCAAATTTCAACTTTCTATGTCAAATAATTTCGGAGAAAATCGAGGGTGACAGACAGACAGACGGACACCCAAGCGATCCCATCAGTGTTGCGTATGGAACACTGAAGACAACTATGAATGTCATCTTATATATGCTAAATAGTGCCAAGTCTACTAAAGTGACTCAAGTATGTCGAATACAAAAAATACACAGGCGTAAGAAGTTCTATGGGAGTTTGAAATTTTTACAACACTGTAAATAAATGAACGCCGCTAAGATATTTATAGCAACCAGAATTTAGCGAGGTTAACACTACCAATCCAAACAGACAATTAATCCTGCCAAATTCGGATTGCTATAAACATCTTCCCTGAGCTCTTCTCTTTATAGTGTTGTAAAATGGAGGCCTCCGTTAATTTCAACCGGCTATTTCGATTAGATATTATATTTTCCGTTTTGTGTCAAAAAATAAAAATAAATTTCTGTTCCATCCATTCTAGTCTCGAATAAATACCAAAGTTGTATGGTAAGTCGAAAGTTTTTCTATTTTTTGTGTCCCATCTAAAAAATAGATTTCTTCAACCCTTAAAAATAAGCGTTTATTTCAGCAATTACCTCATCGTTCGAGCCAATTTTTCATATTCGAAAACAAGAAATAATCGCTGGAGGCTAAATCTGGCGAATATAGTGGATGCGGAAGCAATTCGTATTCTAACTCATGAAATTGTGTCATGGCGATGACATAAGTGTGAACGCGTGCATTGTCTAGATGAAAGAGAATTTTTTTTCATCGCCAAATGCACTATGCATATGCAAAACGATCCAATAAGTTGACATAATACTCTCCGTTAATTCTTTTGCCGCTTTCAAGGTAATCGCCGGTTCGCCACGGAAAACCCCCTGTTTGAACTGTTCTTTGGTCTGTGCTGTGATTAATCCATGTTTCGTCAGCACTTATGAATCGATGCCAAAAATTATTCCGAATGCACTTTGACATCGTCAAACGTTCTTTTGAAGTTGAGACGCCCATAGTCTCAGAAATCTCACGCACGTTCACTCTCCGATCATTTATCACTATATCGTGGATTTTTTTCAATCATATCCGATGTTGTAGCCTCATTTGGACTATCTGGACGTTCTTCATCAAAAATGCTTGTACGGCCACGTTTGAATTCATCTGTCCAATATTTTACGGTCGATAACAAAGATGCACCCCACCCCATAAACTTCGCTGAGTTCTGCTTTTATCTCATCATTTGATTTCTTTTTCAGAAACCAATATCTTATCACTGCCCTATATTCAATTTTTTCCATTGTTCCAAAAATTAAAAAAGTTGTTTTATTTAACTGACTGCCTCTCACAAACTAAATTAGAGAGACTTAAAAATTTGACAGGAGTCTTGTGAAAGGTTATGTTTACGAAAAATATAATTTTTTACATAGTAGACCGGGGCCAGGTACTTATCATATTACCCTCGTACTTTATAAAATTTTTGAAAACTATTGTAACTTATATTCGATGTGTACCATTACAAAATATTTGAAAAATATATTTAAATTAAGATATGTGTATAGGTGCTGTCAAGCTATTAGGATTTCTTGTGCTAAGATTATGAGTATTATTTCTAAATTGCATTATATTACGTGAGTAGTCAGATGTCTGGTTTTAAAATTAGGTTATTTATATAACAGTTTAGGTGGATTTTGCTTCTACATCTTAGTTTTATAAATTTATACTGTTTAAATGTTTGTCATGTGAGATGAGATTTGTAATATAAGATTTAGAGGAGTAAGCTCCACCACATAATTTATAAAATTTCTTTTATTTATTTAAATCACGATTCATAAGAATCTTGATATAGGAAACAAGCGTAAGCTTCTAAAATATTTTGGACAATACGCCCATTAAAATCATGAAGCGTTCCTAACCAAAACTATTGTGTGGGAAAATTTTATATGATTCAACCGTGAATTCAACATTTTTATCATTTGTTAGTTAATTAGGTAATACTGTGTTATATATTTTCTCCGAATTTATTTGTTCATTTATTTATTAACGTTTTATTTTGGAATTTACGTTATATTTTAACCTGTCATATTAGATACGATACTCTGCATGAGATTTAAAAAATATGAAATTTGAACATTATACAAAACTTTAAAAAAATAAGCTCTATCTTGGAAATTTGGTCCTATACGTGTAAAATTCTGGCAGAACAATTTTTTGCTACTCCCAAGAAAACTTGCTTTTCATAAAGTGCATTCAAAAAGAAACTGTAGTTAATATTACTTTATGCAATATGCGTTAGTACAGAGACGCATTATTAGATTAAAGCTTCGCAAAATTTGATGAAATGTAAACTTGAAAAATTTTGTTTGAGTTTATTTTCTGGAGTGCTAGAGTCTTCAAGTTTAGCCTACTATAGAGATGGGCTATAATGGTTTCGCCCTATAGATAGTTAATGGCAACCCACCTATCGGCCATTTTAAGTTATCGATAATATCAAAAAAACCTACTAGGAATACGTTGATAAATATCATTCGAAAACCTATTACTGGGGCGGAAAAGGCTTCCAAAAAACCCTCTCTTAAAAATCTAAAAATTTTGTATCACTATCTAAAATCGATGACGGGGGTTTGGAGATAAGTGATGCTTATCGATACATCGATAGCTGCTGATATCTCTATAATTATCGACTATCGATAATAATCGCTATATCGATAACTATCTGTATATCGACAGTTGTCGAATATTTATAATTGTGAATATATTCATGGTTATCGATATATCGATAAATTTGGGATTTACCCCTTGGTATTAGGTATATCACAAAAAAATCCCATCTCGAATTCAATCTCAGTTTATTAAAGTAAGGGATCCTCTTGGTTTTCTTAAAATAAAATTACAGTACACTGTAAAAAATTTATGTAAAACTACGTAGAGAAACAGGAAACAAAATAGCCTATTACTCACGGAACTTCAAACCTGCCACCTGCTCTCTTACGTCTATCGCTTTGGTCGTTTTTATTATATTTTTTTTCTGATTCTATGTTGTAATCTTATATTCAAGATCTGACGTTCCATTGCTCTTTGTGTTTTACTCAGTTGATCCATCACCTTCTTAGTCAATGTAAATGTCTAGGCCTCGTAAGTGAGAACCGATAGAATGCATTAATCGAACATCATCTTTCTTAATTTCAGAGAAATTCTTTTGTTGGTTAAGATTTTGCTTTGTTTGCCAAATACTGCCCATGCCAGTCCGATTCTTCTCTGTACTTCTGCCGTTTGATTTGCTTTTCCACACTTTATTATTTGCCCTAGGTAGATATACTCCTCTACGTATTCAAGTGTTCTACCGTCTATTCTCAAGCCTCGCGGACTGTTTTCGTTTGTCATAGTATTTGTCTTATCTCTGTTCAGCAGTAGTCCCACCTTCTCTGACTTGTTTTGTTGTTCAGTAAACGTTTCCTGTATGTCATCAAAATTATCTGATATTACGACTACATCATCAGTATAACGCAAATGAATTAACTTTTGTCCATTTATACTGATCCCCTTTTTTGCCATTCGAGTTCCTTACAAACTTCTAATGCTGGTATAAATAGTTTTGGGCCCATGAAATCTTCCCGTCTTACTCCGCGTTTGATAGGTACATGTTTTGTTTTACTATCCGTTTCCACTATCATTTGGGCCTTATTGTAAATTGTTCTTATGAGCTGAGTATATCTATAGTCTATTCTACTGTTATACAAGGCTTCTTCAATAGCTCAGCTCTCGATACTATCAAACGCCTTCTGATAATCTATAAATACCAGGTATAATATATAAACTCCTGGACAAAATTAACGCAACAATCTGAAAATTAATTTATCTTTTTCTTATGTCAGTTTTAAAGTTTATCGAGTATTTGAATAGTAGGCTATGCATATTTTGTTTCGTTGTTCATGACAGAAATCAAAACAATTCATTTAGATTTACAGTTTTAAAGAATTTTTTTAGAAGATAAACAATTTTCTGTAATAATGCGACAGATTTTCTTTAAAAGTAAGCTTATAAATTGTTTCCTTTTTCAAAGTAATACGTTTTTGTGGTAGACTGTTTTATTTTTGACCCTGAAGAATTAGAAAAATGAATCGAACAAGGAATTTAACTGAACACGAGATAGTGCGAGCCTCAGTTTTATTGTACGAGGGATATTGTCAGAGTTATGTTGCCAATTTGTTAGGCAAACATCGTTCCACAATAAGTCGTATGGTAAGACGCTTGAATGAAGTAGGAACTTATTCTAGAAGGCTAAGGCAAGGGCGAAAACGATGCACTAGCGACCTAGATGAACGTTTTATAAGACAATATGCTTTAAGAAACAGGACTGTCACTAGTTCTATAATAAGAAACGAACTTGAAGCGGTTCGCAATGTCACAATTTCTTCTAAAACAGTTAGAAGACGGTTAAATGAAGCTGGATTAAAAAGTAGGAGACCAGCCACTGCGCCCTTGCTTACTAGAGAGAACAGAGTTGCCAGGTTACGTTTTGTTCGAAATCACGAAAACTGGTCTGTGGATGATTGGAAACAAGTTTTCTTCACAGATGAAAATAGGGTTAGTCTAAAACATCCAGATGGTCGTGAGCGAGTATGGCGAAGACCAGGAGAGAGGTTTGCTCCTTGCAATATCTCTGCAAGGATTCCATTCGGCGGTGGCTCTGCTTTGATGCTGGCACAGAGTTAGTTCCTGTCCGTACGAGATCCATGAATGCTGACTACTATCTTGAGAATATTGTAATAGAACATGTGATGCCTTTCGGTCATTTTGTGGGGGCCAATTTCCTGTTTATGCAAGACAACGCTCGACCTCACGTGGCTAGGGAGGTACTCGATTATCTTAATCCAGTTGATATACCGATTATGCAATGGCCACCAAAAAGCTCGGATCTGAATCCGATAGAACATGTATGGGATCAACTTAAGAAAAATGTGAAAAGTCATATACCTGCACCTAGAAACCTGAGGGAACTTGAAAATGCAGTTATCGCAGAATGGGAGCAAATTCCTCAAGATTTTATCCAAAATTTAATTAGAAGCATGCCTAGGCGCATAAACGCTGTCATCCGAAGTAGAGGAGGAAACACACGTGTCCCAGTTATACCATTAATTTTGCTACTAGTGTCCTAGTTTATTTTATTCATTATTGCATAATTTCAACGATTTTGTTATTAGGTCTTAAGAATAATTTTAATTCAAATCTTATAGAGAAATTTGGTAGCTAATTCACTTTTAAAGTATCCGAATAAGTTTTTTTCTAACTTTTAGTGCAACCAATATCCAAAAAAAATTATTAAAATTAATTCATTATAGAGATTTGTATGATTTAATATATTGTTGCGTTAATTTTTTTAATAATATATTATATATATATATATATATATATATATATATATATATATATATATATGTGAATATATATATATATATATATATATATATATATATATATATATATATATGTGAATATATATATATATATATATATATATATATATATATATATATATATATATATAAAGCGCTCTGTCTAATATCACACTAATTAGCAGTAAGGCAATTAGTGAAATTGAATTACTCAATATTGATTATTGCTAATTTTAAATCAGTAATATTCTTAATTATCATCATTATCGATAATGTAAACAAATAAAGTAAAAGCATATACAACATTGATGACGCTCCGAATGGCAATGAAGATAATTCACGCTGCACCTACTAACTCTAAATGTCAAGACACAAAATTTTGAAATCTGCCTATATAATAATATAGATTTGTCTATTTACTGAAGATAACTTGCATGTTTGTTTTAAAATGCCGTTGCATTGTGTAAAAGAAATAATTAATTATTGCTCACGTTCAGCATTTTGTTGCTAATTTTTTTTCGTGTGTTGAAATAGACTGTGTCAAATAAATTAAAATAAGCTAGGGTAAAGTGGGGTATGATGACCAGCGGAGCAATTTGAGAATAAATTAGGTACACAAGAAGCAACAAATGATATTTTCGAGGGGAAACTCTCAAAACAATCGACTTCTTTCCTATGAGTTACTGATAGAGAAGAAAGCGTTTTTCCGAGGTGTAAAAGCACTGCTTTTAAACTAACTTTGGATAAGTAAAGAAAAAGTGCCAGTTACTTAGACTATATTTAAAATTCAAAAAACTCATAATTCATAAATGTCATAATAAACTAAACCGCCTGAAATAAGATTTTAGTTAACTTTCATGTTCCGTGAAAGTAAATTCCAGCCCTTCAACCAACACCCTAGAAGTTCCGCCTATTTCCGAACAAATTTAAATCATACTCCACGTCATTAAGATCTGTTTGTGATAATAAATGAAGTTCAAAGATCCTTGGTTTATAAATTTGATGAACAACAAATAATTCTTAGGTTTTCATAGAATTAGAAGACGTTAATCTAAGTGGCATAAGTATTTCAGTACTATGAGGTACTTGCAGGCAGTAGGACCGAATATTTATTGATGTGTTGACTTATAAGTTTTGTCCTTTATGTTAATTAAGCAAAAATTTTAACACAGGCCAACGATGAAAAAACTTTTTTAATAATTTTACCTGATTCCTATGTTTTTTGGTGTGCTGAGTACGAAAATAACAATAAAAAAGTCGTATCACCCACCAATTTTTCACATTTTAATATTCAAAATGTGAAAAGTTTATTTTTTATCATTCGAGTGTTATTAGGTTGGCAATAAAATCAGAATTTTATAAGGTTGGCAGTAAAATCAAATGTTATTAGGTTGGCAGTTCTGATAAATGTCACAGCTGTCTGTTTTCTTCCAGTTAATGTAACCTCGCATTGAAGTGTTTAACCCATGTGCTTTAATTCACACTCAAAGTATGGCTAATCGTGGTTGTAAAAACTCTCCCAACACTTTTTGTTTTATATGTGGTGAGTTTGTAGTTAAAAAATATCAAAGAAACATTAATCACTTTGTAAAAAAAGTATACTTTGCATATTTTGGTGTAGAAATCGGTAATCAAGAAAAATGTTGGGCTCCTCACACAGCATGTTATGTTTGTGTCAAGGATCTGATATAAGAAAGAAAAGAAAGCTTTTAGATTTGCAGTACCCATGGTATGGAGAGAGCAAGAAAATCGTTCAAATGATTGATATTTTTGCAGCGTTGATGTTTCTGGATACTCCAAAAACAAGAAAGTAATTGTCTATCCTAACTTTACTTCAGCTAATCGGCCGGTAGGATATTGACAGGGACTTCCTATCCCTGAGCCACCTAGGTCTATTAATGACATCTTACAGTCCAGTCCCGAATTTAATGAAGGTCGACCGGATGATGATGAGTTTCATTGTTCTCTAGAAAATTTAAAACCACAGTTGTTTACACAAGCTGAGTTAAATGATTTAGTGAGAGATTTGCGTTTGACTAAGGAAAAAACAGAATTGCTTGATTCTAGGCTGAAAGAAAAACATTTATTGGAATCTGGTACATCTATTTCCCAGTATAGAACAAGAGATCAACAAATATTTTTTTTGTTGGCCTGTGTAATCACCTACGTAATAGTTGCCTTTAGTCCAAATTATTGGGACAACAGACATATATTCTTTATCGTGTTAATGATTTGGCAGATTCCTTAGTCCATCCTGTGAAAAGTCTCTACACAGGTTATACAGCAGATATGTGGGACTCAAAATTGGTCCTAATACCAAACGGCAAAAACGAAATATTCAAAACCGTGAATGTTGAAAACTATTTACTAAAATTACGTAATTGATTGGAATCTACAACCAGGTAAAAAAGATGTAACAACTTAGAAAACAGCCGGTATAGATGTTACGTTAAAAAGCAGCTTAAATAATAATTTAAATATAAAACCCAATATCAGTAATATCTGGCTGTTTAAGATTCAAGGTGACTGGAACTATATTTTATTTACGTCGAAATTATGCGGGTGTAGCGTACCCGCATTTAGAATTATGATAATCACTGGGTTCCGTTGGGTTAATAAACTATTCTTTTATACAATTGAAGGTCTTACTTTTCATTTTTGTCCGTTGAATTTTGTTGACAATTAACTGTGACTTAGACGTGTCTAACGCATTAACAGTTTTTACGTGTAAGTTTTTTGTCGTATTGTTATTGTTCATGAACAGCAATTTTAAAATGGATAATTTAGAAACAAAAAGGCAGTAAGAAAGGGGTTTATTAAAGTCACCAATTTGACAAGCGTTACAGAAGGTCAGTGTTCACAGTGCCTTTGTTAGGTTCTGAGAACCTGAGGAGTACGGCCTTCTAATTTTCAAGCAGGGACACGACGAGCGTTCAAATGCAATCTAAGATATACGAAAATATATAGTATTTTTCAGTGTGATTTGGCAAATTGATGCAATAAAGACATTAAACGACCGCTAGGATCTTCGCACGTACCTAACCGTAACAGGGTCGTAATTGATATATATATATATATATATATATATATATATATATATATATATAAATATATATATATATATATATATATATATATATATATATATATATATATATATATATATATATATACCTCCCTTTCAATCCAACATTTTATTGGCTACTTCATGTTTATAAATATGAAGACTATTCTTCATTTTATCTGCAGTATTGTACTGAAATAGCGTGTATTATAAAGTTCAATAGTATCTTAAAATGTCCGAAGCCATTTCCATCAGAAGCCGCAAATGTTTGCCCGTTGAGGGAAAAGTAATAGTTAAAAGTGTTTATTTAAAGTTAGTGGAGCGAGGCCACGAAAAGCACTTTTCATTGATGGAGACATCAGCTTTAACAAGCATCCCTGAAAGTACATTTTGGAAAATTGTAAATAATTCGATAGCGCCTAAAAAAACACGAAAAGACAAAGGTGTGTCGAAATGTATTGATTTGTATCAAGAAGACTTAATCAGCCGCAAAATTTATGAAATGTGTGCAGAACAAAAAGGAGTTTTTGTTCGAAGAAATAGACAAAAGGCAAGTTATAATGTAATCACAGCGCTTACAACAACTCAGAATGAAATATCTTGAAAAAATAAATACAGCTAGATCGGAAAATCGAACGATAATCTACCTAGATGAGACTTTGTATGACACCCACGACACACCCAGTAAAGGATGGATCCGAAAAATACCACACCAAAGCTCGATCAAATAAAAGTAAAAGAATAACTATTTTTCATGTGGGGTCAAAAGAAGACTGGATACTAGAATGTCTATTTTTAGCAGCCAAGAGTATTTCAGGTTCCAGCTTGGATTATCATCGGGATACAACCGCTGAAGTGTTTGAAGATTAACTTCAAAACAAATTAATGCCGAATGTACCGCCGAATAGCTGTATTGTGATGGATAATGCATCCTATCATAGTCGCCAAATGAATATGGTACCAAGTTTCACCAGTAGAAAAAGGGAAATACAAGCCTTTTTGTGCGAATATGACATATATTTCCATGAAAGTTATACAGTTAAACAATTGTTAGAAGTTTTAAAAAGTGACAATTTTTCAAAAGAATATGTTTGTGATAAAATTGCAAAGGAAGCAGGACACGAAATAATTCGGCTTCCACCATATTATTGTATCTTTAATCCGATCGAGTTGATATGGCATAAAATAAAGTCTAATATACGTGCTCACAATAATACACCCACTTTAAACAGCAGTGTGATTGAGTTGATAAAGACAGAAGTCAGAAATGTAACCGTTGAAAACTGGAGAAACTGTATTCAACACGTCAAAAAAATTGAAAACTCATATAGATGTATGTACATAAATATAAATAGTTAGCACCTGTAAAAAAACTTATTATTGATTTGCAAGATAGTAGCGACAGCGAAATTGAACTAGATATTAATTAATAACTAAAATTGTAACAAATGTACGCCAGGACACTGTACACTGTTTTAATATATTTGTGTAATTATTATATGGTATGTATTATTCAGTACATAAAACATTAAAATTCAACTGTCTTATCACAATAAAATTTTAAACCCAACAATTATACAATCAGGTATAGTGAGGCCCTACACGATGCCTTGTCATTAAACAGCCATAAATTAATCACTTTCGAATCTTGTTGAATTTTGAATGGGTATAGGTAGCTAACTCACTTTCTAATATCGTGAAAAATACTTTACTATGCCATTATTAGAAAAGCCTTGTTTTTGAAACTCAAGGAGCGAGGGGAATTGTACGGTAGTTCTTCTTCCTTTAGTGTGAGTTCATTCGTTGAGTGCTATCGTCCTACCTTTGCAGCTTATCGTGTCGTCATTATTGAATCCTCACCCCGGTGAAAAGTCCTGTGGTAATGTTCAGGATCTTTCGATCCCTGCCACTTAGTGTATCGAATCCCTTTCAACAGAATACAGGGCTTCTTTATAGTGTCTTACTGAAAAATGTTCTCAACTGAGAGTAACAAATATGGATTTAGAGGCTAAGTGGAATTTGTTAAGAGTCCAAATACAGGAGCCTTATTACCCTCTCTCATCAGCAGATGCTCTGTGATAAAACAGTCCCCAAAATCCACAGAAAGAGTAATAATACGTGGTATAAGCAAGGGAAGCTAGAGGGATATATGCCCCCACTCCTACGAATGTAAAAAAAGGGTCGTTTTAAAAAAGAATATTTTGTATCTAGGAGGGGGGGTGGGATGGCTAGATGTTTAAAGTCTTACTTCTTTTTTATGAAAAATGTCCCCTTTTACAGGCCATCAATTTTTTAACTGGGTTTAAGTAATCAGGATGTATGATGAAAAATTTATTTTTTCCTAAATTGAATTTTTAAACTGCATTTAAATTACTAAAATGAGATTTTTGAGTAGGTAATTATTTTGAAGTTTTTTTTTTTATTTTACTTTTGGTAACTTTTGTAAAGTATGGACACTTTGAGATAAAACCTTGAAACTCTGAAAATAGTAAATTTGGATGAACATGAAGTTATTATCTTCATTTCCTTCTAACTGAAAAACCTACTAGATTCTATAATTTCGTTGATTTAAAAGAAATAAAACCGGCTTTTTATTTGATAAAACAACAAATATATTACCAAACTACAATTGTCTTAGATTTACATTACCTCTTAAACCAAATTTAGTTTACTATCAAATATTGGCAAACAGTATAATTTAGTATAAACGTAATATAAAATTACAAAATTATTTATTTAAATTGAGTGTGACTTTTTACTTTGAACATTATGTCAGTCTAATATTTTTGTTTATTAAGCACTCGTGCGTAAAGCATTTCCTATTTGTAAAATATAGTTTCAGTCAAGGTAAACTTAAATCACCTGAACTCTATACCCTATCTAATTCTTATGCAAGAAAATAATACACTTCATTTAGGACATAAGAAGTTTTAAGGGTGTAATTAATAATATTTTTCGCAATTTGTGTAATACGAGGGACATTTACTATGTTTAGTCCAGTATCTTGTGAAATTGTTGGAACGATCAGCGTGCACATACAAATAAGAACACGTTTTAGTTTGCAACAGACGCACTTTTAAATCGATCTGCAGGAAATATATTTATAGAAATTGGTTATATTTTGACTATATAATGCTTTTTAGTCTTGACACATAAAAAAACATTGAAAATCTTTATATTGAGATTTTTCAAAAATTGTTATTTGGTGGCTTAACATTGCAAAAGTAGAACCATTCGTAGTTTAGCAGTTTTGGTTCCATTCTTAAATGTATTTGAACATGATTCAAGTTATTTTTACTGATCAGTGTTGCTCCATTCATTGCTACTACAGCTACTTCAGTGTTGTTGGCGAATTTGGTGGCTGCTCCTAACACAAATTTAAGGTCATTAATGAGCAGGATAAATATCAACGTTGCTATAACTGAACCCTAAGCTGACTAAATTAAAAACTAGTAGTGCAAAGATTGTTCTTTGTTGAAGAATGGACGCATTCATTACAGCTTTAACTAAATAAAGGTTGGCAGGAGTCGCTCGTGGGCGTTTTTTCTGAAATCGGCTCTTTTACGGGCATTTTTTTGCCCTAAAAAAGCCAATTTCAGAGAAAACGCTCATGGGCGGCACCTGCCAAGCTTATTTCTGCTATATTCTCATCAAAACGAAATAAATGAAACAAAACTTGAGCTGCTACCATTTCTGCAATTTTTTGGAGTCAAGAAAAAAAAAGGCCCCTCGGGCCCCAGGGTCAACATCCATTCCTGCCAATCATTAAACGCCAGTCCTACTGAACTATCTAATGATACTGTACCACGCCTATGGTGCTACCGTTCACGCCAAAACTGACATATTCGAATTGGGCCTTATTGAATAATGGGCCAATAGCCTTTGGTCTAATATTTCAATACATACTGCTAATGTATAAATTGTATCATTTTAAATGCAGCTGTTTTAACTTACAACTAATATTTACTGAGGAAACCTGTCTGTAATAGGGGACTTGTTAACAAATCTTCGAGAAGATACTCGGAAATTAAACAGACATTAAACTTTGTCATAATAAGTAAAGCTCATTAATATAATAATAAATCCGAATTAAGAAAAAAATATATTATAAAAATTTAGGAACAGAAGTTTCAATAATTGGTGGAAGTATTTTTTGCCTACAAAATGCCAATAAAAAATTCAAACCTTGAGTAAATAAACTTATAATTAGTTGTAATGCAAAACTATTTATAATATATAATCATTTGTTTCCTACGACTGCCTGCATCCTTGAATATGGCCTGATTAAAATAAAATAAAATTCTTCTTTTTATTAGATAAAAAGTCATTGGAATCGCAGACCACTCTCAAATATTGACAAACCGCACAAATTTTAATTCGATAATTCAGAATTAGGAAATCACTAATTTAATAATTTAGAAAGGCGTATAATTACTTTTCTTTTGTTTAGTTACACAAAATTATTAGTAAAATTAAATTATTATTATTATAATATCACCACATATGACTGAGGAGGATCCCTCGAATAGCGCTGCCTGCGTTTAAGTCTTGACTGTGTCAACCTCTCTCTCGGCTGGAAAGCTGCTGTGTCAGCGTTCGATGGACTATTACGTATACGTACTTGGTACAATTCGTTGTATCCTATCATCGCGTTCCATAACTACTTGGATCAGTACCAGTAAATTCTGTTCTCTTGTTTGTCAATCCTAGCCCGACTGACGAGCCGTGATACGGCAAACGCGTCTCAGGATGGACTTGACGAATAAGATAACAGTGGTAACAGGGTAAACTGCTGAAATATGGGCCTTGTTCGTTTTCAATTATTTTACCTTAACCATATTATTATTCTAATCTAAAAGAGAAAAAAAAAGAAACCGATGTGACAAATTCTGTGGCTCCGGTCCACACAGGCTCTCACGCGGTATGGTCTGAAAATAATGATCCCACCTCAGATCCGTTCGGTTAGTGACCATCGACCAAATTCATCTGCCTGAGCAATCTGAGAAAACCAAGAAGAATTGCCCTTTACAAATTCATTGCTAGTAAATCAGCCGATGTACAACAAAGCGGTATCTTCTTATGGTTCTTAGGAACGTATTCTTAATTCCTCCTAAAACTCCGATGACTAGGACCACCATTGTTACTGAATGTCGAGAGAACGAAGCGCTAAGTTCGTAGTTTAAGTCTTTGCATTTAGAATGTTTTTCCTCTTCCCTCATTGCTATATTTGATGGTGTGTGTGCCAAAAACTCAATTACATAAATTACATAAATTCTTTGTTGTACTATATCGCGTTTGTTGTCTTGCAAACGCCTTTTGGTCAAAAAGGCAAAATTCCAGTAAATGCGACACTTGCCATTTTCTACAACCCATTATCGTCAAAAAGATACAGCAGTCTGGGAACGTCATCAATACCGTACGAATGTCTAAGATGATAATATAGGACATGCAACGCTGCATTATGATGATGGATTAAGATGATACAGCGTGAGCAGGACACGCTGAGGGTAAGCGCATTAGGGATTCTGGTTCTTTGTTGCATGCCTTACACCTAATGTCGGCTACTTTGGTAAATCGACTACAATACAATAGGGTATTAGTTACACCTCATCACACATCCTGACAAGCTACTAAAAATTTATTAGTTATCTACCTGAAATCTAATTGAAAATTAAATTAGATGATGAGAGTCACTTCCCAACCATTTGACTCACTTCTCTTATCGAAGATAAGGAAACTCCTTGACTATCCAGAAACCATATTACAGCTCCCTGGATTCTCCCAGTTCCGAAACAAAGCTGAACTACAAGGACAGATTCACTCTACAGGTCTGCGTTATATGTTTTGATGTAACAACATACCAGCTGACAACTTCCAAGACATTTTCTCGTGTAAAGCTATCATTAATGATTAATTTGTATCGCATAAATTCTGTAAGCAAAACAACTTCTGTGTTCCAAAAAAAAAAGTTTTTAATTGAAGGAAACTCTATCAAGTTGTTTATACTATTACTTGATAGTCCTAAGAGGTAGAGCAATTTCACCCAACATATTTCTTATTTCTTCATAGCATTGCAGCTGAGATATCTCATCATAGTAAGTTAAGACCGTGGTTATAAGAATACTGTATAATATACCCTAAAAATTTTTGGTATGTCCAGGTTTACTTGCAGGTATTTAGCTATGCCAATTTGCTATGTATTTGATGCTAAATGATAAACCCAAACGATTCCATACATACATAAACAAGCATCAATCACAAAATTACGAAACCACACATATTCTTATATTAAATATTTTTGGTAACTCTCCTCTCGACAATGTAATCTCCCATTTGTCAAAACTTCAAAAATCACAATGACATGTCAATCATAGACGAGAGACTTATCTACATTTAAAATGAATGCATGTATACATAATAAATTTCTAGTTTAGTAGGGAAAACTGGTGATAAATTAAATCAGAATTTCATTTATTATTTGTAGGTCTTATTTACGGCTATTCATTTCTGTTATTTAAAATAAATAACTCCGACGAGTGACTTCTTCAGAATCTTACAAGAACCTGATTTAATTCCGCTTATATTAACGAACCGGGAGGGGGGGATGATATATTAAGGTTGTTAAGACGTTTAGATGTTTCCTTGGACTCTCGAATTTTCCTAAGATAGAAAAAGTAATTTGTTGCAAGGATCTTTGATAGATCAAAGAGATTCTGGTGTCCTGTTTCATACTGGTGTTCTGTAAGTGCTGAAGTGGAAATATTACGAAGGTGTGTTGCTCTTTGAGATTTTTTATTTCTAGTGCATATTTTTCTGCTCGTTTTGCTATTATCAGTTGCTAACCTATATAAGATACTGTAAATTAATAGTTTTTTGAAGAGGAATCTGATCTTTGACTGGTCTGAGATGTTGTGATGTATGGCAAATCGTGTTATTAATTTACGTTTCCGCAGAATGTTCGAAATGCGATCTGTGACATTCTTAATAAATCCCATGGGGTGAGCTGCTTGACTTCTAATCAGCTAATATAAAAGGTGTGTGCAAGCTTAAATTAGTTTCATGCAAGTCCTCGGAACAAGCGCTGAAGAAACCAGCAGGATGATCGGCAGAACGTCAGCATCGCTTATTCAACAGATACAGGAGAAATCCAGAAGAAATATACCGATAAATTCTATAATCTGTGAAAGTTTCATAGCAAAAACGATTTCTAAGTTACAGTTCAGATAATTTACAGTTTTCACCGGTCTCCCCTAGAGTCATATGTATATATTCTTTGATATTATACCGCGACTATGAATCATGGATACCACGCACATATAAAATCGTAACAAATAATGTGGACGGAATGTCTACTTTAATAAGTAGGTATGTTGGACTTTACAGTTATGTTGTTTACTCGCATTGTTTTCTAATTGTTTGCTTTTCTTTTTATTCATTTACATAATGTGTTTAAACCAATATAATATAAACTAACGTCAGTAAATAAAAATTTTTAAGCTATTTTTTAGTTCACTCGCTAAGAAACATTTGTCTTTGTGGAAAAGCACGTTACAGGGTCAATAGATCATGAGAAATCACATATCGCCTTCAAATTTAGTGCACAAATGATACTTGAGGTATGAACAGTATCTATAGTTTCAAGCTTCAGGATAAGGGGGTAAAAGTGATAAATTTAACATAGTTTGAAGAGTATTATTTACAAACATAATACAGTCAAGTGAGAACGTCACCGCTCGTATTCTTGAACATTTTTTGCGATCGATGTATTCTTGGGTGTGCTAACAACAGCGCAATTACCTTAGTATGTTGTCCAATCGCCTCCTGCGTCAATAATCGCCTGGCATCTCCCAGGTATGCTGTCGACGAGAGGTTCTGCATACTCCGCAAATTTTTCAGATCTCGCGAGACAATTAAGTCAAAGTCCCCAAAGTCTTTCCTCTGAGCTTTCTCTTTACAAGGGACCAAACGTTTTTAATAGGGTTGGCGTCCGGCGATTGTGAGCGCCACTCTAGTATCTTATTGTGGGCCCAAGCGAGCCGCTTCGCGAAGTGATTTTCGCCCAGCAAAGGTTTCTTCAACGTACTTCGGAATTTGACATCACGAGCAGGGAGATGTTGTCGAATGGTGTCATGGGACACATTCAAACCTGATTTTCTTAATTTTGCCGCTCATGGACACGGCGTCAATTTAGGGTTCCATGAGGATAAAGGCACGATTCATTTTTTGACTTTCGGAGTGACTTTGCTTACCGAGCCACGTTCTGGCATGTCGTCGATATTTTCCGTCTCGTTAAAATGATTTACCTACTTCTTCACAAACGATACCGACTTATTAATATATTTTAGACCCCTTTGGATGGGAAGAAAGAAAGACTGCCTCGAACCGACGCGCTTACAAGTGACTCATTTTGGATTTTACGGGATTTCGACGACAGTTCGGAATCCATTGATATTTTTACTAAAATGCGTCGTAGACAAAGGTTCCCTCTACCAACACAAATGAATTATCGCAGACACTTTCTTACTTGACTATATATAATAGTTTAAAGGGGTGAGGATTCCTTGGAATATAACATGTTATAATTAATTTTCAGGATTCTTGAAGAAATATGAAGGTTATGTTATTTTTTTAAATTATTTCCAGGTTTAGAAGAAACAATACGTAGAAAGAAATATAAGTTGTCAGTTTTTGTGCTAATTACTTTCGTACTACAACCACATTAAACTGAAAATCATTATTGGTTTTAGAACTGTATAATAGCGAGGAAAGTTCTGGGTATATCAAATTACCGATTTTTAGTAAAGTAAGTATGTATTAGTTATTTAAAATCTTCCAAAGAGCTTGTGTTCTACCGAAAAATAGCATAATGTAAATCGTCAACCAACTGGACTAAAAAATTTAAATAATTATTGCCAATTATATATTTTAAGCTTAATCATCGCCTAGATAAAACAAGGAATAAAGTTGTCGGAAACCAAGCCATCAATCAAGAGATCTTGTTATGAATAATAAAAAGTTTATTAAACTCTTAACAAAAAATTAATTTCTTAATTATTTTGGCTAATTAGGGTAACGGCGTAGAGAAAAAGATTTGTTGCTTATTATTTATTCATCTAAATTCCAAGAGTAATTTCCTGTGGTAAAAATATTCAAAATATTCGGTACCACAACATTTTTTTCATCTTTACTGAGGTTTTCAACGTTACTACTATTAAAAAAAAGTTTAACTTTTTAAAGGATGTGACATATTTGAAGCTTATATATTTGACTGCAAAAAAATTACGATTAAAATTTACTCATTATCTCATCCAAAATAAAACCACGGATCAATTTACTAAAGTTTTTCATCTCCCGTTATGTCGCTAAATAGGTTCCATGCATGGATTCCAAACTTAAATTCGACCTCTCGTTCGAAAGTTATCGTAAGAGAAACTCGTAATTATACGGACATTTCCGTAAATCGTTAGTATGTTAGCGGTTCAAAAAAGAGAGAATTTCTTTTCAAAGTAACACTCATTAGACTCATTTTAAATCGTTCCTTGGACCTCCAGAAACAACTATTCACGGCTGAACACGAATTATTTAAGAACCTTCTTTTTACAGCTTAATATGCAAATGTTTGCGGGAAAACTAGAATATAACACGGACTTCCAGAAACAACTGTTTACGGTTGAACACGACTTTTTTAAGAACCTTCTTTTTACAGCTCAATATGCAAACTTTTGCGGGAAAAATAGAATATAACACGTAGGCTAAAAAGTTTTTGGTCTAGCTACCTAAAACACATTTTTTTGCAAAATTCGACTTTATTCATCAATTTAGTCGCCTTCAAGGGTGATACAATCAATCCAACGCTTTTCTAACATTTCTATACCTTTCTTGTAGAAGGAGGAGCCAAATCTCTTTCCAGCGAGCATTTTTTTGAAGTCTGCGAATAGATAATAATTGCTAGGAGGAAAATCTGGAGAATACGGTTGATAAGGAAGCAATTCGAACTTCAATTCATGGAATTTTGCCATCATAACCATTGACCTGTAACACGGTGCATTGTCTCGATGAAAGAGCACTTTTTTTATTGTTCATTTGAGGCCGTTTCTTTACTATTTCTGCCTTCAAACGCACCAGTAACTTTATATAATATTCGTTATTGATGGTTTTCTTCTTCTCAGCACAGTCGATGAAAATTATTCCATGCGCATCCCAAAATACAGAGGTTAAAACCTTCCCAGCCAATTGTTATGTCTTTGGTCGCTTCGAGCGGCTTTCACCGGCTCCTGTCCACTCAGCTGACTTCCGATTTGATTCTGGTGTGCAGTGGTGGATCCGTGTTTCATCCATTGTCACTTATCGCATGAAAAAATCCTTTCTACTGCTCTTAAACAGGTCCAAACAGCGCTTGAAATCATCAAAACGTTGTTGTTTTTTCATGTTTTCCGGTGTAACCACCTCATTTGGGTATCCAGAGCGTTCAACGTCATTTTTAGTTATACGACCGCGTTTAAAAATACCAGTAAATGATAAGTGATTTTTCAGGGGCAGAGTCCCCATAATAATTATCAAGCCATTTCTTTACTTGAACGGTATTTTTTGCCATCAAAAAATAGTATTTATCAACACACGAAATTCGATTTTTTCCATTTTTTTTTGAAAATATCAAAAGTAGTTTCACTAAAACCACTGTAACTTTTAAATTAATCGTCGAAACGTCATGAAATTTTGACACGTGATAATGATCAGTTTTGCCCATTTTCTTTCTTTTAGTCAACGTCCAGGTACACTTTTCTTATGTTTTTTGACCTGTTGACTTCTAAATTTTTATGTACGTTGTTGATATTAGGATATCGTTTCCAAATTATGGTCAGATTTTAGCCACTTTTTTGATCAGAAATGAACGTAAATTAAAAATAATGCATTTAAAGATATTAATTTGTAAGGCTGTAAGATTAATTTTTAATCTTTAACTACACCATTTTTAAATTACGGCTATTTTTGACTAAAAAGTGGTAAAAATCTGATCATAACTTGGAAACGATATCCTGGTATGAATAAGGTACAAACAAATTCAGCATGTCAAAGAACATAAGAAAAGCGTACCTGGACGTTAACAACAGAGTTAGAAGTCGATAAATATTGTATAGTTGCCATAATATTGTGAGATAGTTTTCTAGTCTATGGTTAAAATAACGAAGCATAAAGCTTAAGCATAATTATAGTCAGAATATAATCATGACTACAATATAGTTAAACTTATGCGGTTAGAGATGACGACGCACAACGGGGACAATACGTAATTTTTACCAAATTCATTTTCTGGCCTTGCTAAAAGGATTAAAAAAACATCGGTGATGGGAAAGGCTAAAAGGGTGAGAATAAATGAATTTTGGCTAGTTTAGTAGTTAATAGTATTATGAAATTTTTTCCTGATTTTTGGTTGAAATGAATAAACTTTAAGTATTACACTTAAATATATAAGGCGTTAAATTAGAGGGGAGTTGGAGGGTGGCCTTCGATATATCACATTATACATCCTTTGTAGGGTGTTTAGAGACGAGAAATCTGGAAAATTACGTTATTTTTCTATTATGTTTATTTTCAACAAAAAATACGAGAGTTGTATGTGTATATATACAGTCCCTGGCCAAATTATTAGACGCACTGTATTTTTTTTTAGTAATTTTATGTTTCTTAAGAGTTTTTATGCAATAATGGTAGATTTAAACTACAATATTATTGATTTTTATTTAAAAGAATTGTTGTAGACTACATATTTGTATTTATTTTTAACATATGGCAACACTGTGTTGACAAAGTGATACATGAACGTAAACAAGTACAAACCTGTATCAGTCGCGATCGGAATCGAGTCAGGTACGGACGTGTTTCTGTGGCTTTATGGACTGTGATTGTTTGTTTAACAGTTTTATACTACTCAGTTATTAGTTTATTTTTTGTATGCAGTATTTTAAAAACGTAATTGGACTATTTTCATTATGGGTAGAAAAGGCGATCTTTCACCACGTAAAAAAGCTGAAGTGAAGGCCCTTGTGATTGCGAAAACATTTACAAACCGAGAAATATCACGAAGATTGGAGGTTTCTGAAGCTAATGTACGACGCATAAAAAAGAAAATTGAGTCAGGGAAGGAATTAAGCCCGAAAAGAAAGAAAAGATGCGGTAGAAAACCAATTTTCACTCCACGGTCAGAGAGATGTTTGAAGAAAATTTGTGTAGAAAACAGATTTGCTACCACAAAGGTAATAAAATCACAACTCCAGGATGCTAGCGTAAATGCTTCTGAGCGCACTGTTCGAAGAAAATTAAAAGAATTAGATTTTAAGGCCTGTCACCCCGCCAGGAAGCCCAAGTTAACAGCTGCAATGAAAGCAAAGCGCCTGAAGTGGGCCAAACAATGGCAAGACAAAGATGTGGACTTCTGGAGATCGGTAAGATACAGCAATTTAATCAATAATTGATACATTATTATCATTTTCAGTTAAATAAAGCAAATAAACATGGAAGTTTATATATATTTTTCCTATTTTTGACAGGTCTGCTTCAGTGACGAAAGCACATTCGAAATTTTGCAGAATAAAGCTCGTGCGTCGTCGTCATGGAGAAAAGTTTCATCCTGATTGTGTCGTCCCGACGGTTAAACATCCCACCAAAGTGATGATTTGGTCAGTCATCAGCGGCAAGGGCACTGGACGTCTGTACGTCGTCAAAGGAATAATGAGGCAAGATCAGTACAAAGAAGTATTACAAAATCGGTTGATTCCGCAGCTCAGAGAATGGTTTCCAAATGGGGAACCAATCACTTTCATGCAAGATGGAGCTCCCTGCCACACTGCTCGGTCTGTTAAAGCTTTTTTGGCAGAAAAAAATATCCCTCTGTTGGATTGGCCGGGTAATAGCCCATTGAAAATGTGTGGGAGCTGATGAAAAGAGAAGTGGCTAAAGATGTGATTACCAACAAAATCCAGCTCCTAGAAAAGATTATTCATGTGTGGAATCATCATCCTCAAATGCAGGAGACAGTACACTCTTGCATTGATAGCATGCCGCGCAGAATTAAAGCTTTGATAGCGGATAAAGGTGGCTCAACTAAATATTGACTTTTACTAACATTAATTTCACTTTTCTTTAAAACTTAATAAACTTATGCTTTTCTAAATTAATGCTGTTTTATTTATGTCAAATAAATAGGTAATTGATTGGATAATATAAAAATAAAAAACAAATCAATTTAAAATAATAAAACGGTACAATATCACTCGGTAATTAATATTTTACATGAAATTTTGCAGTGCGTCTAATAATTTGGCCAGGGACTGTATATATATATATATATATATATATATATATATATATATATATATATATATATTGGCTTTAAATTTGCATTTACAAGAGTCGTGCTAGGTAAGTAACTTTGCAAACATTCTATAATAATTACAATGATAACCATTATGCCATTAAAGAATACAAAATTTTAAAGTTGTAAAGATAATCACTAACCTTGACGTTAACGACCAAAATTGGTAGTTAAAGAATAACCGCTAGCTTACGGAATTCGACTGAATATCGGTTTAACGTCCTTCCATTAAAAGAATTTGTCCTTGTACGATGATTCACATAGATAATTTTGGTGTAATAATTATTTTAAACTTGATTGCACGTATTTTCCTGTTCTCCTCTATCGCAGTGTTTCTTTTAATTCGTACTTGGAACCACAGGAACTAATTTTAACGATTAAAAGTCGTAATTTTAATTGTTTGGCCTCATGTTCTGCTATACCTTCATTTACAGACCTTATAAAGCTTGTTAGTTCTAAGACAGAAACATCCCTATTTTAAAATAATAATGTAAACATATTTATTTACTCTGTTACGTAGGAACTACTTTCCTGCAAATCTGTTGTCAGTTTTAAAAATTTTGGCTCTATTTGACCGCCCCCCCAAAAAAAAACGAGAAAATTCAACTAAGATGACATATGAAAGACCTTTTAATTTTAAATTTTTTTTCAACTCTTGTTTTATCTAAAAATTGTTACATTAAGAGAAATCTCTTTTGAACTAAAAACATATAGGATGTACAAAATATAATATTAAATCCAAATAAGAAATACCTGATCTTGTTAATTTCATAACATAATTACAGGACATAAAAAACTATTTAATATACTTTTTACAGGAAGCATAATTTCTAAAAAAATAAGCTTTTAAATCAGAAAATCATAGATTTTTATACTTCGTAGCTACAACTTCGGTTATTAGACCCTTAGTGGCATTTTTGTGTTTTTTTTTTCGTTTTATATTTATATATTTTTGATTTTCTGACTTTTTTTTTCGCACATTGCGTAAATATTTTCAATTTAGAAAGTTAATGGCCCAAGTGCTAATAACTAGAATTCTGGAAAATTGTAAATGTAAAAGTTACCAAACGGTTTTTTCAATTTGCAACCTTGTATATACATAGACCTACCACCACATCTTTGCATCAAGAGCAACTGCATCAAGAGTAACTGCATCCAGAGCAACTGCATCCAGAGCAACTGCATCTTCATAGTACATTAGTATGTATTTCCAAGAGTACGTTAGTTGATCAGTGTGATTTTGAATAAAAAATTGCAGACGTTTCGCAAAAGTCTCAGTTCGTATTTTCGATGTTACTGGTCAATTGTTAATTGTAAACTGAATTTGTTGACCAATAAATATCGATAATGCCAAATGAGACTTTAGCGAAAAGTACGTTATTTTCCTTAATTTTGTAGAACTCTAAAGAAGATTTAAAATAAAACGAAACGTCGACAAAAATATAGAATACTTCTTTACCCTCACTAACCATATCCATTAAATTTACCAAATATAATTTTTATCACTAACTATTAAAATAGAGTTTAAACTAAAAAAAAGACTCGACAAAACACACAAAAGATGTAAATTCAAGAAAAGAGAAAATGAAAACACTTTATACACGGAATAAGTACAATAAATTTCACTTTTTATTTTTAAGTTTACAAAATGGTAATTGTTGTAGTTATATAAGCTGTAAAAAATTTAAATTTCTAAAAAAAAATTTACATTTCACCCAAGAGTGTAGAGAATTGTGAAAATTTCGTCTAAACGACTATAACTAGCATTGGATACGCTGCATGAGCAGAAAAATCTTCGGATATTACTTGTTACTTGTAAATGCAATACTTTGATTTTTTGAACTAAATTTCTTTTTATAGAAATGAAGAGTAAGACAACGAGGGCAATTTAAAAACTGTGATAAAATGTAAGCAATAGAATTAAAACTTTTGAAATTGATACAAGAATTTATAAAGAAAATTTATGTTAGTGAATGATTAGTTACTTATGGTATTTTGAAGGGCTAGTAAGCATGTTTCAGAGTTTTTTCAGAGAAAGCTTATGTGTCCTGCTACAACTCTATTTTCATATGTAACTTTAAACTAAAAAACGACATTACAATGTATTCAAACTATTTCATTTCAATATCTTATTATTTATATAAATTAACTAAATATTATCATATGGATGTCTTATTTAAGAATAATATTTATAAATATCATTTATAAATAAATAAATAATTAAAGTTTCTTAATAACTATAATATTTGTAAATAATTAATTTTATAAACTGTACTATGCATTTGATTCCACAGTTGACATAGCGTTATCCTACATACGGATGGGCGCTTTCCACTCTTCGCGCTCTATCTCGAGAATGTTTTATTATATAAAATATTGCTCGAGATAAAATTTGAAAAGAAATTTATGCTTTACAACTTTTGTAATAGCTTCAAACATCACTCGAAGTATAAGAAAGAAGATATTTGCAAAAAATCGATTTTCGCGACGTTTGACATTGAATATCTTGTCTCGCGAATGCGAAATTCTATGAGAGCTAACTTTTAGAATGTGAAAACAAAGATTTATGCAAATTTTCAGCCTTCTAATTTTTATTCTGAGGTTTAATCTCTGAACAAATCTCATTTCGTGCCAGAATTATTGTGAGAACAGACACAGCTTTTTGATATATTTTGATATGTGGAGGAATTCAAACATCTCGAATGCTGATTTTTCAACGAATGGAAGTATTTAACTAGAACTAATAATAAGTACTAAATGCATACAAAAATGAACCGTTGTTTCTAAAAATCACTTAAATAACGATCAGTTATAAACAAATAATATTTTTTACTGTTTTAAATATACCAAATTACTGATGTATTACACGACAGTTTAATCGTAATTACCTAACAACATCGCGGTTTAACGTACTCTCATTAAAAGAATGTGTCCTTGCGAGGTGATTCACACAGACAGTTGTAGCGTAATAATTATTTCAAGCTGGGGTATTAAAAATTTAGTTGATTAAACTGTATGACGAGCAAACTATTGTTTTAATTTAATGACCTTTTACATTCCTTATGAGCACACGAACAAATTCACATAAAAAGTCTTTATCGCATTCTAGATCAGTTCGAAATAATTAAAACAAATTATTCTCTATTATGTATTTTGAGCTTCATCATCCTCTAGTTAAATGAAAAAAGTGGTTCCTACAAGACTTTAATCAAAAGGTCTTGTTAGGAACAACAAAGAGTTTGTTATGCTGGAGCTTAAAATTTTTTTTTAGTCAATTAGTTACCTTCTCTTTTTTTGGTAATTAAAGCCTTAAAATTAGCATACTATAAAAATATCTATCTCATAGAATCTTATTCTTTGATAGTAAAAGCTCAGAAAATCAAATTTTCCACATTTTCTAAAATTTTAAGATATGTTATCGGTAATTTCATCAATTCTTCTCAAATCTGTTTTTTTCTTTTAAATTTAAGCCTAATAAGACGAGGGTATTAGCAGCGTTCTATTTTATCTACTTTTTCTCCGCCACTTTAAGCAAAAGAAAATATAGATCAAAACCAATTTCAATTTCTGCCAGATTTTTAACGAGAATAATATTTTAAAATACATAAAGGTAATTCTAGAGCGAAGATAAATTAAAATGTAAAATCCACAGATAATTGAATGGTAAGCTATTGGTTTTAACTCCAATTTTACTTTATCTTAAAAATCCTAACCTAAAGGCATTCATTTGTTCAAGAAATTGTGTCTAATCGTGATTTCAAGTATTCCCCATGATGTCGTCTATAATGCCGGATATAGTCTGGTAAATTTTTACGAAATGATGGGAAATTTTGTTAAACGACACAATTGTTGATAAGCGTGATTCTTGTACCACTTATGTATAAAGTTTCAAACAGATGCGAAGCGTGATTGCTTGTTGACAGCTATCGTAAGTGATTAGTGTTGCACGTTTTTTTTTTTAAAAAGTACACTGCCGTCCAGATACAAACTGAACGGAAAGAAGTTCATGGTGCCTACACCAGCACTCAAGACCATTTATTACCAGGAAAATAAATTTAAATGTGGCTGTATGAGCACTGCAGATGCTGTACGTTCAAGATTCCCGAATGAGGTTTCTTCTGAAGAAATGGTCGATAAAATTAATAGTATCGTGATGGAAAATTGTCGTATTAAGCTTCGTAAGATTGCTGAGATGGTAGGGATCTCATATGAACTGGTGCATAATATCCTGCAAGAAGTTCTAAAAACGAAAAGCTGAGTGCGCGATGAGTGCCGCGTTTGTTGACTACAGACCAAAGACGCACGAGGAAGTTACATTTGGAAATCGTATTTGGAAAGTTGCAACGTAATCCGAAGACTTTGGGCATCGTTTTATGACTGCAAATGATACGTGGATCCACCATTATACCCCCGAGACAATATGGCACTCAAAACAGTTGGATGGCGATGGTAAGAGTGCAACGAAAAATGCAAGAAGAGTTTTTCTGCAGGAAAAGTGATGAAAACTGTTGGGACTCATCATGGTTGACTGTTTGGAAAATAGTAAAACTGTTACTAGCTCTTATTACGCAACGTTATTGGACTATTTGTATAGTGAGTTGAAGTAGAAACGACCAAGATTAGCGAGTAAAGTTTTTTCTTTACCAGAACAATGCGCCTGCTCACAAATCGGCCAATTGCCATGGCAAAAGTGCACGAGCTGAGTTTCGAAATAGTTCCCCACCTACTATATTCCTCACATGTGGCCCCAAGTGACTTTTTTTTGTTTCTTAATTTCAAAAAATGGCTTAACGAAAGAAAGAAGAGATTATCTATGTTGTAAACGAGTATTATGCATAGTTCGAAATATGTTTTTGTCTGAGGAAATAAAAGACTTGCTATCTCGCTGGATCAAGGGGATTGACTTCAATGGAGATTATGTTGAGAAATACATTTTTGTTTTTGCAAAAAAAAAATATATACCTTGTTTTTTACAAGACTTTTCAACCCACCCTAGTATCTACAGCGTCTTAATTACACTCTTGTATGTGATCTCAATTTTTAAAACATTTTAAGGAACGTTTAATGTCGTCAGTGTAATTCATATTGCTTTTTAGAGCACTGATCAAAATCTATGTTTCTCATAAGTTAGAATGTCCATCACATATTAATGGACGTCTCAATACCAATGGAGAGAGAGAGATTGAGAAGGATAATGGAGTGAGTTAGTACTCAGGCATAGACTACTATGAGTTGGTTTTTGATAAAGCGAATGTTTCAACGTTCCGTTTCTTCTCCTTTGTGCAAGAACTAAGTTTCTCCGCTGTTACATCTTGTACATAAAAAATAAATATTTAATATTAATATAAATGACACGACATTAAATTAATCACTTAAATGGAGATACGCTTTATAAAAACAGATGTTCCCATTTAATATCAATAAAAAAGAGTATCATCGTTTACGCATCAGTTGCAAAACTAATAAAATGTGCTTGGTGTCCTTGTAAAAAATCTTTTAAATGGGTAAGGCACAGTGACACCACACCACATCCTTTTTTCTGCAGCGAAACCAACGATGCAGAATAAAATAGTGCAAAATACATAAAACGTAATAAAATAGCAATAAAAGATTTCAGTGAGCAAATAATTTGTGGAGGTTATTTAGTGGTTTCTATTTAATAAACGTTACGCTAAGTTAGGCAGCTATAACTATAATGAAACGATGAATTTAATTCCGATGGTTCTACGGTTTTGATTCTTAGTTAACGATTAGTCGATTGATCGTAAATAAATAGATGTTTGTTTATTTAGACGTTTTATTAATACAAGTATCCTTTATTGCTTTATTATTATACTATGTTACTCCAATTACATTTATTGATTACTTATTTATACATGTGGTATGTTAATCTCATTTTTTCCTCGGGTATGACGGTGTGAAGGGTAATGGGATGGCGGATCGACTCGTCAAACTCGGGGCAATGACTCTTTTCCAGAGACCCGAACCAGTTTTAGGCATATTTAAACAGTAGATAAGAACAACTCCCAAGAAATGGGCTGATCTGTTCCCAAAGGAGCTGTGTAACGGAAGGTTAAGGATTTTGTATCGTGGCCTAGAAGGACACAGTTTAAATGACTCCTTAAAAGAAACAGACGTATCTTAAATCGCCTTTTGGAGATTCTCACCGGTTGACAACACTACTAGACGTGGAGAACGATTTAACTCGTCCTGGTTATTTGGATGATGAAGAGACACCGCTACACTTTGTCTAGGCCTATGAAGCACAAGACAGACTTAGATATGAAGTTTTGCATCCGGAAGGACAAAGTGAACACCCTGGCATTGAACGATATTCCAACCTTCAAAAGTTTCGTTCAGTGTGACAAAATTACAGGTGAAACAACTCCTAGAACTAGTGGTAGCACCATTTTTTCATTTTCTGTCTTTCGTATATTTCTCACTGTTGTCTTTTTATTTCCTGTTCAAGTACAATTTCAAATATATGTATATATATATATATATATATATATATATATATATATATAATATATATATATATATATATATTTATGTATATATATATATATATATATATATATATATATATATATATATATATATATATATATATATGTATGTATATATATAATACATTAAAATTCCGGGTTTCAATCCATTCGTCTAATAATGAATTAGTACGACGTTTCGCCAAAATTTTATTTGGCATTTTCAAGTGAGCCCGCTGCTGCTGCTACTCGATACTGTGATCTTGTTGCTGCTGCTGCATACATATATCTTATGGCCAGGTTATAGGATATATTTTATTACGTTAGGTAATATAAGAAATGAGCAGTGACGATAATAGTGAATAGAGTCCATGCGAGCGGATATATATATATATATATATATATATATATATATATATATATATATATATATATATATATATATGGTTCAATTCGTTGTATCTTACCACTATGATCCTTAAATACCTGAATAAGTGTTTCGATGAGCAGAGAAATGTCCTCGCATGTTTTACAGATTATGAGAAGGCATTTGATAATGCGAAGCACGATAAACTGATATATTTACTGAAACAGATTGATTAAATGCCAAGGATATAAAGATTATCAGACGCTTATATTGAAATCAGTTAGCTCATCGGAAATATAACGGCATTAAATTCTGAAGGGCATCAGACAGGGGTGCATGTTATCGTCAATCCTTATTAATTTATATTCGAAATCTATTTTCCGGTAGGCCTTAGAAGATATGGAAGTGGGAATAAAGATAAATGGGAAACTATCAACAACATCCGTTATGTTGACGATACGACGCTCATTGCCAATGATGAGAAAGAATTAGAATACATATTGGATAGAGTCAATAATATCGGCCAAAGCTATGGACAAAACAAAATTCATGGTCATTAGTAAGCTGAATATTGAGACTGTTAGGCCACAAACAAGCCATAGAAAGAGAAAAGGGATTTAAGTACTTGGTATTGACTCAACGATAAGTGAGATCCCGAAGAGGAAATTAAATGTAGAATTGAAAAAGCCCGAAATACTTCCTTCAAAATGAAAAAAATATTATGCAACCGGTACAGTCTGACTACTCGCTGGTAAGCCACCAAATGCCATGTACTGTTTTCACTATTATATGGAGTTGAGAGATAGATATTAAAAGCACGAACCATGTCACGTTTGAATTTACTTAAAATGTAGTTGTACCGACGATTATTAAAACTACCACGGACCGAACGAGAGACAAATGTTAGGGTCATGGAAAGTATGATCAGGAACTTTTAACCCCAATAAAAAGACGAAAAGCAGCAGGGAAAAATTAAAATACGACGGAGTATCGAACATAAAAAGTTCTATTGGTTGCGGAATCTGAGCCATTGGTTTGACATTATGGAAGCTTACACACTTATCCATTTTGTTCAAGATAGGGAAGAAATCCAGTGGATGGTTGCCAACCTGCACTGAGGACAAGGCACTTAAAGAAAAAGACTTTCACCTAGCACATATATATTTTTTGTCCTTTATATTAATTATTTTTTCCTACTTTTACCGTAAGGTTTGCAACATTATACGTTTTTAAAAGTCAACTGAATATAAATTATTTGAAACAATAAGTAACGGTACTCAATTTATTAATTAATTAATTTTAAACATGCAAAATCCATTCCTACTGGTTAATTAACACGACTCACCTAACGTATAATTTCCGAATTTCCTTCATTATTCACAAAGCACAGGAAAGCCATATGTAATCAATAGACCGTTTCTATTTCTCATCTTTATATTTAGGACATCCGCCCATAGTTTCATTACCTATTATTAATATTAATAATAATACTTATTATATTCATACGCAGGTATAACAATTGACATATATTTTTAAACTGTTCCAAGCCTGAAATGGAAAATGTACTTCATTAGTTGAGAAATTTGATGAAATGTGTTCTAAAATAATTAGATTAAAAAAATAAACTGATAAATGACAACATTTTTATTGTGTATCAAACCACAACTCTTGGAAAATTTAACCTAAAAATATTGCCATTTAAAAGTGAGCTCTTATGTTCCCGGCACTTTTCTAAGCGATTAGTAAAATTATTGAATACTGTGATTGAGGATATTTCTTGACAGATATTTTCTTTTAATTATTCCAAGGAATGACGATGATTCTCGTACATTTTAGTATCTAGATATCAGAGCAAGAAAAATCCATCTGCGTCAAATCGGGACTACAGTGTGACCAATTTATGGCACCCTTTCGGAAATCAATTTATTCGTATCTAGCAGCAATGTGTTTGAACTATGTAATCTCGTCCCATCATACAGAAACTAGATTTTCGTGTTATAACCATCAAAATTTAGCAGAGTAACAACAGGGATTTCGCAAAAATCGATCGACCATAGACACCATATTTATAGTGAGGCAGATAATGGAAAAAGAATTTAACAAACCTGCATATATGTGTTTCATCGATATGACTCAAGCCTTCAATAGAGTGCAATTAGCAAATATTATAAAAATATTACAAGAAAAGCAGATACACCAGAAGCTAATAAAAATCATACATGACATTAACATAGAATGTAAAACAAATATAAAAGTGGGATATCTACTGAGCAAGGAAGTAAAAATAACCCCGGAATAAGACAAGACGATTGACTTAGTTCCTTTATCTTCAACCTTGTCATGGACAGAATAGTGGAGAATCTTCCAAAAACTAGATGATACAAAATGTGCAACACACAACTCCACACAATCTGCTACGCTGATGTTGCAGTCCTCATCTCTGATTCTAAGGACAACCTTCAGAAGATCTTTCATGCCTTCAATTTGGAAGCGAGAATAATAACGTGATTATTAATACAACCAGGACAAAATGTATGGTAGCTTCAAAAGAATTGTTAAGATGCAAGCTGGAGATCCAAGGAAGTATAATAATACTTCTTGTTCAATAGAACAGGTTAATACTTTTAAATACCTGGAAACAATGATAACAAGCTACGGAGACTTAAACAGGGAAATAAAATAACAGTCTATGAAGGCATCATTAATAGCATGTTGCTTGAGAGATATAGTCTGGAAAAATAAATACCTCATAGTGGAAAGCAAAATAAGAATATACAATACAACAGTGAGACCGATCCTCACATATGCTGTAAATACAAGAGCTGACACATGTAAAACCGCACAAATGATGAGGACAACAGAAATGAAGGTGATTAGGGACATACATGGAAAAACTATTTATGACAAAATCCGCAACAAAAATCAACAAGAACTAAATAATATTCCAATGGGCCAGAACTAGAAGAAAACAATTAAATAAACAACTAGATCGGATGGACGACAACACACTGGTAAAAAGGGTTAAACACAATAAACCTTGCGGTAGAAGAACTAGGAAAAAAACTTCCAGAAAGATGGAAGAAATGTTGTATGTCCACATTGGAAGAGACCTAATGGGGATAAAACAGGCAGTATGCCCGCTTATATGACACACCATATAGGAAAGAAGAAGAAGAAGATGTACATAACAGACCAGCTGCTCAGTACACTTCAAAGTATTGTTGAAGCCTTTAGAGATTTTTTCAGTAGTGTGCATGAACGGAATATAGTCCACTTAATGAATTGTAATCAAGAAATAGATCATTTTATTGACAAAAACATATCAATTTTTTCACCTATAACAAGATTATTATACCTTAAAATGGCCTAAAAATGAAATGACTTCAGATCCAGATCCCCCATTTTTGTCAACAACTCTATCGGATCGCTTTTAAAACGCTTTGTGATAATTTATAACTTATGTCTCGCTCCTGTTACGGTACCGAATATATGGAAACGGATAAAAGGTTACCCAATTTTTAACTTTAGTGAGTAAAATCAGTCATTATCCCCCTATGTTGAACCCTTGTAACGTCTGAAAGCTTCTTGAGATGATTCTGTGTGGTCGTATCTTACTGTCCAAGTAAACATTGTCTTAAGACAACACGGATTTTATCAATAATTTGCCAACTGTTAAACAATTCATTTAGTTAATATCTATTCTATGTTTTGTTGTATAACTTGAGGAAGTTCGGTTTTGACGCATCATCCCAGAAGTTTTCTTCTTCATACTGGACGAAAGGAAAGAATCAGTCGTCTATAACGAGTACATTTTAAGGGAATATATGACAAGATCGAGGCTTAAACCTGAAGTTCTCATTGTTGTTGCTCTTTATAATACTTAAAATAGTTTTATGGAGAGCTATTAGTGCCGACAAACTAGAATTTTTTCTTCCATTGAACGATATAAAGATTGGATTATATTTTAGAGTCAATTGGACTTAATTCAGGAATGATAGGGCAGAAATAAAGTGTATCTTAACGGAACTAAGTGAAAATTCTTACTTATATTAGGAAACTTCAACCGTTGCATTATTTCTATTCCATCTTCAAATAACCAGCCAAGTGCAAGTCGGACTTGGGCAATTAGTGTTCTATACGTTGATTGCCTTTAAAATAAACATTTTTGTTACGGAGGTATAGAATGATCAATGCCTTCACAAAACACATCCCAAATGAGTTTTCAACAAAGTTTTTTTCCTATCTTAACTGATAACTGGTGACCTTGAAGTTTTTGTTTTTTTTATATATCAGATAAATTATTAAAAGGTATTTATTATTCGTCATAATTTTCGTTCAATCTACATCCTGTGGAGGATATTCCAGAATTTTTTCAAAATTTTTTGATCAGTACTTTTCGAATAGGGGGGGGGGGGGGTGACAGCGATTTTTCGCAGTTTTTCAAAGATAATACAAAGAAAAGTGTGCGCAAGTATTACGTTATATATATTTTTGAACTCGTGTTTTTACAAGCTTTCATTTAACACCCTTTTTTTCTTTTACTTCAGATAAGATCCCCAAAATTAACCCCTAATTTAACTTTCAAAACTACACGGCTCTGATGAAGCCATCGATTCCTATATTATTGCCAAATTTCAACTTTCTATGTCAAATAGTTTCGGAGAAAAACGGGTGTGAAAGGCGAACAGACATCGAAGTGACCTTATAAGTGTTCCGTACGGAACGCTAAAAATGCATTGGAAGATGTAGGTGTTAATTTCAATCCAAAATTAAGTTTCGTAGAACGCATTACTGGAAAGACTTTGGGTGTAAAAGTCATCTGGCTTCATTGTGTACAACTGTAGAGAAGTTTGAATGATTTCAGTTTTCTGAAAATATTGTTCTATGGCCTCGTGGGCTCAAAATTTGAATATGCTCCTTTAGTTCGGAATCTACACTATATTTGTCAGATCACTAATAATGAAAGAACACAAAAATGATTACTAAAATGAACATTCGAGATCGAAGAGACTTCGTGAATCCGAATACAAGAATACAAAACCTGAATTCGAATACAAGATTTTATTAAACAGGTTTCAATTTCAGAACTTACAAGAAAGGAACATTTGTCTCTGATGGTTTTATTTTAGTTGCATGGTTGTAGGTTTCCATGCACAAGTTGCGGACAATGAAGGTCATACTTTATCATAGGTACCACGTGTACAGAATAATAAATTAGATATTTGCTAACCAGCAGTGCTTAATTCTTCGCTCTATTTACAGAATGTAAACTATGAGAAAGAATCTAAATCATAAACTGGACTGTTATCGAAAAACTGTGAAAAAATCTATAAATCATTAATATTAACGATTTGGCTTCTAAAGATATAAGATTAAATCCTGTTAATAAAAATAAAATTTAATCAATCTGTTTTATTGATAACATCGTCATAATTAATTTCAACGATTAAACAAAACTAATAGAGAAAAATGGAAATGCTGATATTGAAATGAATGGAAATACTTTTCAAAATGTACAGGAGTAAGAACTAACAATAATGAATCAAAGAAAGGCAAACAAAAAACCAAGGAAACATTAAAAATTAAAAAAATCATAATTTTCCAATAAAAATAAAATCGTCTAACTACCTAATATCTTACTTGATCTCTTTTCGACAATAATCACAAAACCGTGCCTAACTTAGAGAGCATCCATAACACCACTATAGATTTTTCTATCCTAAAACAAATCTGCAACGAAAATCCCTAGTGTATTCCGAATTATTAGCATTGTCTAACTAGAACTACCAAAATGACGATTTCTGCTTTTCCGGTTAGAATATTCCAAAATCTGAGATGGTGGAGATAAATTTGGTTTTATTTCAACAAAATCCTCGAAAACCATCTATTGTTGTGTTGACAACTAAGAAAATAGCTAAAGTAATTTACCCGGTACTTTTTTTCTAAAAGTCTGTTTCGAAATAAATATTATTACTAAATAGGATGATCAATATTGTGACAAATAGCAAAGTATCACCAACCGCGTTATCAAGCTCAAAAGAGACTTCTAAGCTAATTTTAGGATTCTAAAATGAACTCAGAAACCTAGCTGACCAGAAGTATAGGTTAAACTGATATGTGCCCTGGTCATTCATTAATCGAAAGTAACGACAATGCTGATAAAATGGTAATAGAATCCCCATATATTGATCCAGAACTTACCCTGAAAGTGTCAAATAACACAGTATGAAGAGAAATAAAAAGATGAATAAAAAAGAACTAGGTATTATTAATTATAGATACTTTATAATGGGAAATTAATATTAAAAAAAAGGTTGAGTAGAGAAAGGACTTCGAAGATATTTACAACTTCCCTCAACATACCATTTCTGTTAAAGAGGGAAAATAATAAAAACAAACAGATTTCTTCGATTCTTCGTCTCCAAAAACCCTGAAAAGTAATTACAACACAATATTTTTCCTGTAACTGCCTTCTTCATCCCTTATATGTTTAACTACAAGTAATTACCACCACTCCCTACCCCCAGCAATATCGCTCAAGAACTATATATTCCTGTCTTACTTTAACAGACTAAGAGGGCGACCCGAAATTTTGACCTGTCGACTAACCATCTACCTAGTTTTTCATTCTATCGGGCGAGTCGAATAAAAGCGTTTAACGTTAATTTTGAGGCCCCCGTGCCTTGGAATGCCCAGATAAGGCCCAAAATGCGACATCCAAAAATAAACCAGACCCAGATTTAGGGCCCAAAAAACGTCAATCCAAAAATGGACTGCATTTAACCATATAAAATCAATATGTTTAAATTATTCTTGATAAAATAATACGGAACCTGCAAAAGGCAGCCAATACCGGAGGACAATGCTGGGACCGCTTTTTCCAGCCAAAAACAGTCGTTTTTTCGAGTTTTTGAATAAATAAGAACGTATGTCTCAAGTTTTGGATCTTACGCATCTGCTCAAATTATTTTTAAAAAATTTAGGCCTTAATTAATAAAATATCATGAGAGCAGATGTACCCGAACAAGCCAAGGCATTTTCAAAGATCAAAAAAAAATCGAAATTCTGATATAGATGCTATTATACGAGGCTGTTTTGAAATGTCCGTGCAAAGTCCGAGAGATGGCACCACCGGCGCGTATCGAGGTCATGTTTAGTTAGTAGCATCTCTTGAATGAACGCACACCAAGTTTCAGCCATATTGGTCTATTTCTTTGTGTTTGGCATTCGTGTGAATCAAGGAAGTCGAGTGATTTTCAAGAAATGGACGAAAAAGAATTTCGTGTGGTGATTAAACATTCATTTATGAAAGGCAAAACGCCTCAGGAGACTAAAGAGAAGCTTGATAAACATTATGGTGACTCTGCACCTTCGATTAGAACAGTTTATAAGTGGTTTCAAAATTTTCGGACTGGCCATATGGGCACAAGTGACGCTGAACGTTCTGGACGGCCTGTGGAGGTTACGACTCCAGAAATCATTGATCAGATCCATGATATGGTGATGGATGACAGAAGAGTTAAGGTGCGTGAGAGTGCTAGTGCTGTGGGCATCTCGACTGAACGGGTACATAATATTTTGCATAAACATTTGGACATGAGAAAGCTATCCGCAAAATGGGTGCCGCGATTGCTCACGCTTGACCAAAAACGGAATCGTGTGAAGTGTTGCAAGGATGGTTTGCAGCTATTCCAGAAGAATTTCGTCACTGTGGATAAAACAAGGATACATTACTATACTCCTGAGACCAAACAACAATCTAAACAATGGGTTACCAAGGGGGAATCTGCACCAAAAAAGGCGAAGACCGTTCCTTCGGCAGGAAAGTTTATGGCGACTGTCTTTTGGGATTCGCAAGGGATAATCCTCATCGACTATCTGGAAAAGGGTTTTAAAACTATTACAGGTGAATATTATTCATCGTTATTGGACCGTTTGAAAACCGAGCTGCAAGAAAAACGCCCGCGATTGGCCCACAAGAAAGTCCTTTTCCATCACGACAACGCACCAGCACACACCTCAGCAGTTGTGGTCGCAAAATTAATGGAAATAGGATTCCAACTCGTTTCACATCCCCCCTATTCTCCAGACTTGGCTCCCTCGGACTACTATTTGTTCCCCAATTTGAAGAAATGGCTGGCGGGACAAAGATTTTATTCAAACGAGGAGGTGATTGCAGACACTAATGGATATTTTGCAGACTTGGGCAAATCCTATTATTCGGAAGGGATCAACAAACTAGAACATCGTTGGACGAAGTGTATAAGCCTAAAAATAAAAAAGGTTTACCCCAAACACATAAGTAGTTTTTTATTTTTGCACGGACTGTTCAAACCAGCCTCGTAGATCTAACATATATCAAATTCGTACCGGGTGACTGAAATTATTATTATTAGGCTATACTGTTAAAAAAGACTTTAGATGCATTTTAAAGTATTTACCCAAAATTAAATATTCGTTAGATTTTTGAAGCGTTTCCTAGAAATTTCAAATAAAATGCTTTTAAATTCCAGTATAAATTAAAAAATCAAGTAAACTAATATTTGCAAAATCAAGTTTCAAATTTTGATTAAACGCTTAAAAAATTTAAAAAATACTTAAATTTAAGTAAATACTTTAAAATCCATCTAATAGCGTCTATACTATCAGAATTTCGGTCTATAACTCTAAATTTGAGAGTCGACTAGAATTGAAATCTATATCTCTCTTGCTCTTGGACTCTAAAATGTAAAAAAATACTAATATTTTGAACAGCAATTTTTTTAAAATATAATACCCTTAGCGAGGAAAGTAAAAAGTTACTTTTTGAAAACGAAGAATATTTAGCTGATCGTAATGATGACAACTTAATCAATTTGTAAATCTGTTTATTGCCACTTTATTTTCACTTGCTATTATATATTTCAACTTCTCATCACTTTATTTATCTCAACTAGATACCAAAGTCGTAGAGTGTATCATAGATTGTGCCATAATTACAATAAAATTAATTGCACATCTCATGTTAAAATAAATGTACTTAACTGTTATTAATCTGAACGTATATACGTACACAGTAGTAATTAAACCTACTTCTAAATATACAACGGACTGTGACCGCAAAAAGTTTTCCTTTCTATAATACCTTGAGTTAATGAGAAAGTGTTCTACATTTATACCACTAGTTTAATAATAATAAAAACAAACGATATCTCTTGCTCAGTATTATTTTTAATCTTGCCCTATATTTGTAAATTTAAATGGTAAATTTAATCTATAATATATATAAAATACAACGTCTCTCTGTCTGTCTGTCTGTCTGTCCGTTAGTGCGCTTACCACTGGAAAACCACTTATCCGATTTACGTACTTTTTTTTTAAAACATTCATATGTTCTCTGGCCACGTTATAGGCTATATTTTATTACGATAAGTAGCATAAGGAATGAGCAGTGACGATAATAGTGGGTGAAGTCGGAAAAAAGTTTGCCGCTAGCGCGTTCCCTTGCAATACACAGACTAAACCATTAAATATGGAACAATATTATGTAGCAAAGAATATCTATAATCTATAATATATATAAAATACAATGTCTCTCTGTCTGTCTGCCTGTCCATTAGTGCGTTTATCACGCTGGAACCACTTATCCGATTTACGTGTCTTCTTTTAAATTCATACATATATTCTTTGGCCAGGTTATATGATAATAATAATAATAATCTATACCTATAATATATATAAAATGCAACTTCTCTCTGTTTGTCTGTCTGTCCGTTAGTACGTTTATTCCTCGAGAACCACTTATCCGATTTGCGTGATTTTTTTAAATTTACATATGTTCTCTGACCAGGTTATAGATATATATTTTATTACATCTATAATATATATAAAATGCATCGTATCTCTGTCTGTTTGTCTGTCTGTCTGTCCGTTAGTGCGCTTATCACTCGAGAACCACTTATCCGATTTACGTGTTTTTTTTTTTAATTCATACATATGTTCTCTGGCCAGGTTATATATTAATAATAATGATCTATATAATAAATATAAAACGCAGTCTCTCTGTCTGTCTGTCTGTCTGTCCGTTAGTGTGCTTATCATTCGAGAACTACTCATCCGATTTACGTGTTTTTTTTAATTCTTAATTTAACATATATCAAAAAAAATCTATAATATATATAAAACGTAACGTCTCTCTGTCTGTCTGTCTGGCCATTAGTGCGCTTAGCACATAAGGACCACTTATCCGATTTACATGTTTTTTTTTTATAAAATACAAAGGGAATAAACAGAGACAAAATGCTAATATGTAGGAAAAAAGATGGAAATTTAGGAGAAAGGCTGAATAGATGGGCGGAATACTTTAAAGAAACATTAAATGGAGGTAAAAATGAAGAGTTTAATGAGAAATAGGAAGCAAAATTAACTGAAGGGCAGCAGGGAAAAAATAAGAGAAATACTCAGAACCCAAAAAAAAAATAAGTCCCCGGGTGGAAATTCTATAACAGTCGAAATGATAAAAGCTGGAGGAGTAGATCTGGAAAATGAAATATGCTGGTTGGTGCAAGAAATATGGGAAACAGAAAAGATGCCAGTGAGCTGGAGAGAGTCGCTCATTTGTCCATTATACAAAAAAGGAGAGAAAACTATATTGCTAATTATATACCAATAGCCTTACTGGATGTCGTGTACAAGATAGTAGTGGTGACTATCAAAAACAGACTAAAAAGAAAGCCGAGTCTATTCTGGGAGAGTACCAGTGTGGATTGAGGAAAAATAGTTCGGTTACAGACCAGATATTTTCGATTAGGCAAAACCATGGTAATACCTTAGAACAAAATTTGGCACTACACTTGGTCTTTGTGGATTTCAGAGAAGCATATGACTCTGTAAATAGAGAAAGACTCTACAAGATAATAGAAGAACTAAAAATTCCAAGTAAATTGATTCGCATGATGAGAATGACACTGAATGACACAGAAAATAGAGTGTTGGTTGAGGGCAAAGTATCAGACAAGTTTAAGGTGAAGAGAGGATTAGGACAGGGGGATCCCGAGTCGATATAAATAATATATATATATATATATATATATATATATATATATATATATATATATATATATATATATATATATATATATTTAATTTGGTACTAGAGAAGATTATCCGGGAGTGAGAAATAAAAACAAATGGAACGATATACCAACAAACCTGCCAATGCTTGGCCTATGCGGATGATGTAGCAGTGATTGCAAGAGCAAAAGAGAACTTCAAAAAAGCCATAAGTAGGATAGAAGAAAGGGGAAGGATGAGAGGACTAAAGATAAATGAGGAAAAAACAAAATACATGGAAATTACAAAGAAGAAGGTTAATAAAAACAACAAAAGTTTAGATATAATAAACAACTTAGGGAAAAGATATATGTTTGAAAAAGTAGACAAATTTAATTATCTGGGGAGTAACACTAACAGAGAGTGGACAAGAAAGGACGGAGATACAAGAAAGGATAGTGAAAGAACAGATATGTTTGGGGGCAATGAATCCAATATTGAAATCAAAGAATGTATCAAGAATAGCAAAAGAAAACATATATGTGACAGTTGTCAGACCCACGGTGACATATGGCTGCGAAACGTGGAAACTGAATACAAGAGAAAAGGAGACTGTGGGAAAGGAAAGCTTTGAGAAGAATCTATGAAGGAAGGAAAAGAGAGGGACTGTGGAGAAAAAGAACAAACTACGAATTAAAATGCCTATATACGTTACCCCTTATAAGCCAAATCATAAGAAGCCAGCGATTAAGATGGTTGGGACACGTGGCAAGGATGAAGGAAGAAAGACAGGCAAAGCAAGCCCTAATAAGAGGAGTGGTTGGAAGAAGAGGCAAGGGTAGACCTCTATCTACATGGATTCAGGCAGTAAAGCAAGATCTGGAGTTGATGGGAATCCCGCACTGGGAAAAGCTAAAAGGAGACAAAAAGAAGTGGAGACGAGTATGCAACCAAGCCATGGGCCTCTGAGGCCTCTCGAGCTATATAATAATATAAACATAACGAATAAGCAGTGACGATAAAGGTAAATCAAGTCCACGCGAGCGGAGCCGCGGGCACGGCTAGTATGTAATAAACTATCGCACAACATTAGGAGATAATAGATTGAATTTTGATATATTTAACGGTTTATGCTCCTGATGTTTGCATCTCTTTACGTTTCAGGGTCCCTCGATCACGAAAAATAAATAACACCATTGCCAATTCCGACAGTCTATTTATCTCTGTACATCTGTCTGTCTGTTGGTGTACCTCCATGAAACGAGATATCGATTTAACATTTGGTTTACGTACGAGACCTATTTCATAAATTAATGACTTTCATAAGAGATGGCGCTCAAATCGCTTCCTCCTTTTATTGTTGTTATTTACAACCTCATTTAAGGTTACACACCAAGTTTCAAGTAAACGTTTTAAAGTGGGTTTGTTAAAATTGAAAAAAGTGAGCTTCGTGTTCCAATAAAATTATTTTTTGCTTGGAAAAACCATTAGGGAAACTGAAGAAAAGTTAAAAAAGCAGAATGGGGACTCCGTCATATGGAATGGTGTACAAGTGGTTCACTGCATTTCCTTATGTTTGTACAAGCAGGAGTGATGCTGATCGCCTGGGCCGTCCAAATGAAGTTACGAACGAAAAAATGGCTGGTAAAATCCATGATATTGTATGTAATTATTATAGCCAAACTTGTGTCATTCACCTTATTCTCCAGACTTGACCTCCTGTGACTTCTTCCTCTTTCCAAATCTGAAAAATTGGCTCGGTGGAAAGAGATTCGCATCAAATGAGGAGATCATCGATGAAACAAATGCGTATTTTGATATGTTTTAGAAGTTTAAAAAAATTAGAAACTCATTGAACAAAATGTATAAACATTATGTTGAAAAATAAATAATGTTGTTGTGCCAGAAAGGTTTTTTTTTTCCTTTCAAAGTCACTGACTACTTTAACATTTTCACTAACTTTGCCTGGATTTCAGTTGCCGATAAATCTTCCAATATATATATATATATATATATATATATATATATATATATATATATATATATATATATATATATATATATATATATATATATATATATATGTATATATATATATATATATATATATATATATATATATATATATATATATATATATATATATATATATATATATATATATATATATATATATATATATATATATATATATATATATATTTATACATATATATAAAATATATATATATTTTTTTGTTCCAATAAATGTTTAATTTTGCTTTTGTATATTTTTGTCTGATCTTTATTATTTAAAATAAGTATAATTGGGTCCTCTTAAGTTTACGCAAATTTCCAAATACCTTGAGAATTTTTAGTCCTTATGTTGTACCTCTTTAAGTGTTTTCATTGATTGAAGTTGAATATTTTTTCTACATTACAGGACGTTCAAAAAATAAGGCGAGTCATGTCCCACTTTTTGTATAACACCAACAAAAGAAGGGATTGAGTGTGGCCCTATTTAAAGTACTCAAAAAGTTTTTCGACTTAATATTATGATTTACTTACCATAATTTTTTTATTGTTAGTATTGTGTAGTAATTGAATTTATTTTCTTACCTGAAACAAAACAATATATTAGGATATCATTAATAGCGGAAAATTTTAGTAATTTTACTTATAATATTAGAAATATATAGCGAATACAAAAAAAAAATATATATATATATATATATATATATATATATATATATATATATATATATATATATATATATATATATATATATATGTCACTGTAGAACTTCTGTGGTCTCTGGGCAAAAAATAGATGGTTTTCACAGTTCTCTTTTCAAACTGACTTAACACCATTCAAAGAGTTCTGCAGAGACTGAAACAAATAGTAGTCTGACGGTGCAAGGTGCAGGCTATATTGTGGATCCAATAAAAGTTTCCAGCCAAGCTCTCTCAACTTTTGCCGAGTCATCAAAGATGTGTTTTAGCGTTGTTATGGTGGAAGAGATAATTCTGTTAACTGGTTCCAGCCAATTTTTTTTAATCCATTCCAATAATAAAAAGTTACTACTGGATGGAGGGTGTGTAAATTTGCCACTTTGCAAAACCTTCTCATTGTTACAGTGCGTTACATTATTTATTTATATCTCTTTTAGTTAAATAAATTGAAAACACCGAAATTCAAATATGAAAGAATATTATTATTGCATTCAATGGCGAATTATTAAGTAACTTCCTAGTTATGTAATTTAATAAATTAATTCGGCACTTACTGTACCTAATACGATTGTATAGGAAAATGTACCGTGACGTATATAAATTTAGAGTATTTTATTTCCCATAAAATAAATCCATAAGCAAAATAACAATTCAAGCATAGAATGGTTTATGCCCTTACACATAGCCATGTAAATCGAAAAACCCGATTTGGAAACTTGATTGAACCAATATAAATAATTTAATTTATTATTAAACTTTTGTCGTGAAAGTCGAATTCAAATTGCTTACCTAAATCGCAAACAATTGATTCTCACTGCGTGTTGCAGTGTGCAATCGATTTTGTAATTCCGATTGATTTGACGGGTGAATTTTCAACAATTGTTAGCTTTTCAGATTGAAAAGTAAAATTCTACGGCAGTTTTCGACAAAAGAATAGTACTGGCAACAAATTGCTAACTAGAAAAACTAAATTAATTCTGGCTGAAAATTTGAACTTAAAAATTTAGTCGCACAGCAACGTGTCAAGAAATAGTAAAAATGATTCTAAGACACTAATATCTATAGTCTTCTGGGGCATATAGAACAAAGTCATTTTGAATTTCATAACTTAGGGAATACATAGCAGCGCTTTAGTTGTAAATTAACTCTTAAGACGAAAATATCAAAAACAGACCTCTTTTGTTGCCTGAAAATCCCAATTTCCAATTCAATATTTGTCAGTTGCAAAAACAGGGCTCTAACTACAGTATCTATCCTTAAAGCTAGAGGTACATAACATCCAGCAGGAAGTTCTAAAGATGAAACAGGTAAGGGCGCTGCGTTTATTGACTCTAGACGAAAAGCGCACGAGGAAGGATATTTCAAAATTGTATTTGAAAAAGTTGCAGCGTCATCCGAAGAACTTTTGGCGTCTTATTGAGACTGTAGACGAAACATGGACTCACAATTACCCCCCGGCGACAAAATGGCAGGCAAAATAGTGGACTGGCGAAGGTGCAAGTGCGCCGATAAAAGCGGAAATAGTTTTATCGGCGGAAAAAGTGAAGGCAATTATTTTTTGGGACTTCTAGGGTATCATCATGAGTGTCTATGTAGAAAAGGGTAAAACAGTGAGTGGATCTTATTATTCAACGTTATTAGACCGTTGGCATGGTGAGTTGAAGCAGAAGCGACCAAGATCAGTACGCAAAAAGGTGCTCCTTCCTTAGGATGATGCCCCTACTCGTACACCGGCGTTGTAATGGCAAAAGTGCACGAGCTGCGCTTTTTTTTGGTTCCTAACCCCAAAAATTAGTTTGGGGGGAAGAAATTTTCGTCGAATGAAGGAGTTACATATGCTATAAACGAGTATTATGTTCGAAACAATTTTTTTTTTCGGCGAGAGTAGTAAAAACTGGAATCTTGCTGGACCAACTGTATTGAGCTGAATAGAGATTACGTTAAGAAATAAATTTTTGTTTTTGCAAAAAAATGTTATTTACCTTCTTTTTTACAAGACTGGCCAATCCCGCCTCGAATGATTGAAAATCTGATATCTGACGGCTGAACTCAACATTCTTAATGTACGAGACATACGTCAATAGTAAAATATTGAAGCATGTACAAGTCGGTCAAGTAAAAATGTGTCGCGATAATTCATTTTTGGCAGATGCCATTCTAGTGATTCAACAAAAAAATCGGTAGAGGGAACCTTTGTCTACGACGCATTTTAGTAAAAGTATTAGTCGATTCCGATGTTTCGTCGAAATCACATAAAATCCAAAATAAATAGCTGACACATTATGCTGATACTAAATATATTAAAAAGTCGGTTTCGTTTGTGAAAAAGTAGGTAAATCATTTTAACGAGACGAAAAATGTCGATACTCGTTAGGCAAAGTCACTCCGAAAGTCGAAAAACAAATCGTGTCTTCACGGAACGCGAAAACGACACTGCGTCAAGGAGTGGCAAAGTTAAGAGAATTGGGTTTGAACGTGTCCCATGAGATCATTCTACAACATCTTGGTGCTCCTGATGTTAAATTCTGAAGCACGTTGAGGAAACCTTTGCTTGGCGAAAATCACGTCGCGAAGCCCACGATAAGATACGAGGGTGGCCCTCACAATCACCGGACGCCAACCCTATTGAAAACGTTTGGTCTTTAGTAAAGAGAAAGCTCGGAGGAAAAGCTTTGTGGACTTAGACTCAGTTGTCTCACGAGGTTCGAAAACTTTGCAGAATATGCAGAAAATCTCGTCAACAACATGCCTCGAAGATGCCAGGAGATTATTGATGCAGGAGGCGATTGGACAACTTGTTAGCACACCAAAGAATACATTGATGGCAAAAAATTTTCTCAAAACACATTTTTTTTAAGAATATCAGCGGTCACGTTCTTACTTGACAGACTGTATATACTATATATTATAAAAAAAAATGTCGAAAATTTTTAAAGTAAATGTAAATTTTAGTTACGATGTTAAAATTTTATTACTAACTAAAATGTCTACTTGCTTTCTGTCGAAATTTCCATCACCTATCGAATTTACCTAGAGAGACTAATAAACATTGTCGTTTATTAAGGTTATATTATTTTACGCCGTTTTAACTAGAAGGCAGTAATTGGTGATGTAATTAAGGGTATTGTTTTGCAGAAATAATGCAAGTGGAACGTAAATCACAAAATCGAAATGTCATCGAGGGAATTATGAAAATACGTCATTTCGAGAAAGGATTTTGCTGCAAATATATTTAATGAGAAAATAAACTCCGCACAAAAGCTTGATGAATGCTTTTTTATTAGACAAATATTTTTATTCAAACTTAATAGAGCAAAAACCAAAGTAATGGTTGTTAATGGTAATGAAGATCTGTCACACATAACTGAAATTGCTGGTTTCACTGTTGTATACCATTTCAACTATTAGCGGTTGTGAAGAAGTAAGAAGATGTTTGGCTCTGGCTAGAAACTCGATGATCAAACTCACTAAGATTTGAAAAGATCCAGCTGTTACAAAAAACACAAAGTTAAGTTTGCTATCCGGTCTTATATTCCCCACAGTAACTTACGCATCGGAAACATGAATCATTAAACACGCTGAGAAAAGACGAATCGTAGCATTTGAGGTGTAGGCATATCGAAGAGTCCTCAGAGTATCATATATCGAACACCGTACTAATGTATCTATCCTTGAAGAGCTTAGTATAAATGACTGACATTCAAATAGAATTAATAAACAATACCTGAAATATTTTGGTCACATTATGAGGAAAGTGGATGCCATTGAAAAGCTTGTAAGATCGGGAAAGGTAGAAGGTCTCTAACAAGATGGTCCGACGAAGTAAGATCTCTTCTTGGTATGGGTATACACGAGTCAACTCAGGTTGGGCAGGATCGAGATGCCTGGAGAATGCCTGTTGAGGGAGCAACTGCATAATGTCACCGACTCTTGTATTGGGGTGAAAGGATTGAGAGAGAGACATCCTTCAAGATTTTTGGAACTCTGTGATCTGTTGCCACGATAACTCTCGAACAAAATGAGGTGTCAATTTCCAATTTGGAATAAACATATTGAAGAAGGAGGTTCTCATGCAGATCAAAAACGGAAATTTCCAAAGACTTACTATTGACCAAACCAGTTTAAGACTAGTTTTTAAAGGCTAGAAACAAAAACGTTCCAATTTCTGGACTCTTGATAAAGGAACAAACTCTAAAAATATTCTCAAAAATTTGGAAATTAGTGACTTTAAGGTATCAAATAGCTGTTTAGCTAGGTCCTGCTAGAATTTTAAATAAATTTGTTGATGTGGAAAAGGGAATGTTCAAGACGTTTTAACAGAGGCTGCTAGTTTTGATATCCAGGGGATAATTCAGGAATTCACTAAAGAAGAAAGCAAAACTGATTCTACTGAAGGTGGACAATGTGAAAGTGATGAAGAACAAAAAATTGTGAAGTGAAGTTTATGAAAGAGACATAGAAAATTTTCTATTAGACAAAAAAAATTAATGGTTATGATGTTGATATTTTCTGCGTTTTCATAAAATATAAGAATAAAATCACAAAAATTAAAAATTTAAAACAGACTTTCAATGAACAATTTATTCACAAAACCTAACGTTACATAAAAATATGTGTATTCTAATAAATTAAATTATATCTGCTCTCAAACCAAAACTTCATACTTTTTTCATATACTCAAAAACAATAAATACCTGTTATGTCACCTAATTATATATATAATCCCTTTTCTAGCATTTTCCGCCTTTGAGTTCCTAATGGCGGCTAGATACTGACTCCTACTCTCTTTCTTATTTACATTAACGATCTGCTGGAACAGACCCTGAATCCAATCTACAGCTTTGCAGATGACAGGTCGCTTATCTCATCATTCACTCTGAACGCTCGAACATCGGCTACTCAGGCGAATATCCGCAGACAGCAGGAGGTCGTTCAAGTTAACAAAGACCTGGAAGAAATTCTATTTTGAGGCGACAGGAACCAAGTAGAATTTAACGCTACAAAAACCCATGCGGCACTTTTTCCTAAAAAAATTACGATGCTGAACCCGACATAGTTTTGTCGGGGCAATCCATTTCTCTAGCATCGTCACTCAATTTAGTGGGCGTTAATTTCGGAGCAAATATGTGCAAATATGTGCAAATATGTATGAACATGTTGCAAGCATAGCAAAGAGCTTCTCAAAAGCTGGGTATATTATTTCTAACTAAAAAGCTTTACACTCCACAGCAACTGTTAATCTTGTACAAAGCTCAAATTCGATGGAATACTGCTCCCATGTTTGGGGCTCTGCTACCAAACCTACACTGTATTTCTTGGATTCTATTCAGAAGACAGCTGTTCATTTGCGATAAAAGAATATATATATATATATATATATATATATATATATATATATATATATATATATATATATATATATATATATATATATGTTTTTCTTTGCCCGTTAATGAATAAATTTAGGACAGTTTTTTTCTTCTTTTTCATGCGGTCAATTTTTAATGAAACAAGTTTACTTTTGATTAACGTTTCGGTTTATTTTATTTAAACCATCTTCAGAACTACAAGAAAGAAAAAAAAAATTATTAGTGTTAATGTTTTAAGATTTAAAATTGATGATTAGTGTTGTTGTTTACAGAAATATACGTAGAGAATAAATATTATTGTTTATTATATTTTTCCTACCTTATATCTAGTTGGATGTTTTGGTTTATATGATTTACATGTTAACAGTTTCACAGTTTTCGTAATACTAAATTTAAAAGGTTTGCATATTTTTTTTTTACTATTTGTACAGGTAAAATGGGGTAAATCCAAAATTTATTTATTGCTTTCATATTGTTGTTACTTTAATTGTTATTAGTCTAGTAATTGGTTTTATTAGGTTATTAAATCATTGTATACAATACTTAGGCTTTCCGTGTCATTTCGATAATTTAGGGTGTTATTTGTTCTTCGTATATGTATCATTTACTTTATGTTTCGTTTTTTATGATTATTTTCAAAGTCTAGGATTTGGACATTATTAAAATTGAAATTATGCAATTCATACTCGTTTCCTTTGATGTCGTCTCTTTATACACAAATATACCAATAGAACAACTAAAAAGTATAAATGGAATATAATAAAAAACTTCCCATATATATATATATATATATATATATATATATATATATATATATATATATATATATATATATTATTTATATATTCTTTATTGAAGATTGGCCATAACTGCAACAAATTCTTCTCTATTCTCAGCTCTTAGGGTTTCTTCATTCATGTTTGTCTAATCCCTAATATTTTCCATCCAAGATATTTGTCTTCTGTCGTTTTTTTCGTTTCCCTTCCATTTTGCCCTTGATAATTAGGTGACATGAAAGTACAAGAACTTTATATGAATATAAACTAGATGGAATACACCAAGCAGCCAAAGAATCATTAGGAATTAAAGAAACATATCACAAATCTTGGCCATAACTGCAACAAATTCTTCTCTATTCTCAGCTCTTAGGGTTTCTTCATTCATGTTTGTCTAATCCCTAATATTTTCCATCCAAGATATTTGTCTTCTGTCGTTTTTCGTTTCCCTTCCATTTTGCCCTTGATAATTAGGTGACATGAAAGTACAAGAACTTTATATGAATATAAACTAGATGGAATACACCAAGCAGCCAAACAATCATTAGGAATTAAAGAAACATATCACAAATCTAGGAAGTTCTACAACAACTTAAGAACCAAAAGCAAAAGCTCTATGAAAAATGGATGAGTACAAAGAGGCATGAAAACAGACAGGAATACAAAGAAGCTACGTCAATATTCAAACAAGCTGTAGTTCAAGCAAAAATTTAAAGTTGGGAAAAAAATGCCAATAATTAGATGGATACATAGGTGGACGTAAATCTAGAGAATCATGGAGATTGGGATGAGATGGTATATATATATATATATATATATATATATATATATATATATATATATATATATATATATATATATATATATATATATATATATATATATGTAATTCAACTATCTAGGATGCTGGGTGACCAATGTCCTGAATCGTGAAGTCGAGGTACGAGTTCGCATTGAAATAGCCAGAACTGCTTTTCTCGAAATGAGACAACTCCTCACAGACTCCACTCTTACTCGTTACCGTTTTATAAAAGTCTATAAATATCCAGTGCTTTTGTATGGAGTTGAGGCCTGGACTTTAGGAAAACGCTTAATGAATCGTTTAGAGTCTTCGAAATCTGGGTCATGCACAGATTATTGAAGATCTTCTAGACAGAGCATGTCAGAGATGAAGATGTACTGTGGCGAATGGGTAGAGAGAGAGAATTGCTGTCATTTGTTGAAAGACAGAAAACCCTCTACTTGGGACGTATCTACATGGAGGGCAAAATTGATGGGAGGAGAGGTCTAGGACACCGACAATGTGAAGAATACACGAAACTGGACAGGCCTAGAGACTCATACTTTATTAAAAATTGCCCAGGATAGAGAAGAATTTGCCGTGATTACAGCTCAACTTTAGTAATGGAGATGGCATTAAAAGAAGAAGAAGATTACGGGTTCCGCCGCTGTACTGACTGTTGCCTTCTCGATATATTGGTTATTCCTTGGATTAGCTTATAGGCCCTTCCATGTAGTGGAGATATTCAGTGCATCATCGCGCTTATTCAGCTGTCCATTCTTTTCGATTTCCAAGGCTTCTTTGACTATGCGTGTTTTATAATGTGAAATCGAACATCGATTTTGAGGTATCTAAACAAATAGCTGGAATTTTAATGTATTATATACGTATATATATATATATATATATATATATATATATATATATATATATATATATATATATATATATACGACCAGTTCAGATAATCAAGGACATGCTTTTTAGCAGGCATATAAAATTTTACATAAAATAAAATCTTTCCGATTTTTTTTAATTTTAAATATTGTTGGAACGTGGTATTGTGGAAAATGGTTTAGGAAGTAATTGATTAGTAACATACCAAAAATTTAAAACTGGAATATTTTTTCAAGTCATGCTTTCTTCGCTTGAGATATCCTACATAATTTACCTAGAATTTTATTGTCGCTTTTTTTTAACTACATATGAGTTTACTGAGAATATGCTTTCGGCACTAAAATTAAATTTAGTACATACTTCAAATAAATTATTTCTTTTCGAAAACATTTACTATATTTTTCCGGTTTCACTTCCCAAAATCATTTAAATTTAATCCGTGTAAACATTTACCGAAGGCTACTAATTAAATTAGACTCACAAATTGTAAGATGAAATGAATCACGGTTTTAAAAACCATTTATTAATTAGCAAATCAGAAATTTTTATAGAAATTGATAGAATTTGGGTCATTATACTTCCACGACAGATTTTTATTACTTTATTGGTAGTTTTAAAATTTAAAATACTACTTTCTTACAACTATTGATCGTTTTCAGTTTCTATAAACTCCCTTCTTTACGAATTTTGATAATTGCTTGTTAAATGCCAATTTCGTATAACATATTAAGTCAGAGTAAATCCGTTTCTTACGGATTGCTCTGAATCACATATCTACTTGAACATATTACCTACCTTCTAACAAATATCCTCTATAATCTAAACTCGTATATAATTCCCTTTTCAGGGACAATTTGTGTTTAATTTATTGTTGGTATTGATCCCTAGATGATGATGTCTATGCCATTTTCCACTATATAGGATTCTCGGCACGAAAACACTAATTTTTATAACCAAACATGTACGAACTTCACTTTTTGTTCTACATTACTGACTAAAATTGGGTGTACCTTGTCCTTGTTGATATGATAAGTTATATTCACTAATCACACGTATTATTGAATTTTCCACGAAAACTACTTAATAATCCAAAATAATGATAAATGTTTATCTTCTAGAGATTAACGTCTTCTCGAAGTTAATTTCAGGCTTGCCAAAATAGCAAAATTATCATACCTTGCAATTTTTTGTGTTGAGGTGTGTTTATTGATTATTTAATTTTTTTTTTCGTATCAATAAGGTCAACAATTTAAAGCTCTTGCTTTTTTTATGGGCATTGCACACAGTGCTACAGAAATTCCTAAAGCGCTACACTACAACGCGACGTGTGTACGGAAAAAGCGATTCACGTTGGTCTTGAATCGCTGTAAATTGTACTCGGTGAGAAACACAGTCCTGAAAAAATCATTCCGAAACGAAGAGGTTCTCTTTCTGAGGAAAGACGAGAGTCAAGAAACAAAACTGTTCAGGCATACAGACATTTACCGAAGACTACTAATTAAATTAGACTCACAAATTGTAAGATAAAATGAATTACGGTTTTAAAAACCATTTATTAATTAGCAAATCAGTAATTTTTTTAGAAATTGATAGAATTTGGGTCATTATACTTCCACAACAGAATTTTATTACTTTATTGGTAGTTTTAAAATTTAAAATACTACTTTCTTACAACTATCGATCGTTTGCAGTTTCTATAAACTCTCTTTACAAATTTTGCAAATTGCTTGTTAGATGCCAATTTCGTATAACATATTAAGTTAGAGTAAATCCGTTTCTTATGGATTGCTCTGAATCACATATCTACTTGAACATATCACTTACCTTCTAAAAAATATCCTCTACAATCTCAACTCGTATATAACTTCCTTTTCAGGAACAATTTGTGTTAAATTTATTGTTGGTATTGATCCCTAGATGTTGATGTCCATGCCATTTTCCACTATATAGGATTCTCGGCACGGAAAACACTAATTTTTATAACCAAACATGTACGAACCTCACTTTCTGTTCTACATTACTGACTACTTTGAGTTTTGTTATGTTTTCTGTTTTCTCTCTGGCGATCCTAGTTCGGTAAATTAGAGGACAGTTTATAACTGCTGAAACATAGACTTCGGTCAATTTGAGTAATTTATATTCATTTTCATATACGTGAGCACTGCCTTAACAGCTAGCTAGACAATTCCGCTATCGGTCTGTGGTCTTAAAAAGTCCTCGAAACGGGGCAGGTATGCCTTTAAAAATAAGCTTACAGTAGCCAAACAAGCAAATTGTAGTACCTTACTGATTTCTTGCGTTAGTAAACAGTATCTTTTTCTTCTTCTTCGTCTCAACCTAAGTATACCCATTCCTGGACGTAGGTCTCTTCTAATCTCTTCCATGATTCCTTCTCTCTTGCCACCTTTAATTACTGCTTGCCCGCTACTACTCTTATATCATCGACCAATCGTTTCTGTGAACGTCCAACGCTTCTTTCTGGTTCTCTGGGTCTCCATTCCGTGATCCTATAAACGCATCCGTCTCG
>CM032446.1:72235620-72246959 GCA_019049505.1 Pachyrhynchus sulphureomaculatus
ATATGTATATATGTATATATGTATATATGTATATATGTATATATGTATATATGTATATATGTATATATATGTATATATGTATATATGTATATATGTATATATGTATATATGTATATATGTATATATGTATATATGTATATGTATATATATATATATATATATATATATATATATATATATATATATATATATATATATATGTATAAAAATATGGACTATTTAGCTATATTAATTAATATCGATTTTTAAACACATAGGGTAGAATTCTAACAATCACACTGGCCAGAAGTAATTGTTCGCAGCTTGCCAAATAATTCTTATGTCGCTCTGAGACCCTAAACAGCCCTCGACAGAGGACAGATATGCCTTTAAAAGTAAGTTCGAAGCAGCCAAAGGTGCAAAATGTATCATACTCATTTTTGGCGCTAATACTGTAAAAAGTACTTTGAATGTTGTTATCTCTTCGGACTGATGAATCTTGAAATGTGAAATCGGAATTGAAAAAGAAAATTTACCAGGTCATCGAGTGAGGTATCAAATGAACGCTTGTAAAAACACGAGTTCAAGAATATACATATTTGCGCACACTTTTCTTTGCATTATTTTTAAAGAATTGCGAAAAATCGCTGTCTCCCCCCCTATCTCGAAAAGTACTGGTCAAAAAGTTTTGAAAAAATTCTGGAATATTCTCCACAAGGCGAGGATTGAATGAAAATTATCACGAGTTAACTTTAATAATTTATCTGGTATATAAAAAACATTTCAAGGTCATCAGTTTTCGGTAAGGATCGGAAAAAAAACTTGGTTGAAAACTCATTTAGGGTGTGTTTTGTGAAGTCACTGATCATTTTATAGCTCCATAACAAACATTTTTATTATAAAAGCAATCAACATGCGGAACACTAATTACGCAAGTCCGACTGACACTTGGCCGGTTTTTTCGTTCTAAAGTGAATAACGGTACCAAAAACTAAGAATTCTCAACCCTTACTGTAACTAAATACATTTAGTTACCGTAACAAGGTTTTAGTTGCATGTGGCCATTTTTTTAAGGAGAAAGGAAGTGCTATATTGTATGATACATTAGGTAATCGTGATTGGAAAGTATACCCCCTGGAAAGAATGAATCTAGTGCAGAATCTTCAAGATGAAGAGTTTTGTCCAACCAATCAAGATTGATTATTCTGAGACTGAAACGGACAGATAGTTCTCATAAAATAGTTTAAAATTACAACTTCTCGCTTGGGTAACTTTACCGTCTAGACCTATAAAAGCGGGCATCAAAAACTACAAAAGGATGTCTAACTGTTGCTTTTTGCAAACAATACGTGAATAAATTTTAATAAAAATCGGACTCACGCTGGTTATTATGTAAAGTGGCTTTGTACCTTTATGAATTATTTATAATTTTAGACCCCAATCAAATACGTGACATTAGTCTACCACTGCATAAATCCATGTCCAAACGAAAAAAACAAAGAATTTTACGGTATTGTGGGTGTACACAGAATAGTTATTTAAAAAATGATGTTAGAGTGTCAGAGTCCTGAACCTTATGATTCCTGGTAAAACATTGCGACTTTCCGAACACACATAGATGAGGCAGCTGCCTGAAAACCCTACATGAAGCACATAAATAAGCTTGGTTGTGTCCTAACGTCAATTTGCCCTTAAGAAAGCAGTAACAAAGGGTCCGAATAGTCCTGTGGGCATGACGAAGGGTTTCTAAATAAAACAAAATAATAATCAGAGGGCCCTACCGACTAGATCACACTAGCAAATCCTAGCTCGTTTTTCACACTTTATTGAAATCGGAATAGCTTAACCTTGACAAAAAATATTTTAAATAACCAGCCAAGTTCAAGTCGGACTGCGAAAACTGATGACTTTGAAATTTTTGTTTTTTTATATACCAGATAAATTATTAAAGATAATACACTCGTGATAATTTTCGTTCACTCTAAACCCTGTGGAGAATATTCCAAAATTTTTCAAAATTTTTTGATCAGTACTTTTCGAGACTTTTCTCTTCATTCACTTTGAACACTGGGACATCGGCTGCTCAGGCGAATATCCGTAGACAGCAGGAGGTCGTACAACTTAACAAAGACCTGGAAGAAATTCTATCTTGCTACAAAAACTCAGGCGGCAGTTTTTTCTAAAAAAGTTGACGTTGCTGAACCTGACATAGTTATGTCGGGGCACTCCATTTCCCTAACATCGTCGCTCAATTTGTTGGGCGTTAATTTGGGAGCAAATATGTCCTGGCATGAACATGTTGCAGGCCTAGCAAGGAGAGCTTCTCAAAAGTTGGGAATACTATTTCGAACCAGAAAGCTTTACACTCCACAACAACTGTTAATTCTTTACAAAGCTCAAATTCGACCAACTATGGAATACTGCTCCCATGTTTGGGGCTCCGCTTCCAAACATACACTGCATTTGTTGGATTCTGTTCAGAGAAGAGCTGTTCGTCTGATTGTAGACCCGGAACTGACCGGCGGCCTTGATTCGCTGGAACATCTAAGAACGGTTGGCGACTTGAGTCTGTTCTACAAGTATTTTCATGGAAAGTGTTCGAAGGATGTAGCCCGCTTAATTCTTCCCCCAGAGCGGTGCATATTAGAAATACACGTCGCGCGAGTGCTTCACATTCGTATGAGTTTCAGCTTGTTACTCCGACTACAACGCTTTTCAAGCAGTCTTTTATATGGAGAACATCATCCCTTTGGAATAATTTGCCCAGCGCTGTGTTTCCCACCGAGTATAATTTACAGCGATTCAAAAACAACGTGTGAATCGCTTTTTCCGCACATGGAGCGCTTTAGGGACTTACCTGCAGTACGCGTGCTAGACCCATTTAAAAAAAAAAGGGGGAGAACAGCGAGTTTTTGGCACTTTTTTTAAAAATAGTACAAAGAAAATTGTGCGCAAATATTAAATTATAAATATTTTTGAACTTTCATTTGACACTCCAGTCGATGACCTGGTGAAAAAAAATTTCTTCCCCGATTTCATCTCCCAAAACTAACCCTTTAAGTGAAAATCTAACTTTCAAAACTACACGGCTCTGATGGGGCCATCAATTCCTATATTAGTGCCAAATTTTAACTTTCTATGTCAAATAGTTCCAGAGAAAATCAGGTGTGACAGACAGACAGACAGATGGACAGACACCGAAGTAATCTTATAAGTGTTCCGTACGAAACACTAAAAATTAATTGCCCAAAAAAAAAAAAAACTACCTGATTTAACTAAGAATGGAGGGAAATAAAAATCAGCAATGGATACATCTATCTTAATTATATATATATATATATATATATATATATATTATATATATATATATATATATATATATATATATATATGTTATATATATACATATATATATATATATATATATATATATATATATATATATATATATATTATATATATATATCTCAATCGGTTTTATAACGTCTTCCGTCTTCCGTCTTCCGATGCCTAATTTCCACTCCTCTCGGTTTCTCCATCCCTCCTCCTCCAGATCTCTCTCTAGTACTTCCTTGTTGATTCCTGCTCTCCAGCTTTGGCGTGGTCTTCCTCGCTTTCTTTTTTCATGAGGGTTCCAAATTAAAATCTTTTTAGGTATTCGATCTTGTGACATTCTCTGTACATGTCCGTACCATACCAACTGTTGGGTTCTGATTGCTGGTGCTTTATTTCTAAAGCTCGCCTTATCGTGTCATTTGGCATGCGGTCTTTTCTGGATTTTCTGGCTGCTCGTCTCCAGAAATCCATTTCTGTAGCTTTTAGTATTTTTTCTGTTCTTTCCTTTAATGGCCACACCTGGGAGCTGTAAGTTATTATACTTTTCACTATTGAGTTGCAAATTCTTATTTTCAATGGTTATGTTTTTGTCCCATAGTATACTATTAAGCATTGCAATCGCTTTTCTTCCTTGGATATTCCTCTCGAATATTGCTTCTTCTAGTGTTCCGTCCCTAGATATTCTCGTTCCCAAATACTTATAACTGGCACAGTGTTTGATGGTGTGTCCTGTGGCCAGTTTCAAGTCCTGCTGTTGTCCTCCGACGCACATGTACTCGGAATGATAGCGTGTAAAATGTAGTATCGTCTTTTTAAATATTGACTTCTACAGCAGGCCCCATTGACATATTTGGACTTCTTCCTGATCTTTAATTATGCTGTTGGTGTGTTTTCTAGGGGCACGCTGTCGTAGACCTTTTTTAGACTTCCTGATTGTGCGGTTTTCTTTTCATTTGTGAGTGAAGAAGAGATGGTCTATTGTGGATCTTCCTGCTCTAAAGCCTGCCTGTTCTTCAGCTTCTACGTCCGCGTATTCCGTTTCTATTCTATTTTTAAGTATTTTTCCGTATATTCTGCTAATAGATCCTGTAACCGTTATTCCCCTATAGTTATCGCAATTATTTTTGTCTCCTTTCTTATGAATTGTTGATATGTATGATAATTTCCATTCCTCAGGTACTTCTGATGTGTTAATGCATCTTTGGAATAAGTTCCTTAAAGCGCTAAGTAGCTTTTCAGTTCCGTATTTTACTATCTCTCCTGGAATGTTTCCTGGTCCTGGAGCTCTACCATTTTTTAGCGTTTTACATACTTCTTTAACTTCTGATGTTGTTATCCTTATTGGGGATCCTCCTATAACTATATTTGGGTTTCCATGTTGGGTACTTTTGAACTCTGGTCTATCTTCTGTTAACATATTTGTAAAATATTGGTTCCATTTCTCTGGTGTTATTGGTGAGAAGATTTCTCTTTTCCGTTCTGTTCTCATATTTTTAAGAAGTCTCCAGCTTTCTGTGCTTTTTCTTCTTCCTATGTAAGTGTTGAGTCTTGAGCATCTCTTTTCCCATTGGTTGTTCTTTTTGTCACAAATTTTGCGTACTCTAGCTTGGGATTCTTTGTATTTTACTTTGTCGTTTGTGCTCTTTGAACTTAAGTATTTGTGATAGCTTTTTCGTTTTTCTTCAATTTCGTATTTAATTTCTTCATCCCACCAATATGGTTTTTGCTGTTTTTTCTCTATCTTAATTATAACTTTTAGTATTAACTCATCAGTTCTATCAAAAGAAGTACAAAAATAATAAACTGTAAAGAAATAAATGATTATTATTATTAAATGACTAACTAAATTTTACTACAATAAACAAAACTAAAAGGTAACTCTTAAATAATAATGGCAATCATGTCTAGCGATGGAGATGTACTATCAGTCGCTTAAGGTGAGTTTATCGCTTGCATACTCCGAGAGTATAAAAATTATATTTTTTTGGAATATTTTCTAAGCTAAAGAAAAATTCAAAATTTAGCTTCCATCAATGTATGGGGCTAAGATTACAACCACAATTTACAATTTTTCGTTGAAAATTGAAAGAAAATGGTAATTTCTAAACTTTACCTTGAATCTATTTTTCATTTATAGTTTTAACTTTAGTCGAATATAAGCTCCACAAATTTTAAGTTTTTTGTTTGCTTAGGAAATATTCTAAACATGTATAATTGCATGCAAGCGGTTAAAGTCGGCTTAAGCGCACCTAGTCCACTTTTCTACAACTTCAAATAAATATTTGTACTAGCGTTCCTTATGAACAGCGGCATGGTGGTTATTGAAAATCAAGTGCGAAGATTTTTGAGCCACGAAATCTTCCTTCTCTCTACACTTCTCTTTCCACACACTTTACCTTGCAGTATCTTCTGTAATAAATGAAATCTGGTCTCATTCCTCATAATGTGACCGAGGTATTGGTGTTTACATTGCTTAATGGTAACTAAAACCTCTTTTTCTTTATTTACTCTTTGAAGAATTCTTTCATTCGTGACTCGGTCCACCCATGAGACTCTCAACATCCTACGATATATCCACATTTCAAAGCTTCTTCCATTCCTCTCGATTTTGCATCTTTCTAATCCATCCTAAACCAGCCGTTCTTTTCAGGTCATCTTTCCATCCTGTTTGGGGCCTTCCTCTGGATCTTTGTCCCAACCATGGCCTCCATTCTTGTATTCTTTTATTCTATCTCTCATCTTGTTGTCTCATTGTCTGACCTTTCCATCTCCATTTCAAACCTGCTACCTGCTCTCTTACGTCTATCACTTTGGTCTTTTGTCTTATACTTTCGTTTCTGATTCTGTCTTGTAATTTTATATTCAGCATCTGGCGTTCTGGCTCTCTGTGTTTTACTCAGTTGGTACATTATTTTCTTAGTCAATGTCCATGTTTGGGCCGCGTAGGTGAGAACCGGTAGAAGGCATTGATCGAATACCACCTTTCTTAGTTTCAGAGGAATTCTTTTATTGGTTAGTATTTTTCTTGTTTGCCAAATGCTGCCCATGCCAGTCTGATTCTTCTCTGTACTTCTGCCATTTGACTTGCTTTTTCACACTTTATTATTTGCCCTAGGTAGATGTATTCTTCTACGTATTCAAGTATTCTGCCCTCTAGATTATTTTCGTTTGTCATAGCCTTTGTCTTATCTCTATTCAGCAGTAGTCCTACCCTCTCTGATTTGTTTTGTAGTTCAGTACTCATTTTCCGTATGTCATCAAAATTATCTGATATTAACACTACATTATCAGCAGAATGCAGATGATTTAACTTTTGTCCATTTATACCGATCCCCTTTTTTTCCCAATCGAGTTCCTTGAAAATTTCTTCTGGTATGCTGCTATTAATAGTTTTGAGCTCATGGAATCTCCTTGACTTACTCCGCGTTTGAAAGGTATAGGTTTTGTGTTTTTCTATCTGTTTCCACTATCATTTGAGCTTTGTTGTAAATTATTCTTATGAGCTGAGTATATCTATAGTCTATTCTGCTGTTATACAAGACTCTTTTGACGGCTCAGCTCTCGATACTATCAAAAGCCTTTTGATAATCTATAAATACCAGGTACAACTTTAGGTTAAATTCTGTTGCTGTCTCTATTAAGGTTCTGATATTTAAGAGATGATCACAAGTACTAAAACTCTTCCTGAAGTCGGCCTGTTCTACCAATTGGTCTAATTCCAACTTGTTTTCCAATCTATTAATTATTATTTTGGTAAACAATTTGTTTATTGTATTTTTGTATTGGACGCTAACTGTCTAACTTAGTCTTATCAGCTGTGTTCCAATTTTCTAGTATATTTGCTTCTTCTAGACATTTATTGAATAAGGGCTTCAGCACCTGTGCCACCAAGTCTCCTCCTTCCTTCATTAATTCTGTTAATACTCAGTCAGGTCCTGGTGTTTTATTGTTTTTCATAGTTTTTAGTGTTGTTAATATTTCTTTATCTGTTATCTGTTGTATTTCTTTTGAGTTTACATTGACTATCTTTTTATTTCGACGTTCTTTGAGAACATTTGGCTGGCAGTTTTTTTTTGTTCATACAAGTTTTGAGAGTAAGTTTGAATCATGTGTGTTATCTTTTCTCGATCTTTCACATCTTTTCCATTTTCATCTTTTAAATTGTGTATTGTAGTTTTTCCTAGGCTTTGTCGGAGTCCTTTAATGTTTTTGTTCTGTTCTACAATTTTTTGCATCTTTATATCTAACTGTTGTGTTTTATCTTATTTAATGTACTTTTTAAGGGTTTTGTTAGTTTCTACAAACTGAATAATATTTCTCTTTCCCTGGGCTAGCAGTCTACGTCTTTCTTCAAACAGTTTTTCCATTGGAGCATAAACTCCATATTTTTGTTTCGTTGATCTTTTTTCTAGCTATTGCCCTCCTGTTTTCACCAAGATATTCGTCAGTGTTTCATTAATTTCGTTTATGTTTTTGTTATCAAGGTCATCGGTTTTAGTTAATTCTTTTCTTATTTCATTTTGGTATTCTGCTTTCTTTACTCTTAAGATGTGTGTATCAATTTTTGGTTTCTTCCTTGTTATGAATTTCTTTCTTTCTATACGTTCATTTATTTCTATTCTTCCTCTGACTATTCTGTGATATTACATCCTTTACTATAATTTTTTTTTTTGATGATAATATGTAGTCCATCTCGTTTTTTGCCACTCCGTTTGGACTTACCCATGTCCCTTTTCTATGTGATTTTTTGTAGTAAAAGGTGTTCACAGCGAATAACTGTTGTTCTAAGAAGTTTATTAACATTCGACCACGTTCGTTCCTTGTATCTAAATCGAATTTACCTATTTTGTTTTCACTGTCCACCTGACCGCCTATCTTGGCGTTAAAATTGCCTATCATCAGTGTATAATTACAACAATCGTGTTCGGTGACACTTCTTATTCCAGTGTAAAATTATGGCTTTTAAATTGGTTAATTAGTGGTAATTACTTCCTATGGTTGTGATAAGTAATTATTTATCTGAAACTAATTATTATTTATTTTAAAACTGACGTTTCACAGTAATCATTTCTTTTGTATGGTATACCTAATCCGAAACTTTATTAACATGATTTTTTCGGAACTATTGTGATCTAGATTTTTATTTAACGGGTTTGTTCGTGCACTACATTCGGTGATCGGTTGTTTGATGGAGCACGTGACAATTAAAAAATTTTATGTACTATACTTTTTTAGTTATAATCGTTTTATTGCATAACGGTATTTTAAATGAATGTAATAATGCAGCATTAGTCTTTTAGTTTTGTTGCCGTATGTCACAATCAAAAGTTTATTTTATGTTACTTAATAATAATTTGTAATTATCCTTTGGAAACTCGACTGTTGTTTCTATTACAAAAATGTCACTTGTATAAAGCGTATCTCAAATCAGGTCTAGCTAATTGCTCGCTTATTTATAATTAGAGCTAAAACATCAATTTAGTAGGCTAAAGTAGTTTTTCCACTTATGAACACGGTAAAAATGCAAGGTGAGTCATGTTGTTCATTGCAACATCCTCTGCACGAAAAGAAACCTATTTTTTTTTTAGTAAAAAATAAAACACAGGCAAACTGTAATTGTTCAAATTATTTGTTTTAATCGATATACTCTTCACTAGCTTCAATACAGTGTTTGATATAAGGGTAGTAGTTACTGTTGCTTGACCCTTCACAATGATCTTGTATCTCTTCCCTTCTATTGCAACAACACCTGTTGAGAAAGCGAACTTGTTGGCTGAACTCTTTGCTTCACATTCTACTGTCGATTTCCAAGGAAAAACACCACCTACTATTCCCATAGTGCAGTCAAGAATGCCCGATATTATCTTAAGACAACGTATCATAAAACGTATTTTAATGAAGCTAGACACCAAAAAAGCTTCTGGCACTGACGGAATACCTGGCATAGTTTTCAAAAACTGTGCGAAGGAACTAACATCAGTTTTCTGTAGATTTTTCAACCTATCCTACAGAAAGCGAATATTTCCTTCCTGCTGGAAATGTGCCACAGTTCAGCCGATAACTAAAAATACAAAAAGACTTTGCCAAATAACTACCAACAAGTCGCACTGCTTTCAATAATATCGAAACTTATGGCAAAGGCTATCAATCAACATTTTCTAAAATATCTTGAAAGATTCAACATTAATAAACACCACCAATATGGCTTTCGTAAACATAGATCAACAGGAAAATCTTCTGACTTATGTAACACATGTTTGGAACAACGCAATTAAACACTTTGGGGAATCTCAAACGGTTGTTCTTGATATATCCAAGACATTCGACCGTGTTTGGCACGATAGATTGTTGATTAAGCTACGCTCTTCAGGTATGTCTGAAAAGTTCTGTTTGTGGCTCTCATGTTTTCCTCAGAGAGCGTTTCTTACGACAGTCGACGGATTTTTTTCTAACACCTTCACTATTAACGTCGGTGTATCCCAAGGCTCCATACTGTCTCCTACTCTCATTCTCATTTACATTAACGATCTGCCCGAAAAGATCGGGAATCCAGTCTACAGCTTTGCAGATGACAGTAGGCTGATGTAGTTTCATTCGCTTTGAACGCTCGGACATAGGTTACTCAGACGAATATCCGCAGACAGCAGGAATTCATTCAACTTGACAAAGACTTGTAAGAAATTCTATCTTGGGGAGACAGTAACCCAGTGGGATTTAACGCTACAAAAACCCAGGCGGCAGTTTTTTTTTTTTTATTACCGTTACTGAACCCGACCTAGTTATGTTGGTGCACTCAATTCCTCTAGCGTCATCACTCAATTTGTTGGGCGTTGATTTGGGAACAAATATTTCCTGTCATGACCATATTGCAAGCATAGCAAGGAGAGCTTCTCAAAAGTTGGGAATATAATTTCGAACTAGAAAGCTTTACGCTCCACAACAACTGTTAATTCTTTACAAAGCTCAAATTCGACCAATGGAATACTACTCCCAAGACCAATGTGAATCGCTTTTTCCGCACACATGTCGCTCCTGTAGCGCTTTAGAGATTTTCCTGCAGCATGTGTGCTAGACCCATGAAAAAAAATATGACGCTGAGAATAGAGAAATAATGCAATGAACTGATTCTGCGGTTAGCTCTTCACGAAACATTCCAGTACTAGGTTGGGAATTTGGAATCTTTGGCGCAATAGTTATCACCACTGTACCAAACACTTCATTTTTGCGCTTGACGTGCGTTCTTCAATAGGAGCGACAATAAAGCTAAATTTACAATCTTAGGTATTTATTCATAGCCTATCAACCTGTATTACTCAAGCGGAACCAATGGAATGGGTAGAACCATTAGTTCCGATCAAGTAACCAGTAGAGAGGACTATAAAAAATTATGTCCTCTGTATTTATTACTTTTAAACTACTTTTACAATTTATAATTTCCCATGCTTTCGTATACGTTTAATAATCTCCCATCAGACACATCTTTAATTAACCTTAGAACATCTAAAGTTACAGTATGATCAGCTTCAATAGCATGCTTTTTGGCAATATTAGACTTTTCTATTCATCCATGCCATTGATTCCGCTTGAGTAATTCAGATGTTAAATATAAATACGTTTGATTGTTAGTTTAGCTTTAGGCAATCATCGCTCCTGCTGGCGCTAACGTACACGCGTCGAGTGCAAAAATAAAGTGCGTTGGTATGGTAGTGATATATACTGAGTAATTCCAATACTAAGAACTTAAAATGACAGCCTTGGTGTTATATCAAAATTTATTTGCCTTCCTCTGACACATTTCGGTCTTTGCGACCATGATTAAAGGCGTCCTAAATGGACCTGATTTAAAAATAAAAAAATTTTCTTCATTTAATTGTAAAATTGATTGCCATATCGAGAATAAAGGTATTTTCGCAGTCTACTTAAGTGTTTCTCACTTGTTTATTGCATTTTTTTAAATTCTATGATTTCCTGATAATTTAATGTGTTTTCTTTTGTGCCCATTATAAACGTTGTCTTGTATCTTC
>CM032446.1:72247059-72312059 GCA_019049505.1 Pachyrhynchus sulphureomaculatus
TATATATATATATATATATATATATATATATGTATATATATATATATATATATACATATATATACATATATATATATATATATATATATATATATATATATATATATATATATATATATATATAACCTGACCATGACTTTAAAACAGATTGTGATCAAAATAATGCTTTAACTAAGTTTCTAAATTACCTACTAAATATCTTCACTTATAAAAATAGGACTCAGGTTCTACAAAATAGATGGCGTGACATGAAAGCAAGATACAGTTTTTAAGTTAAATAATTAAGGTATACTTGAATCGAGGATCAGAAACTGAGAAAGATCAACTGTTTTACTGAATATATGGAGTATTTGTATTTGTTTAAAGAAAACTTATCACACGTATTTTTGCTGAAATTTTCCTTGAAAAACCCGGCCAATGGTTACGAATTAGATAGTGGTTGACTAAGCATGCGCAAGTTTTGAAGTCACGGTACTAATATAACAGGGTTTTAATTGACTACAGTTTTATATACTATTTTCCAATATTTAAATTATTTTGGTACAGTAGCTGCCAAGTCAACTTATCGGGATTAGTAAAGTAGTTTGGAGTGTTTTATAAGTGAGAATCCAAAATATAGTGGCTGATTTATTTTCTAGACTCTGTGGATACGCAGCCAAGAAAAAAAAATCCATTTGTTACTTCTGCTGCTCGGAGTGCTGTCCAAGACCGACTAATTAGTTTGGTGTTCGTACATGGGTTTTTATTTCTGTTTTTTTTTTTCTTCGTGCTGGAACTGGTTGGATAGCACATTGAAAAGTTGTAAACGAACCTGTAAATAGCGTACATCGTCACAATTCTTATTTATTACGTACGGTTATATACTTTTGTCAGTAATTTCCAGCAGTTTTACCCATTAAGTACGTTTGGACAATCTCTTTTTAATTTCATTTTTTTATATATAAATAAGTGCAATAACCTATTAATTTTTTATTTAATCACTGAAGATAAAATATTTCTCCCAACCCACATGAGTACCATTAATACGTTTTTTAATTTGTTTGGTTCCAATCAATTTGAATAATGCACTTATATTATTATCACATTAGAGTCAGATATTGAGGTTAAGACTCAATTTACGCAATGTGGGGTTATTTCTGTTGTAGTATAAGGGTTTTTAGGTATGCCAAGCTACTGCAGGAGCTCACTGAATTATGTTAAATCTATATTTACTTCTTGTAATATATTTCTAGTATCTATTATAAGTTTGCCAGACCACTCATTACCCCCCCTACTTCTCCTTGAAGAGCGTTTATTACTGTCAAATATCAGCATTCAAATGACACTAAATATGACCGGATGCGACTTACACCCTACCTGAGGTATATGACACTAAAGCTATCTAACGAGAAAAGGCCTCAATACTTTTTCCACCACACTTATATATTAATATGTATTAAAACTCTGTATTCGGTTTCTGATAAAAATTAAAATATTGTTGCTAGTAATTATAACAATCACGTGTTCCAGTGGCAAGTTATTATTTTACAGTACTTTCTAATAGCTATAACTAATTTAAAACTGTAATAATTAAAAATAACACTTTATAGAAATAATAAAAGTTAATTTAACTAAGACTGTCCCATTTATCAATCCTTTCGATCTTAAATTTAATTGTAAATTATCTTTTAGAAATCTTAATTTTCTATGGCTTAAATACATAAAAGTTTCACCATTTTATAAATTTGAAATTAGACAGTAAATTTTGTGTATAAAGCATTTAAACATTGTTTGTGTATTCTTTTGAGTATTTTTAAAATTTTTTTTAATCGGTTTTCGCAAAAAGTAAAAATAAATTATATCTTTAATTTACATTGCGTTGTCATGTCGTAACAAAACTATAATAAGAGTAAACAAAAATTTCAATTTTGGATTAAAAATTGTTTATATTCTTTTTTTTTATGGGTCTAGCACACGTGCTGCAAGGACGTCCCTAAAACGCTACAGGAGCGACACGTGTGCGAAAAAGAGATTCACGTTGTTCTTGAATAGCTGTGTAAATTGTACTCGGTGGGCAAATTATTCCAAAGGGATGATGTTCTCCATATAAAAGACTACATGAAAAGCGTTGTACGAGGAGTAACAAGCTGAACCTCATACGGATGTGAAGTATTAGCGCGACGTGTATTTCTAATATGCACCGCTCTGGGAGGAATTAAGCGGGCTACATCCTTCGAACACTTTCCTGAAAATGCTTGAAGAATAGGCTCAAGTTGCCAACCGTTCTTCGATGTTCCAGCGAATCAAGAAACATCGGAGCAGTATTCCATAGTTGGTCGAATTTGAGCTTTGTAAAGAATTAACAGTTGTTATAGAGTGTAAAGCTTTCTGGTTCGAAATAATATTCTCAACTTTTGAGAAGCTCTCCTTGCTATGCCTGCGACATGTTCATGCCAGGACATATTTCTCCCAAATTAACGCCCAAGAAATTGAGTGTCGATATTAGAGGAAACGGAGTGCCCCACCATAACTACGTCGGGTTCAGCAACGTTAACTTTTTTAGAAAAAACTGTCGCCTGGGTTTTTGTACCGTTAAATTCCACTTGGTTACTGTCACCCCAAAATAGAATTTCTTCAGGTCTTTGTTAAGTTGAACGACTTCCCGCTGTCTGCGGATATTCACCTGAGTAGCCGATATCCGAGCGTTCAAAGTGAATGAAGCAAAAAATTGGCCAAATACTTCCTTCTTCTATCTAAAAATCAAATATAGTTGAATTCTGTAACGTGCTGTCTTTAAACTGAAATTCAAATTATTAATTAGTACATATATATATATATATTATATATATATATATATATATATATATTATATATATATATATATATATATTACATATACATATATATATATCGCATTTTTTGAGCGGTATGAACGCTGGCGTTATCATGCAGCAGAATCCCATTTTGTGAGAGAAAACTCTGGCGTTTTGTTCTTATGACGGGTTTTACTTTGTATTGAAGCATTTTTGTATAGTACTCACTGTTCACAGCACGTTAATCTCCTAAATATTTACAATAAATTAAGCCTTGAGAGTCCAAAAACAACACTTTGCCGGCAGACCCGTAGGTTTTGAATTTTTTCTTTGCCATTTCGATTCAGGTTCAAAAGGATGAATCTACGTTTCATAACAGATTAGATTAGTATACAATCTAGAAAGTTATTACCTTCTGATAAAAACTATCATTTGACTTTATAATAACAATGTCTTTATGGTCCTGAGTCAGCTGTTTTGGAACCCATCTCGAACATGTTTGGCGATAGTCTAGCTTATCATGAATGATGGAGTTCTCGGTTTCAGTACTGACATTTACATTTCAGCAATTGTTGCAATTTTTATACCCCTGTCATCCTTGATAAGGTCATTTCTTCAGTTTTGTAGTCTATTGGTCGAAACTTCAACTGGTCTTTCCGAACGATGAATCTCGGCGACATTTGTTCTGCCTAAATTAATCTGTTCAGTCCACTTCTTGCAGCTTAAATACTTTTCATCATACTGTTCTATCATTCTCGAGTACGTTTCGAGCCGTTTCACACCTTCGTTGCTTTTCCGCCGGTCGCGTTTCGAGTTTAACAGACATTTTGAAATAAGCAAATTAGGTTATGTTTGATATTTTTTAGACAGCGGACTGAATCCATTGCCAAGATTTCCAACTCGACCCTCAGAAAATTTAATTTAAAGATATTTAGTAGTTTGTGTGGCTGGTTAATTATTGCACGTCCCATACATATTCGAAATCATATTAATATAGTATGGGGAACTTCTCTCCTAAATGTTACTTGAACTTCCAACTGGTTTCATTATTGTTTTTTTTTATGTTTCTTCCATGCCGTTTTTTTCATTGTTTGTTTTTTATTCTTTTTAAATTTATAGCTAGATCGTTCTCTTAACTTAGTAAGTTTAGTCAACAACAGGTTTTTAACGAGTTTTTAGTATATATGTAGACAGAAGAAAAGATAAACAGAACATTAAAAATCAGTTAACCAATTTCGGAGGTTACGAAAACCGGTCGTAGGCAAAAACCTCTTGCCTCGGATTATGGTGAGAACTAGCCATTTAGGACGCACCTAAATTTTATTACTTTTTTTTTAAAACTGCTAGAAAACGGTTAAAAAAATTAAAGGAAGCTTAACATTATTTTTTTAGGCATATTGGCCTTTATTTTAACTCATTTTTAGTTTTTAGTGTTCCGTACGGAACACTTATAAGATCACTTCGGTGTCTGTCTGTCTGTCTGTTGTTATTAATGTAAAATTTATAAATATGATATACTATGTCACCATATCCATACACTAAAAATAAGTGTGTCTTAATTACTGCCACAACCGACTACTTTAGTTCCTACCAATTAGTCTTATACTGCTGTTTTGCCTGTCGAGTTTTATAACCAAAGTATTATTTTTTATAAAAAACCCCAATTTCTCATATAAAGTTATCAATAATAGTAGTTCTAATATATAGAGAATTCCATTAATAACCGGTCAAGTGCAAGTTGAACTTGCGCAATTAGTGTTCCGTACGTTGATTGCTTTTCAAATAAAAAATTTTGTTACAGAGGTATAAAATGATCACTGACTTAACAAAACACACCCCAAATGAGTTTTCAACAAAGTTTGTTTCCAATCTTTACTGAAATCTGATTACCTTGAAATTTTTGTTTTTTTTTATATACCAGATAAATTATTAAAGGTAATGCACTCGTGATAATTTTCGTTCAATTTACATCCCGTGGAGAATATTCCAGAATTTTTTCAAAATTTTTTGATAATTACTTTTCGAGATAAGGCAGCGATTTTTCGCGATATTTTTAAAATAATACAAAGAAAAGTGTGCGCAAGTATTACATTAATATATATATATATATTATATATATATATATATATATATATATATATATATATATATTTTTACTCGTGTTTTCACAAGCTTTCATTTGACACCACACTCGATTACCTAGCAAAAAAATTTTTTTTCTCACTTCCGATTTCACCCCCCAAAACTAACCCCTTAAGTCCAAATTTAACTTTCAAAACTACATGGCTCTGATGAGGCCATCAATTCCTATATTAGTGCCAAATTTCAACTTTCTATGACAAATAGTTTCGGAGAAAATCGGGTGTGACACACGGGCAGACAGACGGACAGACAACGAAGTGATCTTATAAGTGTTCCGTACGGAACACTAAAAATAGGGAGTTTGTCGTCTATTCGGGTTTTAACACATTCAATGCTCATGACACGGATCCGTGTCACCTCCCACATGTAGTCACATGCGCATGACACGGATCCGGGTCGCGCGTATTTGTAAACTCAGGTTGGCAGTATATCACAAGCACCCTTTCAAAGCAGTTGTACGCTTGTTAGCATATAGCCAAAGCATAGAAAATTTGTATTTTTCGGGCCGTTTCTGTATAGGATTTTCGTAACAGCTGATATTAGAACAAAATAGAGGATAGTGTTGCAGGGCCTTCGGAGCCGAAAAAAAAGAAATTTACTGTTAAAAACCCTGGTAAATTGACTGAAGATGAGCTTCAGGCAGCATTATATGAATCATTTAGCGACTTTGATACTGATGAAGCTTCGGATTGGATTCCTAGTGACGACAATCATGATGAGAGTTTTAGCACATCCGACTCGGGTAAGGGTGTTTATTATGTTTTTTTTTTGTACTCGGAAGGCAAGAAAATTATTTTGATTCCAGATGATGGTGTATCTTTAATAAATTTGACAAGAATTAATGTGGCCAATGACCAAGCATCAAATAATGAAGTGCCTGACGCAGATAATATTTCTTTTTTATGGGATAACAATTCAAATGGAATGTGCAACTTTCCATTTTCTAGAAGAAATGAACTTCTTGTTCCTTTACCAGGTGACAAACCAATCGATTATTTTCGTCTTCTGCTCGACGATGATTTCCTGAACCTGATAGTGGAGCAAACCAATATTTATGCCCAAGAAGTATTTTGTCAGCCAGGTATATCTGAGAAATCTAGAATTGTTCGATGGAAACCATTATCGGCAGTGGAATTACTTACATTTTTGGGTCTGGTATTACACAGGGACGATAAAATTGAACAAAATTCAAGACTACTGGAAAGTGCATCCACTGTTCAATTTTAAATGTTTTTCGAGTCATATGAGTCGTGACAGGTTCCTCCTCATTATGCGATGTTTGCATTTTGCGAAGAATCCTATTGAGGGTCAAACTACAGATGATCGATTATATAAGGTATCACCCATTCTGAATTTTTTCAATCAAAAGATGGCTGAAGTTTACTACCCAGGAAAACAACTATCGCTGGATGAGTCCATGGTTTTATGGAGGGGCCGCTTGTTATTTAGGCAATATATAAAAAACAAGCGGTATAAATACGGTATGAAGCTCTACATGCTTTCTGAACCAAATGGCATCGTTGTAAATATAGCTGTGTACACTGGAGTACTAGATAGTAAAGGAGGAAAAGGGCATGCGGCAAACGTTGTGTTGCATCTGATGGAAGGCAAACTGAATTGTGGTCACTCCCTTTTCATGGACAACTTTTACAACAGTTGTGGTTTAGCAGAAACTTTACTGAAAAAACAGACTTATTGTACTGGAACACTTCGTGCCGACCGAAAATATAATCCAAAGGAAGTTGTTAAAGCAAAACTGGAAAAAGGAGAGACTGTAACCAAATATTCAAAGAAAATAATGGTGGGAAAGTGGAAAGACAGGAGGGATGTTCTTTATATATCAACGGAGTTTGAAAATGAAATGGTTGAATATACAGATAAAAGAAATAGAACACGATTAAAGCCTTTGCCTATCCTTGAATATAACGAGTACATGGGAGGGGTTGACAGACAGGATCAAATGACCTCGTATTATCCATGTGAAAGGAAGACGCTTCGGTGGTACAAGAAATTAGGTCTTCATATTATCCAACTAATGCTTTTGAATGCGTATTATTTTGCATGGAAAATATTCTTCACAACAAAAAATGTCATTATATCATTTCCGGCTGGCGGTTATAGAGGAAACTGTTGGGAATAGAAAAAAAAGCTACTCTGGATTCCAAAGCAACAACAGTTGTTTCCCACCACCCAACAAAAATTCCTGACGTTTCTACTAAAAACGAAACCAAGAGAAAAAGGTGTAGGGTATGCTCGCAAAATAAGATTAGAAAAAGCACTATATATCACTGCGAGAAATGTCCTGATATGCCTGGTTTATGCCCAGGAAATTGTTTTGTAATATACCATGCCAAATAATGCTTTCTGTCTTACGAATAAATATTTTTTCTGTTCGTTTTGCCTTTTTCATGTATTTTATGTTCGATATACTTATTTTATTTCTTTCAATATATTTGTATTCTGCAATTCTTTTTTTTTATGAAACATAATGTAATTTTAATTTTTTTTTTCGCATGCAAGAAGAGAAGAACATTTTGAACGTACTGACACGGATCCGTGTCAGTCAGTAAAAAACAAAAATGTTTGCTATATGCTCATGACACGGATCCGTGTCACGCATACAAAGTTCAACGAACACTCGGTATATGTCGGTAAAAATAGTGAAATTATATTTATAACAAGGTAATAAGAAAAAAATATTAAAAAAATAAAATAGCACCCAGGTTCAGTAAGCTTATAAAAATCCGCAGCCAATGTGTTAATCGGAACTATTTTCAGTAAAAAAATCTGAAATCTTTTTAGGCAAATTTTCTGCCCTTATCCTGCAAATACAGCTTAAAGACCAATAAAAAGAAATATCAAGAACTCAATGAAATACAAAAGATAAATAAAATCACCTTTACAGAAAACACATCGTAGTGTGTTGACAACACAGTTTTAAAAAACCTCTAAAAAAATTATTCATACCCATATTCTTAAAAAAAAAAACCGTCCAAGTGCAGGTCGGACTTGCCCAATTAATGTTCCGTACGATGACTGCTTTTAAAATAAAAAATTTCGTTACCATAAATGAGTTTTCAATAAAGTTTGTTTCTGATCTTTGTTGAACACTTATGATCTTGAAATGTTTGGTTTTTTTTGTATACCAGATAAATTATCATAGATAATGCACTCGTGATAATTTTTGTTCAATCTCTCCTTGCTGAGAATATCTCACAATTTTTTGAAGATTTTTTGTTCAGTACTTTTTGAGATAAGGCAATTTTTGGCAATTTTTTAAAAATAATACAAAGAAAAGTGTTCGCAAATATTACATCATATATATTTTTGAAGTGTGCTTTTACAAACTTTCATTTGACATCCCACTTGATGACCTGGAAAAATTGGGATTCTACCACCTCAAACTAACCCCTTAAGTCAAAATTTAACTTCCAAAACTACAAAACTCTGGTAAGCCATCAGTTTCTATATTTTTGTTAAATTTCAACTTTTTAGTCAAATAGTTTCAGAGAAAATCGAATGTGACAGACGGACAGAAGTGATCTTATAAATGTTCCGTACGGAACAGTAATAAGATGTACAAACAATACAGAAGTATTATAATGATAAATTATCAATGCTATTCTTTATCTATAGGACATTCTAATAAAGACAAATAAAAAAATATATTTTTTAAGGATTATAATTTAAATTACAAAAGTAGGTAATCTAGAATTAATTGATCAAGATTAAGATAGTGTGTGCGAGTGTATTTTGATTAGAGATCTGTGATCAATTATAGCTGTATAATATAAGCTAACATTTATTATTTTGGGGAATAGACTGAAAGCGTTCACGATAAACGGCACAAATATGCGCTTGAACGCATTTCGAAAGTTAATTTAAGTTGATACCGTTTTATTTAATATTGTAAGTGATTTTTTACATTCCAGGGATTTAGTTGTACATATCCATCTTTAATTTCAATTCTTTTACCATTAAAAAGAAAAAAGAAAAGCTTAATTAACTGCCCAGAACATAAGCGAGTAGCTTTTCCGAATTTACACATGACGTAAATTGTGCTTGCATGCATATGCGCATAAGGTAAAATTTTTTTGGTGAGAACTTTTCCCAAATGGACAACTGCGCCTATTTTTGTACAACTTTAAGGGTATGTTAAAAATGACGTAGTATTTACTCTTTGGAGACAAAAAAATTATATTATTGAATTTGTTTTTTTTTTTGGTGCAGAATTATCTAAAAAATCACTCTGCAGTTGTGAAAAGCAAGCGGGTTTTAAGGCATCTATGATAATATTTACGATGTAAAATTGCCCCTATTTTAGGAACAACCATGATTTAAAATGTAATTTGCCAGTCATTCTGAATATTTATGTTACAACTGTAACATTTTTATTTCATTTTTAGTGTTCCGTACGAAACACTTATAAGATCACTTCGGTGTCTGTCCGTCTGTCACACCCGATTTTCTCTAAAACTATTTGACATAGAAAGTTAAAATTTGGCACTAATATAGGAATCGATGGCCCCATCAGAGCCGCGTAGTTTTGAAAGTTAAATTTTGACTTAAGGGGTTAGTTTTGGGGGGCGAAATCGAAAGTAATTTTTTTTTTACCTGGTCATCGAGTAGGGTGTCAAATGAAAGCTTGCAAAAATACGAGTTCAAAAACATATATGCGCACTTGTGTATACTTTTCTTGGTATTATTTTTAAAAAATTGCAAAAATCGCTGCCTCCCCCCCTATCTCGAAAAGTACTGACCAAAAAGTTTTGAAAAAATTCCAGAATATTCTCCACACGGTATAGATTGAACGAAAATTATGACGAGTGCATTATCTCCGATAATTTATCTGGTATATATATATATATATATATATATATATATAAATAAAAAAATTCAGGGTATTAGTTTTTAATAAAGATCGTAAACAAACTTTGTTGAAAATTCATTTAGGGTAACATTTTTTTTTATTTTAAAAGCATTCACCGTACGGAGCACTAATATCGCAAGTCAAGTTAATTTACCAAAATTCAAATTAAATTTCTCAACCGACCATCATATTTAGGCGTCCCTGTATATTTTATCTTTAGTACCTCCTTATAAAGATATCAAGTACTATAACCCAGGAAAAGTAATATGCCAACCTAAAACACTCTGTATATATAGTTTATAATTTAATTAGAAAAGTGACGTAAAAGAACTCTTTTAAAAACAAAATATTTTCAGTCATGCTTAACATCTGCTTTTTCTGTTAAGGTCATTATTTATTTAAGATTATTTCAAATCTTGTTTAATTAATCCTATAATATATTTGAGTGTCATCTGCAAAGCCATTATGCTATGTACAGGGTTACAAGTTGTGCAAATCACTTCAGAAACACAAGTAACTAATGATTTTTATTGACGTTTTTAAAAATTACATGATTACCACGGTCTTTCTTTTTGTTTTAGTAAAAGTATCGTCATTGAAATACATGAGCAGCTAAAATCGTTGCAATCATGAAAAATAACAAGGTTTTTTTTTAATTATCAACCTTTTATGGTTTCATAAAACTCAAAATGCATTTAACACGAATTTTGATGTTAAAATTAGATTCTTTTCATTAAGATAATTTATGACTGGGTCATTAAAAATTTAGTATTTAAACATGATTTACTTAAATAAAAGTAAAATATATTGTTAATTTATTAGTGGTGCTATTGTTCTCCAAAAGAGTCTCAGATGAGAAAATTTTTAAGCGAATGTCATTAGATTCTTAAACATGTTTTAAACTTGATATCTTTCCTGGTTTCAATAGATGGTAAGACCTTCAGATGGCTAGTTGTAGATGATACTGTGTTTTCTTTATTTCGAATATGCCAAACCAAATTTTAACATACAGTGCCGTCAAAAGTAAGGGAAATTTTTTTATCACTGGTGTCATTTGATATTCAATTTTGAAATTAGTTCTTGCTGCAATAAAGATGAAAAATGACCTACTTATCAATCAGTCAATTTATATAAATATATAAAATTTAGGAAGTTAAATGTAACTTTTAATTTTTACTAGGGATGAACGATAATATATTTTGCCTATCGATAGACTATAAAATAACTCATCTATTAATAATTTTACCTTATGGATATATTCATATATCGATATATTCATATATCGATAATTATTGATATACTGATTTATGGAAATGTCGTTCACTATCGATACTTTAATAACTATCGATAAATCGATTCCATGAAAAAGCCTCTACTTCTAAAAAATAGATTTACGATCTTATAAAAATGATAACGCGAGGATGAATATATATATATATATATATATATATATATATATATATATATATATATATATATATATATTTATATATATATATATATATATATATATATATATATATATATATATATATATATATATATATATATATATATATATATATATATATATATATATATATATATATATATATATATATATATATATATATATATATATATATATATATATATATATATATATATATATATATATATATATATATATATATATATATATATATATATATATATATATATATATATATATATATATATATATATATATATATATATATATATATATATATATATATATATATATATATATATATAATATATATATATATATATATATATATATATATATATATATATATATATATATATATATATATATATATATATATATATAATATATATATATATATATATATATATATATATATATATATATATATATATATATATATATTATATATATATATATATATATATATATATATATATATATATATATATATATATATATATATAAATATACATATATATATATATATATATATATATATATATATATATATATATATATATATATATATATATATCTATATTAATAACTATCGATACTTTATGATTATCGATATATCAGTAACTATGGATATATTTATTAGCTATATTGATGACTGTCGATATGTCGATAACTATCGATATATTGATAGTACAGGTATATTGATATTTTTTTAATTCATCTATTGTTATATATTTATAACAATTGATACATTGAAAATAATTCCCATCATTAATTTTTTACCTATTTTTTAAAGGCAAATGCAAAATTTCTAAACAATAGAAAACTTTCTAACCTTAAGGAAAATATTTTTGTCGCCTCACCAACTGGTACAGTTGAGCTAATGTCAATAAATTATCACATAAAATAAATCAGAATCACTTATTACCAGAATGTGGAATGTCCTCTTACTGATTTTTACGATATTTTGGTAAATTAAATAGATATATATTTATTAAAAATAATAATGACTGAATTTGTCATCCGTGGTAATTAAATGTTGGATTAATAAATTTTATTTTTTGGTCTATTTTGAAAAAGTTCAAAAATTAGCTAGATATATAAATCAGTCCGATAATATTTTTATTTATTTCATTAATTTAACACTGACAAACTAATTTGGATTTAATTTATAGTATCAATTTTGAAATTACGGCAACTTTGTATCAAATATAACAGAATTTTGAGGATATATATATATATATATATATATATATATATATATATATATATATATATATATATATATATATATATATATATATATATAAATCATATTAAGGGGTTACTTTAAAAAAAAATCGATTTTTTTTTTTGGTTAGATTTATTATTTATACTTTTAAGAATATTTTAAGCTTTACAAAATATAACTGCAGATTGAAGGTAATATAAAAAAAATTATAGACTTTTTAGAAGCGGACGCAGTACTTTATTTTCTTTCGCGTTTTTCTCGAAACTACTTTTTTTAAAGTCGTACACAAAATATCTCGAGATTTATTGAACCGATGTTGATAAAATTTATACCACATATCCTTTATAATATCTTATCTCGAAGTTGACGTACGATTTTTTTTAATTGGTTGCACCGTTCATTTTTTTATTAATTTTTAAAGCTCAAAATTTTTGTGAAAAATCCGAGTTTATTTTCGAACGGGTGTCAAATTTTTTAAAATTTTTTCCACGTGTAGCCACTTAGCTATAACCTTTCTTAACAATGAAAATGATTTGTTGAGTTTTTAGACAATTCCTGGCTGAGAAAAAAATTCCACCGGTGGCAAGGATTTTCAAAAGAGGGTCCTACCAGATGGTTCTTATCTCCGGTTTTTTAAAAATGTTTTAAAATATTTTTTTTAAAACTTGTTAAAATTATAATTAAAATTATAACGTATTACTGAAAATAAAATAGTTTCGTCAAAAAAAAATTTTTACTATGCCAAGGTGGCGTAACTCCTTCATAATAATATTTATTCTATATTTATTTGAAAAAAAAAACAGTATCAAGAAATTAAAAATTACAAAGAATTATTTTGAACAATATAAAAACAACCTAAATTAGTAAAAATTATTAAAATCTTCTTAACTTAAGATTTATGAATTTAATATCTCTTAGAAGAACTCGTACGTAGTTCGAGATAAAGGAATCCATTTATTTTTTAGATATAAACAAAAAATAAACTAAAACATTAATCCCAAGAAACCCAGTTAGAACATGAACTAACCTAAACTAAAATAAAATTAACACCAGTGCCGAAAAAATGGACATAATTATGAGATTTTGATGTAGCCACGATAATTTAAATTAAGTGTGTGGACGTTAGTTCTGTAGTAAATTTTAACTCTTAGACATGAAGGGCGATTAAAGAGTATTACTGAATGAAATGACTGCATGCAATTTTCTGCGATTTTTCATAGAAAACTTGTAAGAAATATGATCATTCCGACGAATACTATATATATAAATCTTAAACAGGACTTTCAGATGCGTTGAATTCTATCTTTATCTTCTTTATTAATAAAGAGACCGTAAACAGAATCAGAAAAACTGAATTGACTAAGAACTAGGGAATCCGCTAGCTTTATTTTCTGAGATTTAGATACGAGGTGTCTATGTGGAAATAATCTCTTTATATTTGCATAGGCAGCTTGAATACATTTATTTATATTTGGTTTAAATCTTGAGATGTTATCAATAAATAATCGTAAATATCTAGAAGGTTCAGAGGGTGAACCTTCATCTGCATCTGATTTTTATTTTAATATTGTGTTGGTGATGCATTTATTTATAGGTTATGTTTCTCGGAAAATTCTACTAGCCGACGCAAATCTTCATTAATTTTTTCTTGGACAGCATGTAATTCTTGCAGGAAAAACGACATATACAATTGTGTGTGATCTGCGTATAAGTGGACCTTCAAATATTTAAGACAATTAGTAACGTTTCAGGTATATATACAAAATAAGAGCGACCGAAGTATTGACCCTTCGAGCACACCATAAGTTTGGGTTCACGCATACTTTTGCTTGTCTCCACGTACGGCAGTCTATTTATTAAATAAGTACTCATTGATGATGACGATTGCATAGTTTCCAAATCCAATAAACCATAAGACGGAGTTAAGCAAGTTGTGATGTAATCTGTCAAATGCTTTGCTATAATCTATTAAAAACTCAAAGCAGTAATCTCATCTCTATTCTGACGTAATTGTGGAACACTATTAGATCCTACTGCTAATATCCGATACTGGATTTTTATAAAGGAATAGAGTTTTCTGTGAATTGCTTCCTGGCCTTATTGAGTTCTTTACAGCTCTACCGATGCGACTACTGAAGGAGCAAAACTGAAATATAATCTATCAAGTAAGAATATTTCTACGATAACTCATTTTTGGTAGATTCGATTCTAACAAAAAATTGGTATACATCTGTGACGTATTTTAATAAAAGTATCAGTCGATTCCGAACTTTCGTCGAAATCATGTAAAATCCAAAATTCAGGCAGTCTTTCTTTGTTCCATATAAAGGGGCTTAAAGCGACACATTCCGCGACTGCTAAATATATTAAAAAGTCGGTATCGTTTGTAAAAAAGTGGGGAAACCGTTTTAACGAGGCGAAAAATCTCGACGACTTGGCAAAACGTGGCTAGGCAAGCAAAGTCACTCCGAAAGTCGAAGAACGAATCGTGTCTTTGTTTTCACGGGACCCGAAATTGACGCTGCATCAAGGAGCGGCAAAATTAGGAAAATTGGGTTTGAATGTGTCCCATGAAACCATTCGACAATATCTTCCTACTCATAATGTCAAGCACGTTGGAGAAACCTTTGTTGGGCGAAAATCACATCGCAAGGCGGCTCGCTTGGGCCCACGATAAGATACTAGAGTGGCTCTCACAATCGCCGGACGCCAACTCTATTGAAAACGTTTGGTCTCTTGACTCTGAGGATTTTGACTCGGTTGTCTCGCGAGATTCGAAAAATTTGGAGATCATTGCCGTAGTATGCAGAAAATCTCGCCGACAGCAGGCCTCAAAGAACTCAGGCAAGATGCGATTGGACAACTTACCAAGGTAATTGTGCCGTTGTTAGCACACTAAAGAATACATTAATGGAAAAAAATGTTGTTGAAACTCATTTTTTTCAAGAATACGTGTGGTCACGTTTTTACTTGACAGACTGTAAGACAGCCATGATCACGAATAGGATTAACTGAGAAAGAAGGGATCCTTGATCCATTATATTCTCGTACGAATCCTGCTTGTCTTCAATAATTGCAAATCTCGATGAGTAAATTAACCTTGTATACACCAACTTATTTTTATAGAAATATTTTATTATCCAACTATTATAAATCTTTAACTCCAAACCCACAAGTTAGTATTAAATCATACATCAAAAATATCCACGAAATCATTAATATTGTGAGCTTGATTTTGGGTTTCATTCATTCGAGTCTATCATCATACTCATTAATATACCGCTATATCCACCAGGTAGGTCAGTGGGATTTTTCAGCAATATTAACGACTTTTTTATGGTTCTCGAAAGATATATTTTGGAAGACGATAAAAAGTTCACACTATTAAACTTGTAATCAAGTTATTTTTTGTTGAAAAGCAGTAACGTTAACTTTTTTTACTATAAATAGGTTATTAGCTTTGTTATTGCAATATGCTGCTTCGAAATATTTAATATATTACATTATAGTACCCACTAAAAATGTAAATTTTACATTAACAGATCTTCGCAGAGGTAAATAATAATAATCGGTGCCGCTGTAACGTGCAGTCTACCAAAAAATGTGAGATCTACCCTGCTATAACATTACCATACAATAATAATTGTTAAGATGGACAATTTGTTGTTAATTATGATTTTATTACAAATATATTTACAAATAATATATATAAACAGAGGCAATATCCTTTAAAAAGCTGACAAATTGGTCGTCTTCATTCTTCCTTAATATCTTTCAGGATAAATGGTCCAGTTGTGTTTGAAGATGGTTTAATGGTACTCTCCTCGTTTTCTTTAAGTTATAAATTTTGACATCTAGTCCAATACCTTGTCTATGAGCTCCTGTAAGCGGATCAACACAGTTTTGCTGGTGATTAACGGTTTGATGGTCGAAACCTCACCTGCCAAGGTTCCTATACGCTAGACACTCGTCTGAATGAATAACAGATTGAAATTGAACCTCTCTTTCTATAACTGGCATTAATGTGTTTTCATTTCTCTTTTCCACAATAAATACCGTACTTCTCGTTTTGTCTTCAAACCAAAAACCCACGATCCATCTACCATGGTTTCGATTGTTTTGCACCGATGCATCGCCATCTTCAGATTCAGGTTGTTGATCATCTTGTAATAGTCTTCCCCTGTTCTGTTTTCCGCGACCCGCGATGCGCGCTTCATTAATTTGTAGAGGATCGTCGTTGCTGCCGCTTAATTGTTCTCTGCGATTGACCGACACAGTCGAGGAGCGCGATTCACGCACATCAATTCCAAAATATGACATAAGGTAAATTACAATGTAACTTGCCGTTCAAATTCGTGTTGTTTAGCAGCTTTTCCTAGAACAACGTAAAACTGGACGAAATGCGGCTTCACGATCGCGTTTCCTTTTTGTTTGCATTTCCGCACCACACCTATCACAGACGATATTTTCGTTTTTCCTAGAACAACGTAAAACTGGACGAAATGTGGCGGCTTCACGATCGCGTTTTCCTTTTTCTTTGCATTTCCGCACCACACCTATCACAGACGATATTTTCGTCATTTTGCATAAGTAGAATATGCGTTTGCAAAAAAGTCACGGCTGTATTGTCGTTAAAAGTGATATTAATATAAAAAACTCGCAAAATACGGCTTCTTTTGAAATATACGTATTAGCAACTTGTTATTGTCATTAATAACGAAACTTACCCTATTATTGTATTGCTTTGCTTAAAAATGTATTTATTGCAAGTAGACCGCACGCACACACAATTAAGATTGGCAGGTAGACCGCACACTACAGTGGCACCCCATAATCTTAGTGTTTTATTTGCCAATATGTACAATACTGAAACACACATAAAAAAAATATCTACATATACACCTACACAAAAGGCAAAAAGGAGGTTAAAAATCAATTTTAAAACGATTCTGGTTTAACCTTCTTAGAAAACTAAAATAAGTCATTCTATTATTGTTTTGCTGGTTACCATTACACCCGGTATGCCCAAAAACTAAAAATAGAAACATTTATTTTTCCTCATAAAAACACAGTTTGAGGTCACTATGTATGTCCCTTAGAACTTAGCTAGAACTTTTCAAATTGATATTTAATTACTGTAACTGACAAGGTTTTAAAATGTTCAGGAATAATGGTTTCTTGTTCTTGTGGTTCAGTCTCCTATCGGAGGTTGGAGATCATTAGTGCTATTCCGACTTTATTCACCGTTATCCTAAATAGTTCTGTAGAACTACAGCCACACTACTCCCTCAAATTCCGTAACGAGGATACTATTCTCCTTCCTACACTTCTCTTTTCCTTTATCTTTCCTCACATAATAAGTCTCAGCATCGAATATTTCTCCCCTTTCATCACATGACCAAAGTTTTCGAGTTTTTTTTGATATACCGTATTTAAAATTTTACATTCCTTTCCGGTGGTTTAGAAGATGCCAAATCTATATGCAGAGTCAGCTTAAAGCTTTAATATCAAAGGTTAAAACAAAATAAAGAACATAAGCCATAACATGCATACTAGCTCAACACCTTCTTTTTGTAATCGCTGTCATTTTCTACAGGATGTTTTCATGTTTCAGAAAGCCAAAATTCTCACTGTAAATTTTAGTTTGAGACCTCCTTGCTATACAAAATCCATGACAACAATTTATTGTTGAAAATTTATCAAATAACTCGCCAAGGTGTGTTAGGAGTCTTTGATATAAAATTAGGTTCCCTGGTTATAACCATCAAATATAATGCGGGTATGGAGACATTCTCAATTATCTCCACATATTAGAACTAACAGTTATTGTGAGGCCTATATCATCCTCAAAGAAGTACAGGCATTATATTATATGCCGACATTTCGGCTCAAGCAGAATGTAATGCATTAGTTTCGAACTCTAATTACACAAGCAGTGCTGTTCATTGGCGTGGCCGTTAAAGTTGAAATATTTCTCATCCGAGAATAAGATGTTGATAAATGTTGAAAAGCGTTCAAGCAACTCCCTTCCAGTGAAACGTAACAACAAAATTTCTAAGGACCAAGGATTACGCTCTATTTTTGCAGCTTGAATCCTCCCACCTGTTTCATTCGTGTAACAAGCACAACAAATTTGAACTTATTATGGGAAACCCTGTAGTATAAAACATATAAAAAAGTTCTTTCAGCGCACTATTTACGGACAAAACACATAACTCATTAAATACGCGAGGAGACTTCTTATGATCTTAAATTTTTAGGCCAAATACAACCTACATTTTTAGCAATGTAAACATGTTAACTTACACCATTATTGTTAATACGAGGGGTGGTTATAACATTACCGAACTGAATTTATAAAACTTTTTATTTTTGGACTTTAACATTAAAACCCTAATCCTCTTCAAGATACACTCCTTTTCGGTCCCTACATCGCTCCATACGAATTTTCCACTGTTGAAGGCAATGCTGCAGCTGGTCTTCGGACAGGTTCATCACGGCCTCCATCGCTTTGTTTTTCATTACGTCAATGGGGTCAAAACGAGTTCCTTCCAACACACGCTTCGCTTTGGAAAACAAAAAAAGTCCAATAGAGCAAGGTCAGGGGAGGAGGGTGGATACTCCAACACGATTGAAAGAGCATCGCACATTGATGCGTTGTCGTGATGGGAGATCCAAAACCGACTCTTCCACATTTCAGGTCTACTCCTTCTCTACTATTTTTGAAACATTTTACCCACTCGAAAACTTAAATTCCTGAGCAATCATCACCATACACTGTTCGCCGCAAACTTAATATTTCTGAAACAGACTTTCCAGGTTAAACGAGAAGTTTCTCGTTAACTCATTGCTCAACATTGACACTAAATATTTTTCCGACGGAGAGAAAATGCACAATCCGATTTAAAATAGCGCTACACCAGAACTAGACGTTCCACGGTCATCAAAATCGCGGAATAGGTAGAGGAGGTATTCAAGTTTAACGTCTCAGTATTGCCAACGGCAACAAATTTTATATAATATCGGAGACCCAAAATCAGTCCGGCTATTTTCTAACCACCTCTCGTATATATGCAAAATGTATTTGTTATCGAGATTTCTTGTATCGATCTACTATTTTTTTTTTGTTAAAGCGTCTTGCCCTACAAGACAAAAACCAAACAAGATCAAGCAAAAACAAGACGATATCTTCAGGACTAAATCAAATAAAAATTCCTTATAACAGCTGCACACCAAAATTAAAAAAAAAAAAAAACGGATTCCTTGTTCGTCTGAGAGTGGTAACCCGAATTCGCATAAAAACTAGCCTATAATATTCTAATTATAAGGTGTTACTAGAAATGATCTATATAATAAGCTACATTTGACATGAAATACCAACACGTTTTGGGCTTGGTCTTAAATTTGTTTTGTTTAAAAACTCATCTTTCATTATAATACCGCTATAAATGCCTAAATATTAAGGTAGTAGGTCAATGGAATTTATGTAACATTAACTGTATCAAAACCATGAAAATTATTAATTGGTATATCATAATATATAGAATTGTACAAATTTGCATAAGAAAACATATGGTCGTGCATATACTAATCAGCTAGCATAATTAAGATAACGGTATTTATTTTCCACGTAACTTTGGAACCACGAAATAGAATATTATGGAGAGTATTACGGTATGTACTGTCTGTCAAGGAAGAACGTGACTGCTCGTATTCTTGAAAAAATGTTTTTCGAGAAAAATGTTTTACCAACAATGAATTCTTTGGCATAATAACAACCTTAGTAAGTTATCCAATTGCCTCCAGCATCAATAATCGCCTGACATCTTCCAGGCATGCCGCTGACGAGATTTTCTACATACTCTGGAAATTTGAGCTCTCTGAGCTTTCTCTTTACTAGGGACCAACCATTTTCAATAGGGTTTGAGTCCGGCGATTATGAGGGCTACTCTAGTATATTATGATGGGCCCAAGCGAGCCGTTTTGCGACATGATTTTCGTTCAGCAAAGGTTTTTTCAACATGCTTCGGACACATTCAAACCCGATCTTCTTAATTTTGCCACTCCTTGACGCAGTGTCAATTTCGGGTCCCGTAAAAACAAAGACGCGATTCGTTTTTCGACTTTCGAAGTGACTTTGCCTACCAAGCCACTTTTTGGCAAGTCGTCGACATTTTTATCTCGTTAAAATGATTTACCTACGTCTTCAGAAACGATACCGACTTTTTAATATATTTTTCGGCCGCCGAATGTGTCATTTTAGGCCCCTTTGAATAAGAACAAAGAAAGACTACCTCAAACGGACGGACGAATAAGTGACTCACTTTAGATTTTACGAGATTTCGATCGGAATCGACTTACAACTCCCCAAAAATGAATCATCGCGGACACGTTCTTACTTGACCGACTGTAAATATTTATAGATCTTTTTTACACTTCATAACACTAAAAATACTAACTATATTCTTTTGTTAAAAAATGTAATATATTAAAATTCCTTAGCCGGACCTGTGACGTTAACATAATGTTTGATTGTGTTACCCCATTATACTATCATAAAATGTTTGGACAAGCATATAACCCTAATGAAGCACAATGTTTACAGACTCACATAATGAAGGCTTTTGTAGCCCATTAGGTATAAAAAAAAGATTTATGTACAGGACGGCCGTAAAAGAAAAAAAGATAAAATAGAAACTTTAATAGCTATATCGCTGTACAATGTACGTGCATTCTTGTCCTTAGCGTTATATACAATTCAGTCATAATAGCAATATATGTTAATCTGAGAGAAATACAAGAGAAGGCAGTCTACTATATTGTCTAGGAGTTGCGAAATGGTTAATAAACGTCAAAAGTCTACACTGCAAACTTCATCGCTTTTTTAAATCATTCCATAGGCTAATTTATTTATTTGTGATAATTTAAAAAATCAATTACATATTAATCCCTCTCTCCAAAAACTTATTGAGGGTGGGCATCTTGAAAGAATATGTACATCAACCCGAAAATAGAGCAGAAATGCTGTTTAATGATTGAATAATGGTCTTTGGAAGTAATTCAATAACAGAGAGTTTTAATATGAATCTGTCAGACATTATCATTAATAGTGGGTGTAGATGACACGACAAGATCTATTACTTGTGTAAATGTCTCTCCAGTGTTACAATCTTGCTATGCATACTAAATGATATGCATCGTAGTGAGAGATTGCGAAAAGTATATTTCACAACGATATACAGGATTATCTGGTGAGGAAACCCTCAGGTTTTAGAAATATCTTTAAAATAGCAAAGAGAACATGGAATGCAGTATCTAGGGCTGATTATCGGGATCGTTTTTTACCACACTCCATGAAATTGGCCTTATGTCACTACCTACAGGGTACTTTTATTTTTTCTTAACTGAAATCCATGACAATGTAAATAACTAACTCACTCAAAAATCCACATTTATAGTACAAGGTATTCAAGCAACGTGATACTCAAATTTTATAGGCTTGCCAAGTCTAAAAATAGCTCACCATCATAAGATCTCAATACAAAAAATTCAAAATTCAGGCAAGTTTCATTCTAATAAAACGAAACGAACTAATATGTATACAGAAACTAAGGCTGGGGTTTCTTGCACAATTTTTTCTTCTCTTATCTTCTCTTAATACAGGAAAGTATTCTATGATATTGTATTGAAAATCAGTAATTTCAGCATTTCTTCATGTTTTTGGATCCCGAAATCACGAAAAAATTAGTTTGCAGTTTCCGTCGAAATGTCTGTATAGCTGTCTGACTAACTGGTACATTGGCATGATAACGTTTGAACGAAATGAGATCTAAATTTCAATTTTGGTACACATATAAGAATAAAATTGAAGGTTTGGGGTTCAATGAATTTTATATATTTTCAGTAGTATTGTAAGAAATTTTCCTAGTTTTATGTAACGATAATGATCAAATTTGAAATAAAGATATTAGTAATCGTAATGAGAGATTAAGAAAAGTATATTTCTTTTCATTTCACAACGATGTACAAGATTATCTGTATATCGTGGTATGTATTAAAAATTCACACTTCGGGTTTTTATCATTTCTTCACCTTTCTGGGTCCCAATATCATGGAAAAGTTAATCTGTAATTGCCTTCGGACTGTCGTATCGCTGTCTGACTAACTATTGGCATGATAATGTTTTAACGAAAAGAGATATATGTTTCAAATTTGGTACACATATAACACCGGCATTGGAAAGAAGCCTAGAGCTCTTGTGCAGTATCGCTTCAAAGGTGACCGGATTGGGGGTCAATAAATTTTATATACTTTCAGGAGTATTGTAAGGACTTCTCCTAGTTTATTGTAAATATAAAGAATAAATCTGAATTAACATTATCTGTAGTCAAACTTATAAGGGGTTAAAAGGATGAAAGAGAGAGTTAGAGTAGTTGCTTTGTGTATATCGTATTATACATCGTTTTCAGGATTCTTGAAATCGAGGTATATATATATATATATATATATATATATATATATATATATATATATATATACATATATATGTATGTATATATATATATATATATATATATATATATATATATATACATATATATGTATGTATATATATATATATATATATATATATATATATATATATATATATATATATATATATATATATATATATATATATATATATATATATATATATATATATATATATATATATATATATATATATATATATATATATATATATATATATATATATATATATATATATATATATATATATATATATAATATATATATATATATATATATATATATATATATATATATATATATATATATATATATATATATATATATATATATATATAGATATATATATATATATATATATATATATATATATATATATATATATATATATATATATATATATATATATATATATATATATATGATATATATATATATATATATATATAACGAGTGACTCGTAGGGTCATTTAGAAGCACATTCAATATTTTTTTCAAATTCCAAAAATTTTTGAAAAATTAAAAAAGAGGCGAAACAGTATTTTACCAACTCATTTACAAAATCAACCCACACATGAAATACTGTATTGCCAGCCATACGACTTTCTTCAACAATTTTCAAACTTAAAATTAACTAATCAAAAAAAAAAAAAATAGATAATACATCCCAAACTAAGTTTATATTTATTAATTAATACTTAACCATAATTAAGAAAATTTTCTATCTATTATTTGAGAAGAAATATTTCCTTGGTAATGCGCGAGAACAACTGGATCATCGCCCCTTAGCAGCTGATTTTGTCTGTTAAGTTAACAGCTGAGCAAAATAAAAACAGAATTTCAACAGGTTCTTTTTTTAACTTTTCCTAGATTAATATCGAAATGTAAGATTTTTTTAGTTCTAAAGTGAAAAAACTTATTTATTTGTTACTTTTACGTACTTTAAATGTGCAATTGATCTTCATATAAGATATCTTAATTATGCATGACATTTGTAACCAAACTATGTGTACCGACACGAACTCCTACACTTGCTGCTATACTCTACACTTTCTACAAACTTCTTAATTGACACCACTATATTAGTCCATCTATCTACACCTACAATAACATTGATCTTTTCACATTACGCTGTAAAACAAACAAAACGTGAATTTGTCGTTTTGATAGACAAAGAGAGCAGACAGTGGCATGACGATAACAAAGGACCGACAAATCCTTTGTCGGTTTTATCATAATAAAAATATTTTGAGGCGCCAGTTTCAATAATGAATTTAATAACACCCTATATATATATATATATATATATATATATATATATATATATATATATATATATATATATACAGTATATGTAACTAGTCATTTTAAAATACCTATCATTTTAAAATATCGTGTTGAAACTGTTGGATTTAGTTATTCTTTTGTACGATAAAGTCAAAATGAATATTTATTTTAAGATCGCATGTCTGCGAGCACAGTATCACTTTGCTGATTTTTTATTATAAGTTTTGTTAGAATTTTTGAATAATTTATATGTATATAATATTTTAACTAAATTATTTAATTTAACATATTATTTACCCTTTTTTGTTATACATTGACGATAATAAGATAGCTTTTAGCAAAACATGAATAATGAAAATGAATCAAAGATGGAAAAATAAGTAAATAAATTAGTTAATGACAGATCATTTCCAGAAAGAATGATGGTGAGTTAGCATTTGGATACTATATTTATGTAATGTAGTATATAGAAGTATGTCTATTCCATGCCAACCGATTATTTAGATTTTCTTACTGAATGATATTGATAAATTATTCACGTTTCCTTTGAGAATTAGGTCCTAATCTGCCGAACCTACCACGTAGATAGCGGTATATTATAATGAATGGGAAGAAGATATAATAAATGAAACAAACCCAAAACCAAGCCCAAAATCATAATTTAGGTTCTGCCAAGTAATGAAATAATAGTTACTTGCAATTCTTTTGTTAAGCATTATTACATTGGTTGGAGACATTATAGTTATTAAATTTTTGTGTTTGATTGAATAAAAGGTGGCATCGGTTTTCAACAAAAACTGTTTGTCATTATTAATTATACATATTTTAATTTTAGGTCATTTATATATTTAATATTGATTAATAGAGTCGAAATGGGCCAAATCAATTTTTGATTTTTATTAAATTTCCACTTATTTTCAGTAAGAGAAATCTATTGATATGTAAAAAGCTTCAAGAAAATTTACATTTATTCATTCTAAATTAGGACTAATGAAACCAAGATGATGCTTCTATTCATTTTCAACATGTAGTAAAATATTTATGCTAATATCGCACGTTTTTCAAAATCAACATCTTTTGCAAACTTTCTGCTTACTTTCATTTTATTTTTTCTGGTTAAATTTAATAGTTAATATGTTTATTGCTTTATCATTGCCAATTTTGGAACAACATAAGATTTATCAGTTAGTTTTAATGAGGGTTACAACAGGGCGGGGTACGTTACCGTGTCAATTCGCGTAAATCCCGACCACTAAATATACAAAAAATTAAGTGGCCTGAATCTCCTCATAAGTTCTTTACAACGCATTCTTCGTAAAGATATATGTCTGCGTCTACTCAAATCTTGGAATGTTTTTTAATATATACATATATTTTACCTATCTTAACAGCCATGCCAATAACCAAAAATTCTGTTATTGGAGTCCGACAAATCCAAAACTGGAGAATCAAAAGTAAGACCTTGTACTTTTTTGTTAAAAACTGTAGGATTATTTTTTTCCAAACTTCTTACCATTTTATTTAATTTGACAATTAAAATATATTTATTTCTATCCTGTAGGAAACTGGCTCGAATCTACCGAGTGTTAAAAAAAAGGGGGGAGACTCTTCATATGTTACAAATTATAGACGTATTGCCATATTGAATAGCTTTGTCAAGGTCTTCGAGATGTTTATATATAATCGCATCTTGTTTTTCGCTTTACTTCTACTGATCAACACAACACAACAGTTATCAATTTCGTTCAAATTATACACTTAATTAGTGATGTAACTGACAACTTGGAATAGTTAGTAGTATACACTGACCTTTTGAAGGCATTTTATCGTCTAGTAATTCTCAAGAAGCTCTGGGTTTAATAGCTCATTGGTAAGGTTTCCAAAAGCTAAGTTACTATCAGGAATCAATTTGTTGATGATAGTTTTAGCTCTGAGGCATGCAATGTTCCTACGGGGGTCCCACAAGAATCCAATTTGGAGTATCTATTATTTTGACTTTTTATTAATGTCCTCTTTGGAGTCATTATACTTATATGACATTTCTACCCAGATGAATTATAAATATTTCGTAATAGAGACGTTAGTGAAGTGGAATAGGTATATTTATTACAACAATGAAAATCTAAGGCTAATGTTTGATGAAAAAAAACTTATTTTGCGCCTCATATCAGACCCCTTTTATTATACCTGTTATGGAGATCATGGGTTTTATTATTTGCGACCTTAAAATATTTACTAATACCAACTGTTTTCTATTCCTTAGTACGTTGGAATATTATTCTTTAGTATGAATCCCCATATATGAAATGTTTGTCTTGCCCCTGGAGAATGTTTAAAGAAAAACTAAGGTCTTGGCATCTATTCATTAAAGTGCTTTGATAACAATTTACTTTTATCTAGATTAAATTCTAGACCTCCTGTTTTCAGAAGAGTTTTTATTGTAAATTTACTTGTACCAATATTATAAAGGAATCGCCAATTTATGTAATAACGTTTAACATCAACTTCTTGAATATTCTGTAAAGGATTTTGTTAATAAATAAGAACCTTTACTTTCTTACTACAATTGTTAATTCAGAGCGAAAAGTTCAGATGATTCTTTACACCTACTTTACAAAATTTTGCTTGTTATAAACAAAGAAGTTGGTTCCAATAGGATGTTGCGATATTGCATCCCTCAAACACATCTTCTAAATTAATCGCAAATTTTTCCTAATAAATTTATTTCTAAAATGACACAATTTGGTCGCACCGAACATTGATTTGACATCACTGTGATAATGTGTAAAAATTAAAATGGCCAGTGACAAATTTCGCACACAAGTCAAATAAAATATCCGGCATTAAAGGGCAGTGACAATGGAAAAGACCTGCCTAGTCATGATCATTATTTTCACTCTTACTTTAGAAGAGAATCGGGAATGTAACGGTTCACATTTAAAGACATTATTTTCCAGACGTTCTACACATTATTTCCAGGCTTTCACCATCCAGAGATACAACGTGTTGTATCTTCTCGTGATATTAATCTGTTGGTATGTAGCCTTAAAGCTCCTGACGGAGGGCAGGTATGCTTTTAAGTTTTAATCTTTCATCACCCAGAGATACAATACAAACGCTAGTACTACAATAGTAAGTTTTTTTGTTTGTCGACCCTAGCTGAGCTGATGACCCGTGATACGGATATATATATATATATATATATATATATATATATATATATATATATATATATATATATATATATATATATATATATATATATATATATATATATATATATATATATATATATATATATATATATATATATATATATATATATATATATATATATATATATATATATATATATATATATATATATATATATATACGACGGTTATTCAATAAGTAAAGAGACAAATAGCTCCAGCTCAAGAACGATTTATTGGATTGCTACCACCGTTAAAAAATATATATTTTTTTCATTTTACAATTTCTTTTTTACTATAAATATCTTAAAATTAAGGTTTTTTATGGGACACCTTGTAACAGGTAAAATCTTTAGTTTATTTGTTGTGTTGGTCATTTTTAGTGTTCCGTACGGAACACTTATAAGATCACTTCGGTGTCTGTCCGTCTGTCTGTCCGTCTGTCTGTCCGTCTGTCCGTCTGTCACACCCCTTTTTCTCCGAAACTATTTGTCATAGAAAGTTGAAATTTGGTAGTAATATAGGATGGCCTCATCAGAGCCATGTAGTTTTGAAAGTTAAATTTTGACTTAAGGGGTTAGTTTTGGGGGGTGAAATCGGAAGTAAAAAAAAATTTTTTTACTAGGTAATCGCGAAAAATCGCTGTCCACCCGCCTTGTCTCGAAGAGTACTTATCAAAAAATTTTGAAAAAATTCTGGAATATTCTCCACGGGGTGTAGATTGAACGAAAATTTTCACGAGTGCATTACCTGTAATAATTTATCTGGTATATAAAAAAAACAGAAATTTCAAGGTCATCAATTTTCAGTAAAGATTGGAAATAAACTTTGTTGAAAACTTATTTGGGGTGTGTTTTGTGAAGTCACTGATAATTTTATATCTCCGTAACATAAATTTTGACTTAAGGGATTCGTTTTGAGGGGTGAAATCGGAAGTGAAAAAAAAAAAATTTTTTTACTAGGTCATCGAGTGTGGTGTCAAATGAAAGCTTGTGGAAACACGAGTAAAAAATATATATATAATGTAATACTTGCGCACACTTCGTATTACTTTTAAAAAATCGTGAAAAATCGCGGTCCCCTACCTTACCTGGAAAAGTACTGATCAAAAAATTTTGAAAAAAATCCTGGAATATTCTCCACGGGGTATAGATTGAACGAAAATTATCATTACCTTTAATAATTTATCTGGTATAGAAAAAAAAAACAAAATTTCAAGGTCACCAGTTTTCAGTAAAGATTGGAAACAAACTTCGTTGAAAACTCATTTGGGGTGTGTTTTGTGAAGTCACTGATCATTTTATACTACCCTAACAAAATTTTTTATTTTAAAAACAATCAACGTACGGAACACTAATTGTGCAAGTTCAACTTGCACTTGACCGGTTTTTTTTATATTTTTTACTGCTGTTGGTGGGTCGATTCTCGCTAACTGGATAAAATGTGGTTATTTATGCATAAACGAATGATCTCCCTTGGCAATCGAGGAACGAAATGAAACAAAAAATACACAGTGATATTTAGTGGGGCATATTTCATTCCCGCAATAATTCCAACAAATTTGAAGTTATTTATCCTGTATTAGAGGACCATATGAGTCACAAATTAATCGTAAGCAAATTTTGAAGCTGTCTTTTGTTTGAAAACATTCTTTAAAATAAAACTCAATTTTTATACCCTCAGTGCATACAATAAGGAACAATGCACCCGAACCATTCCGGTAACAGCAGTATCAATATCAACAAAAACTTTTAAAATATTTCCAATACTAACAATACGTTACGAGACAGCTGCTTTTTTCAATATGAAAAAACCCTAGTGTTAAATTACTGTTTGATACAAGCTAATAGTAATTGACATCCGGCCACATTCGTGTTTTTAGCGAAAGGGTACGTAATACAAACACACAATACCAAAATGTCAATAAGGGTGGTGATATGACGATGTTGTAATTTGCTAATAGAACAGAACCGGCTTACGACAAATGGGTGTTTACATTTTTAATTGTATGGTCAAGTTACAATACTACTTGTTTCAAGGTTTAATTCTTGATTTTTTTTTAAATTTTCTTCTAATACAACAACATCAAAAACGAAAACTAACTAGACAAATGGAAGTTTTGATCCAATTCAGAAGTTTTTGACTCTTTTAGTAAACCTGACTTTAATATAATTAGAAATATTAAACAGACTTTTTTAATCAATGACACACAATTTCGAGAGCATCTTAGGTGACTGAATGGTAAATTTGGTTATCATCACCTGAATTATCAGTGGCATAGTTAAGGAAATTGTTGTCGGTGTGCATTAAGCTTCCGTCTCCTCCTATCCCATTTAGCTTTTCTGCTAATCGAAATTACGTAATTTTTGAAAAACATGTATATTTACTATACCATACTTCAAACATACAGACATAACACACAAATTACTGCCTTAACCATATTCTTGTCAGTGTTTTTCATTTTTTGGATTCTGTTGATACAGTTTAATATTCTTCTTTTTCTTCTTCTCATGCCTTTTCCCAATGGAGATTGGCGACCACTTCTCTAAATGTTTCTCTATCCCTCGCAACATGAAACTACTCCCCCACATTCATGCAGGTCCATTCTCTGATCTTTCTCAGCCAAGACTTTTTCTTTCTTCCGACACTCTTTCTACCGTCAACTCTTCGCTAAATGTTAGTTTGCTTTAGTGAATATTTGTCGGTTCTGAGTACATGACCTAAGTAGGATGTTTTTTGTACTTTTATGAGTGTCAAGAGTTTTCTGCCTTGGCCTATCCATCGATAGAACTTCATTTCAAATGCTTTTAGCTTCTTAGAAGTGTATTGCTTCAATGTTCATATCTCGATTCCATACAAAAGTTGGGACTACACGTAGCATTCCAGAAAACGCAATCTTACAGCGAGGAATAAGTTTCTGTTACAGAACATTGTCCGGAATTTTTAAAATGATTTTCTTACAACCTCTATTCTGGTTTTAATATTAGGGGACATAAACCTTCATTTGAGTTGTTACATTATCGCACTATTTACTTCGGTTGTTTTATCCACAAGTTGTTTAATTTTTTTTTTGTTTTAAAATGGCTTCAAATTTGTCATTGTCACTAGATTATTCCTCAAAAACTGTAGGTTACGTAACATTTATCTTTTAGAATTTCTTTGATGTTCAGAGATTATTTCTTTTAAGTGTGGGCGGCATGTTTTTCCGATTTGGCACTCTCGACAGTGATTACATCTCGCGGAATATTAATTTTTGTTTAATCTTCAGCTTCATAGTGTTCTACGCCGTCCGGCTACCTATCGCCAGCCTCTTCTGTCTTCCCAACCTCCAATTCGTAAGTTTCTTTCCGACATCGCTCTCTAGATGCCACCAATCAATCTATTTTTCTGTGACCCTCCATTTCAAAATCAGCTTTGGAATTCGTTGTTTTGTCATTCTTTCTACTTTTCCAGATCAGCTGTTTTTATTGGATATCGTCCATTATTTTTCTTCATCTTCATGGCTTCGCTTATTCTTTCATTTCTGACTTTATCCTCTCTAACTGATATTAACCACTACTCCATCTCGACAGCAAGAGGTTTCTGTTCTAACTTCTTGTCTAATTGCCAAGCCGGAGAGTAATATGCTCTTAAAGTTTGCGTTATAAGCGTAGTGTTTCTGTTCAATTGATATTTTCTTTGTTCACAGGGCAGAATTAAGGTGTTGCATGACGACTTCTTCTTTGCTTATTCTGTCCTCTATTTCTTTTTTCCTTCTACCGGCTCTATCTATTCTTGTTCCTAAATAGATGTAGTCATTATAAGCATCAATTACTTGACTTCTGTTTAAGGTAAGTTTTTTCTGTTCTCCTCCAATACGAGGGCTACCTTTTAAGTTTTACAAAAACAATGAATGAAAAAAAAATTTTTGCTACTTTTATTGTTTCTCAAAATATTAGCTTTTAAGATTTATACGCTTTTGCATGCGTTCGAACCAATTCTAGAAACATTTTTCACTCTGAAGTTGATACCTCAAAAACATGGTTTTGGAAGGTTTCAACAGCTTCTTGAAAATCGCTGTTCACGAATTTTTTTTTGACATTCGGAAACAAAAAGAAGTCGTTAGGCGATAAATCTGATGAATACGGAAAATGATACATGAATTCGATCTTTTTCTCCGTTAAATAATCAATTGTTTGGCGTGCTGTGTGAGAGCTGACATTGTCATGATGAAGAAGGGTGTGACATTTTCGATGCTTTGTCCTGATTTCATCAATGACTTTTGGCAAACAAATTGTTATATACTATTCAGCAATAACTATTCTTTAATCCTCTAAAGCAATGGTTGCAACATATCCAGTATAACCAAAGAGACAAGCAATCATTTTCTTGAAAGTTGCTCGCGAATGAACCACTTTTGTTGGATTCGGTTTATCTTTGAACACCAAAACAGTTGGTTGTTGCTTCGTTTCCGGCTTGAACGAATATATTAAAGTTTCGTCTTTTGTTACGGTGTTGTATACGGATGTTGCATGTCCTCGGTCGAATTTTTTGAGCATTTTCTTACATCAATTGACACGAGCCTGTTTTTGAGTTTCGGTCAAATTATGCGGAATCCATCGGGAACAGATCTTTTTATACAGCTAAATGTTCATGGAAAATCGAATGTACGGCAGTCTTCGATATGCCTAAGGATGCCTCTATCTAAAGGTAAGTCACATACTGATCCTTTTCAATTATGTTGCTCACAGCATCGACGTTTTTTGAGACAACAACCGATTTTAGTCGACCTTCACGAAATTCATCGCTGGGGGGAGCACGATCATGACGAAATTCTGCCAACCAACTGTAAACTTGTGTCTTTTCTAATGGTGATTTATTACCAAAAGTTGAACAGAGCTATTTGAGACTCTGTTGTTGAGTTAGATCTTTACTAAAATCGTAAAAATCTCCAACGAAAACCTTCAAGTGAAATTTCCATTTGTTCACAAAACTGTTTTTTTAAACGCTCAGTGTAAACAAACTACTCAGCCAATTTCTGAGCTGCCATTATTTTAACAATAACAAATGTCAAATTTTACAACAATGCTAATGTTACGTCTCAATAGCGCCATCTAGTGATCGTTTGTAGAAACTTAAGAGACGACCCTCGTACACAGATAATTAGTTTTTTCTTCTGGTTTTTTGTGTACTTTTGTTCAATAAGAAATATTTTTTACTTTTATCGTTTTGAAATTGAATATATAATATTGTATAAAACTATATTAATTCGGAAGTAAACTGTAATATTATGACCAACCTATATTGTTCATATGGATTGTTAGTTTAAAATCTTATTGAGTGTTATGTTACTATGCCACCTTATTATTAATTATATAATTATTAAAAATGAACTTACAAAAATGGTGTCTAATTATACGTTATAACCAAATTTTCATAAAATGTAGCTAAAAACCAAGGAAAAAATGATTAAATCTAATAATTTTAAATTATTTATGAAAATATCAATCGATTTACGTTATTATTATCTTATGATTTATTTATATCTCTTTTTAATATTGGTAGTTTTAATAAGTTACAATAATTATACGGTAGAGCCAACAAAACTTTTACGGCAACAACGTTTTCTGTTATAACAATTTATTCACAAAACAAATTGAGGTCGTTAATATTTCTATGGCTATTATAGCTAGTTATAATAACTGGCCCGTGCATAAAAATTTTAAAGCTATACTTTCCAAAATTTAATCAACTATTGAATCAAATTTTATGTCAAATTTATACGTGTTTAGAGAAAAAGTAATTAACTAATTTTTTCGAGGTGATGAGACTTGTACAAGATTAGTACATTTTGCGTCAGACAATTATATGATCTCTAAGTAGATAATTTCTTTTGATAAAAAAATCTTTTAAATTCGTTTGGCAACCCTCTAACTGCAAGATTTGATTAAAATTCGTTAGGTTATACGAGAAGTCTGATTTTGAGGTAATTACAATACTTTGTTAAAACACAATAAAGATACTTTTCCTATAGCCCAGTCGTAAGAAGCAAATTTTGACGAAAAGCTCTCATTAAATGTTAACGGGCTGCATTTTGGCATACAGATAATTTTTTGGACGTAGAATACGATAAAAAGTTTGCTGTTCTAGTGTTCGCTAAACCTAAAAAATCGAAAACAAAATGAAAAATTCGGTTTTTCGCAAATACCTCTAAAAATAGAAAAGACATCAAAAAAGTATAGCACCATGTGAAAAAACGGGAAATTTTAGAAGAAAATAGTATACAGATTATTTTTTTTTAGTTTTACCGTAATTAAAAAAAATATTTAAAATAAAATGGCTGGTTTAACCCCTTTAGTTGTAGTGGAAATCATGCTTCCAACCTCATTTATGATTAAATTAATGTTTCTGTATACGGTTAAACATTTTAAAATTGGCTATTAAGGGGTTTCTCGGGGTGTTGATTAAGAATCCGATGACACTTTTGAAAAATTCAAAATGGCGGATCCAGAGAGTACGTAATTCATTTAATTTCTTGAGTTAGAATTTTTGTGTTTTCAATAACTGGTTTATTTGTACCTGATTGTTTAAATGAAATATAAATAGTTTATATTTAAAGCTTAGACTTTTATCTTTCATTTCCACAACTCAGTTTTTAAATAACACAGACAATGTGGGTATTTTTAATTATTCTTATATTGAAACTTAAGGTATAATAATGATATATGCACAAGGATTTTTTTTCAATGCTATATTTTATTAAAATTTGTAATTAACTGTATGTCCGTTAAAATTATGCAAGGAAAAGTTTCGTTTTAGGTTTAACAAATTATAAAGCAACAAAAGCAAAAACTATTAATATCATCAGAAAGCTGAAGTATCCTCTTCAAAGCGGTCTTTTATTTTTTTTTACACTCTGAAAACAAGTAATATCGATTAAACTTTTAGCGATGCAGGGTACACTTTTTGAATCACCTATCCGAATTTTTAATAAATTCTCACGTTAATAAAAAAAATCTAGAAAAAAATCTATATACTATATTTTTTTTGGGAAATTTCTCACTCTTTCACGTGGTAGTATTAGTTTTTCGATATCTTTTTTATTTTTCGAGATATATTTCGAGAAATATTCCCTTTCTGTAGGTTCTACAAAAAACTGGAGTTAGTATGCGTGCGCATTTTTTGTGTACTATGACAAATATTTGGTCAGGGCCAGGAGCTTTTTTGGTATCTAGCTTCATTAAATTACGTTTTATGATATTCTATCCGAAGACAATATCGAGCATCCTTGACTACACTATGGGAATAATGGGAAGTGTTTTTCCTTGGAAATCGACGGTAGAATGTGAAACAAAGAGTTCAGCCCACAAGTTGGCTTTCTCAACAGGAGTTGTCGCAGTAATATTATCTGCCGGTATAGTGGATTTGGTGCAATTTTGAATAATGAGCTTAGCGACTGACTAAAAGGGCTTAGAATTTTTGGGGCAGACAACAAATTTGTTTTTAATTCCTTGATTGTGAGCCTCCTTGGTTTCATCGATAATTTCTTTTCATCTTGTTCAGCGCATGAACAACGATGTTAAAATTTACACACCATTTTCATCATTAAAAAAAACCCGAATTTTTGGTGAACCAGTACTACAAACGTTTTTTCCTAGTTTTGGTTTGAATACGGTGGTTGAACGAACTGATAGTAAAATTATTTATAGCCTTATATATCAAGAATTAAATGGATGAGCCAAGAATTATTTGAATAGAAGCGAAGACCCTAATAAAAGTACGACTATATTGATTTTATATTTGTATTTACAAAGGAAATATAAATATATATATATATATATATATATATATATATATATATATATATATATATATATATATATATATATATATTAATGATGATTAACCCGTGTGTTATTCTCAGTTAATAACGATATTTGACATTGGGCAATTTTATAAATTCGTATTTTAATATAATTTTTTATCACATTGTCTGGTCATTATCAATAATGCTATAAGGTTGCTGAGAACTGTGATAATTTGACGGATATTATCACATATTTACCTGAATTAACCCGAACCAAAGCAGTATTAAAAGAAAAACAATTTTATTCTAAACAAAACTTTGCACGAATTAACCAGATCGGGTACGATATTAAATGAAAATGTATTTAATTGTAAATAAAGCCTATCATGAACTAGCTGGAATGAAAGAAGTATTGAATAAATAACTTCACCAATTTTACGTAAATCTTTTTAGGTTTGTATTATCATAAGACTGGAATAATGGTTTGCTTACAATGAAAAGTTTTTACCTTAAATTATCCTATTGGGTGATTGAAAAAGTTCGTACCCGATTTTCATAGATGGCAAAAGCATGCACTTTTGATTGTGTTGAAGTGTCTGATATTATTAAATGACATCTAAATGCGTCGTGTGTTAACATAACCTTAAAAAAAAATTAATTTCAATTTATTTGTATGTAATGAAAAGTTACATTTTCGTCATGTTATGTTATATGAATTTAAAAAGGGAGTAAGTGTTGGAACTGCACCAAAAAATATTCAAGACGTTTTTTTGGATCGTGCTCCTTCTTTTAGGACAATTAAAAAGTGGCTCGGTCGATTTCGAAATGGCGACTTAAATCTAAACTGTAAACTCCGCTCTGGGCGGTCTCACGGCATTGTTAATGACTTTATCCGTGATTTAGTGAATAAAATCCACGGAATACCACTGAAGAGACTGAGGGACTAAACGTTGACAATTCGACTGAATTTCGTCATTTAAAGCAACTTGGATAAACTTCGAAACTCGATATATGGATTCCGCACATTTTGACAGAATAGAATAAACTGAACCGTATTTCTATACCCATTTTTCTTCTCGCCCGTCAACAAAAAGAATCTTTCTTGGATCAAGTCATGACTGGAGATGAAAAATGGGTTTGTGTATAACAACATAATAACAAAAAGAAGCTGAAAGCATGGAAGTGAAAGAGCAGATTTTATGGCAAAGGCTAATTTGTATCAAATGAAAGTGTTGTTATGTGTCTGGTGGGATTACAGAGGAATAATTTTTTATGAGCTTCTTCCAAACAATAACTGCGGAGAAGTACTGTTAGCAACTTTCTCAAATCAATGTTGAAATTCAAGCAAAACGTCCAAATTTAGTCAATCAAAAGGGCATCATCTTTCACCATAACGCTAGACCAGAAGTCGCCCAACAGACTGTGCAAAACTTAGGGAGTTAAAATGGAGAAACCCTCCTGCACCCACCATATTCCTCTAAGCTTGGTCCTCCACATTTTCATCTATTTCATTCTCTGTAAAATGATTTCGATGGAAAAAAATTCGATTCTATGGAAGAACTACGCAGTTTCTACAAAGAAGAAATTCAGAAACTTGTAAAACCATGGGAGACAGTTATAATACGTAGGCTGAAAAGTTTTTGGTCTAGCTACTTAAAGCACATTTTTTTTGCAAAATTCGAATTTATTCATCAATATAGCCTCCTTCAAGAGCGATACAATCAGTCCAACGCTTTTCTAACATTTCTATACCTTTCTTGTAGAAGGATTTGCTTTTGCCTTCAAAATAGGCCTCAGTTTGGACCTAAATCTCTTTCCCGTGAGCAGTTTTTTTTAAGGTCTGCGAACAGATAATAGTCGCTGGGGGCCAAATCTGGAGAATACGGTGGATGGGGAAGCAATTCGAACTTCGATTCATGCAATTTTGCCATCGTAACCATGAGACTTGGGACACGGTGCATTGTCTTGATGAAAGGGCACTTTTTTCTTATTCATATGGGGCCGTTTCTTTGCAATTTCTGCCTTCAAGCGCACCAATAACTTTAAATAATATTCGCTATTGATAGTTTTTCCCTTCTCAGCATAGTCGATGAAAATTATTACATGCGCATCCCAAAAGACAGAGGCCAAAACCTTCCCAGCCGACTGTTGTATCGTTGGTCGCTTCAGGCGGTTTCAGCGGCTGCTGTCTACTCAGCTGCCTGCCAATTTGATTCGGTGTGTAATAGTGGATCCATGTTTCATCCATTGTCACATATCGCATGAAAAAATCCTTCTTATTGCACAGGTCCAAACAGCGCTCAGAATCATCAACACGTTGTTGTTTTTGGTCCACTGTGAGCAAACGTGGTACCCATTTCGAACCGAGCTTTCTCATGCCTAAATGTTTAAGCAAAATATGACCAACACATTCTTTTGAGATCTTTAAAGTGTCAGCTATCTCATGCAATTTTACTTTACGGTTACCCAAAACAATTTTGTGGATTTTTTTTTATGTTTTCCGGTATAACCACCTCATTTGGGTATGCAGATAGTTCAGCATCATTTGTATCTGTACGACTAAGGTTAAGTTCAACATACCAGTAAATGATGAGTGATTTTCCAGAGGCAGACTCCCCGTAACACTTATCAAGTCACTGCTTTGCTTGAACGGTATTTTTTGAATGGTTTGAAAATATTAAAAGTAACGTCACTAAAACCACTGTACTCGTAAACTAATCGTCGAAATATCATGAAATTTTGACACGTTTCGTTTGAAGGTTGGTACTTTCTAAAAATCATATGGATTTTTTGAAAAGGGCGACATCTTTGTGTCAGACCAAAACTTTTCAGTCCACGTGTTAGAAAATGATGGAGAGTACATTATTGATTAGTAAATACTATTTTCACGAAAATGTGTTGTATTTAATTTAGTTTCTAATCGGACACGAACTTTTGCAATCATCCAATATAAAAATTATAAACGTCAAAAATAATTCAATAAAATCGAATTTATAGGCTATTTTATTTCTTTCTCAGGATAACGGTGTTGAATACAACGACCAAGTTTTAATTATTTAGTTATTTTATATTAACTGTAAACCAAATTGAATTAGAATAGAGATATTTCTCATAAATTATATAATATTACTTCTAACTGTGTAAGCTGAATAAAAAGAATCTTCTTTGTTAAAAAACTTATTTATATTGTTCTATAATTAGATGTTTCGATTTTCCTATATGTATGACATACGATTAAATTATTACAGCAAAATATTACAAGGAATTATTTGCTTGATTACTTCTTTATTACAGTTTATGGAATTTGTGGCATTTAAGATTTAAATGAAGGAAAATTGCAACATCGTAGTATAATACCAGAGCTAATAAATGCCGGCCTAATAAGTGAAGCAAAATACTGGTGCAGTTCTTTACCCAGGTTTCCCTTACAAATATAAATTACAAATACATATTACTTTTGTTAAGGTAGACACAATGAAAAAATACCATTATTATGAGATTTTTCGATTTCAAGATTAACGGAAAGGACGTATAACATGATATATTCCAAGCAACTCCTCTACCTCCTTTTCTCCTATATTACATGCTTGACTACAAATATTGCTTATAGTTTATTCACTATCTTAATCAAAAAGCAAAAAAATTCTCATAATATTATTGAAACTGCACACAATTTTTCAACACGTGATCGTTTAACCACCTCTTCTGAAGCGATATGTGTCTTCTTCTTCGGATACCATGACCGTTCAACGATCGTTGATTATCATGTTGACTACCATGTTGATGATGATCGTTTTATTGATAGCCGCTCGGAAAAGTTGAAGTGCAGAATTCCCGTACTACTGCCTCAAATTTTTCAATCACGATGTCTTCCTCGTCCCTGGACCACATCTGCGTGGAATCTTCTTCCCTATAATCAGTTGCAAGATTTCGTATTTTTCGGGATGTCTCAAAATGTGACCAAAATATTTTAATTTGCGTCGCTTGATGGTCGTGACCAACTCCAAGTCCTTGCCTATGCGAGTTAGAAAGCTGTTCTTACTATTCTGTCCAGCCAACTGATTTTCAGCAGCCGTCGATATACCCAGATCTCGAATGTCTCCAGACGTTTAAGCTTTGCTTCATGAGCGTCCACGCTTCCATGAGTACCATTTTGATCCGCAGTTTCATTGATAGGTGGTGACTAGTTAAGATTTCTTTTTTCTTCATAAATGTGACTTGAATCTTCTCTATTCGAGTTTTGACTTCCACAGTCGAGTCCTAGTGGTCGTTGATATTGCTATCGAGATGCAACAATTTATTAACTCTCTCTATCTTTGTGCCACTGGCTGCAATACCACCATCTTCAATATTAGATTCTTTGCTTATAATCATATATTTTGTTATATTTGCATGGAGTCTTAAACCGAACAGTGTACAAGTGTCAGTTATTTTTTACATCAGTTCTTGTAGATCCTTTCCGTTATTAGTCATAATTAATGTATATGTATGATATGAATGATATGTGTACCAATTTTACAATTGATATTTCACTTCGTTCAAGATTTATCATATCAACAGCCAGACCTAGACTGATTTATGAACCTTGAAACGTGGAAAAAACCAAAAACCTCGGAATGGACCATAATTATTTCACGAATACCGTTAGCAGTGTAAACAAAAGTATAGTAAAATATTTAAAAAAATCATCAATATTTTAAAAGACCTGCTTCAAAAAAGTATAAAACATATTTTGTTGATTCTGAAGTATATAAAGATCTACTTTTTAGTGTTCCATATGGAACACTAAAAATTATGGGATCACTTCGGTGCCAGTCTGTCTGTCTACCACACGCTATTTTCTCCGAAACTGTTGGACAAAAAAGTCGAAATTTGGCTCAAATATAAGAATTGATGGCCCAATCAGAGCTGTGTAGTGTTCAAACCTAAATTTTAACTTCAGGAGTTAGTGAAAAAAAAACTCCCAGGTCATCGAGTGGAATGTCAAAAAAAGGTTGTGAAAACACGAGTTCAAATATATTATGATTTATTATTTTAAAAAAATGTCCAAAAATCACTGTCCTAAACCTCTATCTCGAAAAATACTAATCAAAAAATATTGAAAAAATTCTGAAATATTCTCCATAAAGTATAAATTGAGCAAAAATCAGAAGTGGATTAAGTTTGACAATTTATCTGATATAAAAGAAACTATTTAGCTTGACCATATGGTGAAGGTTCTTTTAATATACTTTTCAATTCACACGGCCAACGGATACATACGGAGACAAAACAATTCTATTTGATTTGCTTACAATTAAACAAATATTTAGATATTAAATATATTACTCAGTATATATCACCACTATACCAAACACTTTATTGTTGCATCAGGAGCGATGATTGAGTAAAGCTACTCTATTTATACCTAGCCTAACCCTTGAATTACTCAGGTGGAACTAATGGCATAGGCAAGGCCATCAGTTCCGGTCAAGTAACCAGTAGAGGGGACTATAAGGAATAGGCCCTCTGTTGTTATTTAAACTACTTTTATATTTTATAATTTCCATACTCTCGTATCCCTTCAACAATCTCCTATCAGATAAATTTTTTATTAATCTTAGATTATCTAATGTTACAATATGATCAGCTTCAAGGGCATGTACGGCAATGCTAGACTTTTCTGTTCTACAGAACTGTATTTAAGTGTACTAAATGTTCTTTAAATCGTGTTTTAATTGACCTTTTAGATTACCCTCCACTTTTCTCACAATTAGGAATCTTATCTTTGGGATTTCCTAAGATATTCCTCAGACTGTCTGATGACTTGTAGACTAAGGTGAGGCCTACCTTATTAAATACCTTATTGATCATATTGTAACATTAGATAATCTAAGATTAATAAAAAATGTATTTGGTAGGAGATTGTTGAACGCATACGAAAATATGGAAATTATAAAATGTAAAAGTAGTTTAAATAAATACAGAGGGCCTATTCCTTATAGTCCCCTCTACTGGTTACTTGACAGGAACTGATGGCCTTGCCTATGCCATTAGTTCCGCCTGAGTAATTCAAGGGTTAGGCTAAGTATAATTAGGATAGATTTGTAATTTGGCTTTAGTCAATCATCGCTCCTGATGAAGCTAACATGGTTAGCGAAACGCGCGTCGAGTGCAAAAATAAAGTGTTTGGTGTAATGGTGATATATACTGAGTAGTATCATTGTGCGAAAGATTCCACATTCCCAACTTAGTTTATTAAATATATGTTTTACACTTTAATTACTAGATTCTAAATTGAGCTAAATTGATTTATTGGCTATTAGGTAGCTAAGCTATAACTCTTATACATTATTGTCTAAGAAAAAATTTGACAATACATAATGGATCTTAAGATATACAGGGTGCCTCATATGTATGGAATAATGATTCCACAGCATTTAATAGTCGGTTGTACCAAAAAATATTTAAATAAAAGTTATATATGGCGCACATGCTGACGTTGACAATAAAATGTTTTGAAACTGCCATTTCGAAGAAAATACGCCATCTTAATTTTTTTTAAAATGCAAAAAGCCATGCATATTATTTTATTTTTGTATCCTACTAAAAATTCTAGATATTATTTGTCTACATCCCATATGTCTAAATTGAACTGATTTGGAATTATTGATATTTGAAATTAAGAAGATAAAATTAAAAAAACAATTAACAAAAACTGAAAGAATCACTTTGTTAATGATGGTTGGTTACGAAGACCATAGGAGAAACACAATAAGAGGTGTGTGATCTTTTTAAAACGGAATATCCGAATCGAGGACCTATTACCCAATCCGTAGTTAACAAAACATTAAAATGATTTAGACAATCAGGTCACGTTAAGGATCGTTCTAAATCTGGATCTCCAAGAGTTAAAACAAGCGATGATAAAAAGTTAGATGTTTTTTGGAAATTACAGAAAATCCCCATACAGCCACTCGTCAGCTTTGCCTAGACCACAACATAAGTAAAGGTACCTTAAGTCGTATACTGAATGAAGAAAAATTGCATCCATACAAACCCATTCTGTTGCAAGAATTATCTAAAGATGACTACGATAGACGCGTTGAGTTTTGCGAGGTTATGATGGAACGAATCAATAATGATCCTAACCTAATTCATAACATTGTTTTTTTGACGAGGCCACATTTTGTCTTAACGAAAGAGTTAACAGATATACCTGCCGGTACTGGTCTACTGAGAATTCCCGCTGGATAATCGACAGTCATTCTCAAAGACGACAAAAGATAAACGTGTGGGCAGGGATTTGCGGACGTCATATCATTGGTACCTTTTTTACCGGTGGAAATCTTACAGGACAACGGTATTTACAATTACTCCAGGAGCAAGTTATTCCAACTTGTGCAGGTCTTTTTCCCGATGAAATTAATTTGGATACCCCTAACAGGAATCTGTGGTATCAACAGGACGGAGCATCTCCTCACTATGACACCAATGTGCATAGATATTTGGATGCGATTTTTCCTAATCGATGGATAGGCAGAAGAGGTGCTGTAGAATGGCCTGCAAGGAGTCCCGACCTTACGCCACTCGATTTTTTTTTATGGAGTCATTTGAAAACCAAAGTTTACCGAAGTTAACCTGAAACTGTAGAAGATTTACAACAAAGAATTCAATATGAAGTAGCACAGATCAGCCCCGATTCTCTGCAAAACTCTGTTCAGGCTGTTTATAACAGATTGGGTCATTGCCTCGCTGTTAACGACAGATATTTTGAGCAATTGTTACCTTAAGAATAAACCTAGACTATTTATTAATTGTCTTTTTTTTTATTTTAAATTTTAAATGACAATAATTCCAAAACAGTTCAATTGAGAAATATGCTATGTTTGACAAATAATATCTAGAATTTTTAGTAGGACTCAAAAATAAAATAATATTCAGGGCATTCCATTTTAAAAAAAATCAAGATGGCGTAATTTCTTCGAACTGACAGTTCAAAACATTTTATTGTTAACGTCAGCATGTGCGCCGTATAACACCCTATAACTTTTATTTAAACATTTTTTTGATACACTGCTTAATAAATGCTGTGGAATCATTTTCCCATATACCATATATGGGGTACCCTGTATACATGTCAGGAACCTAATTAACTTAGCCTAAGAAAGGATTGTATTTTAATTTAAAAGCAATCACCGAACGCAACACTAATTGCGTAAGTCCGGCTTGCACTTGGCCGTTTTTTTTATACATAAATAGTTCTTCCATTGTATTTATTAACATAAAAGTAAGAGGGATTGTAGTCGGGTGTCTAAGAAATTGATCCATTTTCCCTTATACCTCTGTTGTAAAACAAGATATTTAAATAAACACTTAATTCGTCTCACAAGTGTGAAAACGCACTATTACAAAAAAAAAAATTGCAATGCTTGAGTACCATTTAAATGTAGGCCTTTTGGTAATACAGAGAAGTTATTCTATTTTAATTTTCAATTAATTCAATTTACATCGCTACTAAGTTAAATATAACAGAAAACTAGACCAAAGTTGTTATTTAATTGAAGAAAGTCATAACTAACAATTAGATTAAAAGTGGTACTGTGTAGCGAAGACATGTGGCTCAAAGACTATGGATTTCTTTCCTTGGTACTGTGTAGCGAAGACATAGCTCAAAGACTATGAATTTCTTTCCTGTTATATAGCTCATTTTATTCGAGAAGTATCATGTCAACAGAGCGACAGAAATGGTGAACTATGTTTTTTGTGATCTAGGGTTCGTAAAAAGTGAAGAAATGCTAAAATTTCAAAGGCTGTTTTTTACGAATACATCCCTTTAAGGAAGATTAGGATCGTAAAAAATTGAGATGTACAAGGTAACGGAAGTCACCTACCATGGAATAAGACGTTTTTAATCTTTCTGACGTAAAAGCTGATACCGAAGTTAAATGTAAATTTAAAACAGTAATAAAAAATTTCCCCTCTAATGCGAACGTTTTGGGTACATTCGAATGAACTTTTAAACTTTACCTCAAAATCCCTAATTTTGATGACTGCATGAAAAAAATCCTTGAGTGTCAAGGTAAAATACCAAAATTAGGCAAATTAACACGATGTTTATACCTAAAATCTGCAATATCCATTAAATGTGAAATTCTTTATAGCCAATTAATTTTATTATTAAATAAATTAACCAACCTATTAACCTGGGACAACCTTCTGTCAAGTCCCAAGGTAAATGAATTCAACAAAAATAGAACTAAATCTAGTAGAAGTGTCATCATCAAAATATTCGATTATATTGCGAAACGGTCAACTTAAACATTTTTAAATTTCAATGTCAATCTCTTAAACTTGCTAGACTTGTATATTATAAAATATGTAAAAACACCAAACTGAAACAAAGACTTAGTGATGTAACACACGGCGTAACAGGTCTAAAAATAAAAGAATAAAATTACGCTGCCCACTCAAATTTTAAAAGATTTTTATGTGCAAAAAATTTGTCAACACCATACGAGCGAAGTCTGTACGAAACGTCAGGAGCAGGAAAACGTCACAGTTTCCATACAGTGACATGCTTTATTTTGGCGGACACTATGCTAACGAAAAGTTCCAGTGAACCAGTCAGTTGGTCAAGCACACAAAATCACCTTAGATAACACAAGTCTGCAAAAAAAAATAAATTGAGAGCTGTTTTGGTTTTTTTGCCTAATTCTTACGTTTTTTAGGTGTACTGAATCCGGAAATGACATTTGTCCTAGAACGTCACGTTTTCTGACAATGTAGGTATCTATGTTAAACAAGTTATCATCTTAAAATAAAAGATAAAAGACTAAAAAAAATTTTTTTTAATTTATAATTGCGTAACAAAACTTATTTTTTTATCTAAAATACATTCATTAGTAAGCACTAAATACATTTCTTTTTCCCAGTGAGACTCCTTTTGGTACATTTTCGCTTGTAGGAAGCATCTGGAAGGTCTCTCTGAAGCGTCCAACAGTAGTCTGCCATCATTGAGACGCTCCATCTTCCCTGGTATCTTTTTTCCATCTCTTTCTTAATATCTTGGTGAAGTCGTTCACCTTGCTCTTCACTCAGATCTCCTAAATTTTCTGGAAAGTAGTCGAGGTGGGAATGAAGAAAATGTACTTTTTAAACTCATTAGGCAACCTAAAGCTTGAAATGCTTTTAACATTCTTTTGACGATTTGTTTGTAGTTAGGGTCTTTGTTATTGCCTAAAAATTTCTCTATGACCTCTTTAAAGGCAATCCACCCTTCTCTTTGAGGATCTGTCATGGTTGTGATGAATTATGGATCAGCCATAAGCCGTCTAATATCTGGTCCAACGAAAACACCTTCCTTCAACTTTGCCTCCGAGAGGCCTGGTATTTGAAGCAATTTCTATCTCTTGGAAGTGACTTTACAAATTACTTCATCAATACAGCTTTATGTGAAGCGGTGGTAGAAGAACTTTATGAGGAGGCACCAAAGTTTCATGCAGGACGTTCTTTTAGTCAACTTTAAGCTCCCTCGGAGGCCAACACTTTTTGGTCCAGTGATTTGCTCGGTCTCTACTATCCCATAGACACAAAAAGCAAGGGAATTTGGTAAACCCAGATTGTTGTCCGAGCAACATGCCCAAGATTTTTAAATCACCGCACACTTGCCAACCGTGGTCTTTATATTTTAATTTGCAAAGAACCAATTCCAAGTTCTTGTAGGTTTCCTTGAGGTGTACGGAATGACGACAGGAATGGAAGCATAGAAACCGCCATTGTGAAGCAGAACTGCTTTAGGGCTTCTTTTTGAAGAATCTATGAAAATACGCCACTGTGCTGGGTCGTATGAGATCTTAAATGTATCCATCAAATCTTCAATAGTGGTACAATAAACCTACTCGTCCTCTTGGGCAAAGTAGGAAGTGAACTGCTTCCCACGATATCTAAACCAGGAGGAAGACACTCCTGGCAAAAGTAAGTTCCTGCTTTTGAGCCTTGATCCAAGCAACTCAGCAGCGTTTTTGGGAATATTCAAGTCTCTTACCAAATCATTTAGCTCGCCCTGGGAAAACAATTTCGGACTGCTGTCATCTTCAAATTGAAAACTTGACTTGTCATCGGGTTCAGGTACAGCACCATCTTCGTCAGAACTTGGAATCTCTTCCAAGGTAGCAGGGGCCTTGGGCACTGGTATTTCGGTCCCATGAGGGATGGGACGAATAGCTGATTGCAGATTGGGGTAGGAAATGGACTGCTTCCATTTTAAATTATACCCTTTCACATTACACGAACAAAAGTAACAATCATCACTATGGTTCTTTTGCTCGCGCCATACCATAGGAATCGCATATCGGAAAGCTTTTTTCTTGCCCTTAAACCAATTTCGAAGGTCTTCAACACATCGTTTGCAGACTTTATGAGGTGCCCAAACTTTATCCTGATCTCCAAGTTTTAAGCCAAAATACGTGAAGTATACTTTTTTTACAAAGTCCGTAATATTAAGTTGTTGCTTTAATACCATATATTCGCCACAAATAAAACAGAAACTGTCAGACGAATTCACACACTTCCGCACAGATGACATTGCACTATATTGAACCAAGATCTATAAAACAATAACGAGTTAACACGTAATTGTACCGCGCCACTTTCTACACTATCGGAGCGCGCACGTTCTGGTTACAACGTTTATGTTTGTTAATTTAGCTCACACAGGGCGTTCTTTATTTAGAAAGTAATGATAGTTATGGCCTGTATACATTTAAAAATAGTAATCAAAATAAAATTGTACCTATTTATTTATGACTTCAAGTTAGCCCAAAAAAACCCTTTTTTATAATAAAATTTTGCGTTTTGCAAAATAACCTGCCGTTCTGGAATTTTTTGAGTATTTTTTTAGTTTTCAGAACACCTAAATACATAGAAATCAGTTGAAAACATCCAGACAGCATTTTTGTTGCAGACCTATGCAATTATTGTCATTGTGCAGTGTTAATTTAGGTTGGTGCGTATCTTATATGTCCCTACCAGTCAGTTCATTTTTAAAATTAAAGTATAAAATATATTTGGTTTGTTGTTCTGAGTATATGTCCGCAATACTTCCGCAAAGATAACGCTGCATACCTCAGTAGCTTCCGCCATTTCGCGAAATGAAACAGGTTATATATTTCCGTTCGGCAGTGGAGCAGCTAAAAAAAATTCTCGAATACGGAAGTTGTGTTGGTCTTATGCTGTTTGTTAATCCTGAAAACATTCCGCGAAATTTATGTATTTTTTGGACTTACTGGGCATAGACGGTGAAAATTAACTAACAAAAACGATATAGTATATAAACGCCCTAATACCAGTAAAATAAATCCAAATTTAAAAAACACAGAAGACATAAGAAAATCTTTAAAAATGAACGTATCCCTAATGAATCTATAATAAATAAATACTATTTTAGTATCTGTCTTCCTACTAAATCTGTACAAGCCGAAATTCCATACTATTTTTCATCCGTAGGTTCAATCAAAAAAGTTTACTAATTGGTTATTTAATACACGCCTATCACTTATACATCTATTCATCATAATTAATCAAAAAAAAAACATTACATGTGCTTTCTGTTAGCTTTTTCTTACCTTTTCAACATTTACGCTCTTTAAGATCGATTAAGACTGTTAATTAGTCCTAATGGAGCTACACCGCAACCTGTCTAATCACGGTAGATATAAAATATTGAAATAACTGTAACTGCATTAAAATATCGTTTTTATAGAATACCATATGACATTTGCTCTAGATAGACTAGATTTAAATTTTTAACATCACCTCTCAAGAAGTCCATATTTATTGACTTATTAATTTTTATCGTGTTGTTTAAAAAAAGTCAATGTCCCTCATGGCGTTATCGGCGCGCCGCCGCTAACTAATAGAGACTAAAGTACATATGAAAGCAACAGTTAATTTATAAGAGAATCCTTATTACTTACTGAGACGCTCCAAAAACACCCTTACTGTAAATTGTGACCGTGATAGCTAACAAGCTGTCGATGATCCCAAATTTTACTAAAATACGCACAATCCTATAAATAAGTGCTTAAATACGCTCAGAAGTTCGTTATAACGCATTTTTGGTAAAATTTATGTATACACACTACAACCTATAACTGGTGTAAGAATTAACTCTAACTCGTACTGCTCTGGGGCCGAATTTCAATAACCAAATGATTAAATGCTTTTTTACATTTACCAACACATAATTCTCGGTACCACGTTTTCACCTTAACAGTCATCAAAACCCTTTACATTCACTCAAAGTGAAGGACTGGCAGCAATGTGAGCACGTGGAGTAATCGGCTAGTACTTCTTTAAAGATAACAGAGGCCGAATAGCAACATGAGATGATTGAGAAACTTCATATCCGCTTCACAAAATATTGAATGTGTCCCGAATAAATTAATTTCTAAAAGAAATTTTATAAGTTAACTCCCCCCCCAACGTAGCACTGATTAAACTAATGTTATTTTGGGTTCTACATGTCTACTATATAAAGTGTTTTTTTTTTCTTTTTTTTTATGGTTTACCTCCCCGCCTGAGTAGGGATTTTACCCTTTTTCATATCCTAAGGATATCGGCGAGGGTGTCGTAATACCCATCAACGTTGTCCAAGTGCCGATACATACATTTCTGTACTTCTCAGTACCTAGACAACGCGGTATTGTTGCCTCGGACTACCACCTATGTACGTGGCCAGACCAAATATACTTAAATAAATTAATAAATAAGTACCATATACCGACCTGCGTGATTGAACCCTCGAACTTCTGCACAGTAATCAGGTACTATGTCACAGAGCCACGGGTCGCCACATATTAGATTACTATGTGATTTGAACCTAAAGACAGCATAAGTGACTCTTGTTGAATTAACATAAAAGATATAACCAATAAGTCGAGGCATATTTAAATATAAAGGCCCTTATAGCACTGAACGCCTTCTAAATCTACTAAAAAAAAAGAATTCTTTTTTACCCTTAATCGAGACGAATGAAACGAATTACAGTCCAACTTATAAAACAAGTACCTCGAAACCTCATTTATTAACACAAGCAAATCTCAATGATATGATACGAGTATGTGACTCAAATCTGTACAAAAAAGGGGAACTTTTAGGATCTCTGTTGAAGGGATAGAATTTACTTTAACGCGATATGAAAAATTGCTTTTTTTAATCGAAACCATGAACTTAAATTTCATTTTTCTTAGGAAGGCGATTTAGGGTATTGTAATGACATTTATATAGTTATAAGATGAATTATAAATTTTCAATATGAGCCAAGTAACTGGCGCTTGGTTATTGACTCATCTAAAGCTAGCTTACAAGCTGTGCTTGCGCACAACGCTTTCTTCTGTTTTTTTTTAATGGGCCTGGGACACGTGCTACAGAGAAATCCCTAAAGCGCTACAAGAGCGACACGTGTGCGGAAAAAGCGGTTCATGTTGGTCTTGAATCGCTGTAAATTGTACTCAGTCGGTAACACAGTCCTCAGAATCTTATAAATATATGAATTTACTAAACTTGAAAGTCGTTGCCTTTTATTTAGATTGCAGCTTGGTTATACAAAGTATTACTGATTGATTTGCGAGTAGGACAGAATATTATGTTTGTAAGATACTTTTATAATTGACTCATTTACGGAAACACTTGGAAAGTGATGCAGAACTCTTTAAATTCAGTGTAGTCAAAGAAATATTTATACGAAGAACTCACACTTCCATTTACTCTCATTGTGCCAATTTAGGTGGTGATTCAAAGCTTACGATAATAGACAGTGTCACTTTCTTGACCAATCAAAGGGTGTTTAACATAAGTCAGCCTTAAGAGGATCAGCCCCTGTTTAACTACGCTTCACGCGAAACAATAAAATAAAGTAATCAAAATTCAACGATGCACAATTTGTGAAATTAATTTTTAAATCAAATTTTAAGAGACAGAAAAAATCACTATACAGAAAAGTAATGGCCAAAGCGTTTTTTCACTTATCCCAGGACAAAAAAAATGTTTTAAATACACCTTAAGTGAATATTGATAAAATTGTTTTTGGTTGTAAAGGCAAAGGACAGAAAAAAACAATGGATTTTTATGTCTAAAGGAAGAATTTACAAAACTTCATGACACAAAAATTTAAGAAGGTATTGTTGCAGGTTCTCAAATACGAGAACTTTAAGCAAAATCTAAATCCTTTGAGAGAGTTGTCCGGAACTGTTTCGTTAAATTGAATAACCGTAAGGCAGAATACTATAAAGATTTAATTAATGAACTTAAAATATATATAATTATTGTTACTGGCACAATAAAATTTATTTTTATGATATAAATATGAAAACATAAAATATTTTGTCGAAAGTTGACATAAATGAAATAAACAATTCAGACAAATTTAATATACGTTTTTTGGAACAATGAGTACATGATTCGACATCCTTTTTATATGACAAAGTGTGTGTGGGTTCTATCTTGGACATTCCTTTTTGTAAGATTTATAGATTCTGTTTTAGCAAAAAGGTATTCCTAACGGTAATAAATCAAGTAACAGACCATAGTTTTTCGTAATTTATAAAAAATAAATAAATTTTCAAATTTTGCTCTTGCTCTAATTCCAGCAAAGAGCTCTCATGAAGCATATTTAGTGTATTATATAGCCACTAGCACTAGTGATATCATAACGATTTTTTTAAGTAGCAGCTTAACAAAATTTAATGATCTTACTTTTTTGATTCCCCATATAATTTTTACTTCCTTTACTGAAGGGAAGGAAGTATTGCATTTATGTAAAAATGGCGCTCTGAAATTTTTGCATTTGTTCACGTTCTATAGTCCCTACATCACGAAAAACATATTTTCCTAGCTCCGTCAGTCTGTATACCTGCCTCTTGGCATAATTCTCCAACGAAATGAGATATCGATTTCAAATTTTATCGACAAATAATACTTGAAGTAGGAACAGAATTTATATTTAGTTTTTAAGCGATATGGCTTTAGAGGAAAGTTATTTCAATAAATTTTATATAATTTTAACACATTTAACATTAGAGTTTTTATTGATTTTTGATTGAAATAACGAACAAATCGTAAGGGATCACTCATTAAAATGGGTCTAATAATTCAGCCTCCACGGGGAAGTAAGGCAACACACGGGAGTAATGAAAGTTTATACACTTTTAAAGTATATACAGTCCGTCAAATAAGAACGTGTCCGCGATAATTCAGTTTTGGTAAATGCGATTCTAGCGATTCAACCAAAAATCGATAGAGGGAACCTTTGTCTACGATGCTTTTTAGTAAAAGTATTCCTAGATACCGAGTTGCGGTCCGTCCAATAGCCTTTAGAAGGTTGTAAATATTTGATCCTATTGGAAAATTACAAATTTCGACAATATCGCCGTTTAAAATCGACAGAAGAGATGTGCTGGGTCTGCACAAATAAGAACTGCACTGCCAAAGTTTATACCATTGGACCAGACAACATACTTTCACGACAAACTGGCAATCATCAACATCCACACGATAATGAAGAAGTACTGAATCACCAAAAAATTAACAACGCAGTGAAGAAGAGAGCCAACGAGGAACATTACAACGAAATATTAACAAAGATGATTCGGCGGGAGGTGCCTGCAGATCCGAATGTGCTGAACACTTTCACCGACTTCGATATGAAGGAAACTTCGTATTCTTTGGTATTCTCTGCGATAAAGTCCAAATGCCAGCAATTAGGATATGTCTTCTCGCCTACAAAGGTCGTATCAGATTTTGAACGCGGTAGTCCCGGTGCGGTTTCAACCGAATTTCCATTGACAACGCTTGCGGGATGCAGTTTCCATTTAGGACAATCCTGGTGGAGGAAAATTCAGAATCTAGGATTAACTAGAGAATACAAAGATAAAAATCCCCCATTGGAAAATGGCTTCACCACATGTTGGGGCTAACTTTTCTCCCTGCGGATCACGTTGGAGATGTTTTCGTTCAATTATTAGAAAATCAGCCAGTCCACCCACAAGTAACATTGTTTGCTGACTACATAGTTGAAAACTACATGGATGATAGTGCTCCTTTCTCTACAATCCTTTGGGCCGCGCTCGACGCCAGCTCTGAACCAATAACGGGATTGAGCCTTTTCATTGAAAATTTGCAAAGGATAGTTGTTCGCTTCATCCGATTTTTCATGAATTTTTAGAGGTCATCAAGGGTTTCCAGACTGAAACATACGTGTTCGTCTTATAGGTACAATTCAGCATTTTTAGAAAATAAGATAATTCAATACGTATGTTACATAAAGAAATTGATACTGTAACGTTTGTTCAATGCATGTCTTAGGAATATAGTAATTACTGAAATATGTCTTTTGCTTTAATTTTTACACATAACTTGCATACTTATAGCTCTATACCTGCCTGTGGCGGACCGCAAATCGGCCGTCAATTTTGGGTAAGAAAAAGGTGTGTACCGCAACTAAGAACTTTTTATTGCCTTTCACCGACCCTTACTGCAACTCGGTATCAACCAAAGTAACAGTCGGTTCTGAACTTTCGTCGAAATCACGTCAAATCCAAAATGAGTCACTTAATTGCGCGTCCGTTCGAGGCAGTCTTTCTATGTTCCCATCCAAATGACACTATCCGCGGCCGCTTAATATATTAGAAAGTCGACGTCGTTTGTGAAGAGTGGGAAAATAGTTTTTACGGAAAGAAAAATGTCGACGATTTGGCAAAACATGGCTCGGTAGGCAGTCACTCCGAAAGTCGAAAAACGAACCGCGTCTTTATTTTCACGGGACCCGAAATTCACGCTGCGTCAAGGAGCGGCAAAATAAAGAAAATTGGATTCGAATGTGTCCCATGAGACCATTCGACAACATCTTCTTTTTTTTTTGTAGGTCTAGCACACGTGCTGTAGGGAGGTCCCTAAAGCGCTACAGGAGCGACACGTGTGCGGAAAAACCGTTTCACATTGTTCTTGAATTGCTGTAAATTATACTCGATAGGAAACACAGTCCTGGGCAAATTATTCCAAAGGGATGATGTTCTCCATATAATCGTGCTCATGATGTCAGATCCCAAAAAGATACTGGAGCGGTCTATACAATCTCTGGACGCCAACCCTATTGAAAACGTTTATTTCTCTAAGGGCTTTGAGTTGTCTCGCGAGATTCGAAAAGTTTGCCGAGTATGCAGAAAATCTCATCGACAGCATGCCTCAAAGATGCCAGGCGATTATTGATACAGGAGGCGATTGGACAACCAAGGTAATTACGCTATTGTTGGCACACCAAAGAATACATTGATAGTAAAAATGTTTTCGAAACACATTTTTTCAAGAATACGAGCAGTCACGTTTTCTTATTTGATAGACTGGAGTAGGATACAAAAATTGAAAAGTAAAGTTTTTACAATACAACAAAAAGTTGTTTCTAAACTAACAAAGTAATTATCCTGTTGTTAAAAATTCAACATCAATACAATGATTATTTATTTTATTTGCCTTGAAGATATATTGTTAATACAAGTAGTCAATGGATGTCGAAGTACAGTTAGGATATAAATTGCAAAGAAAACAACGGCTGAACAATAAATCATCAATCCATCTATTGCAAAAAGGTAAATTAGCAACGATAGAAAGATAATAGGGGATAATAACGCAGAGAGTATTAAAGGATAATTATTGAGAATTGTTTAGAAATAAGTTTTTTGAAATAGTGACAATAATATTAAATAAACAGAGGAAACGGATGACGCTCTTTAAAAATTAACAAAAGGTTGGTAATTTGTTGTTAAATTATTTTGTATTAGTGACAAACCTAGTGACCGTAAAAACGTTTATAATTGCCATACTTAGCACCACAAAATATATGTATGTATGTATGTATGTATATATATATATATATATATATATATATATATATATATTATATATATATATATATATATATATATATATATGTTTCGGTTAATAATGTGGATTTTTTCGTAACATTTAAGCGTTTATTTCCATCACAAAATGAAGTGCCTTAATAATCAAAGTATTGACCATCGTTAGCTATAACTTTTTCCCATCTTTCTGTCAAAGAATGAATTCCGCACCAGAAGAATTTTTCATCTTTTGAGGTCAACCATTCATCAAGCCAAATTTTCACTTCTTCGTAAGAATGTAAGTGTTGTTCTGAAAGTCCATGCTGCATCGATCGAAATAAGTGGTAGTCTGAAGGAGCTAAGTCCAGTGAATACAGCGAGAGGGGTAGAACGTCCCGTTTGGTGTATTCCAAATAGTTTTTAACACATTTTTCAACATGTGGCCGAGCATTGTCATGTTGAAAAATTATTTTATCATGTCTTTGGGCGTATTCTGGTCCTTGTTCCTTTAATACACGGTTCAACTTTATCAATTGTTGTCGGTATCGATCGCCAGAAATCGTTTCACCAGGTTTCAGCAGTTCGTAATACACAGCTCCTCTACTATCCCATCAAATACACAGCTTTCTTTCCCTGTATATTGCGCACTGGTTGTGATGTTGAAGGCTGGCCTGGGTCTACCCAAGTTTTTTGGGTTAGAGCATGTTCACCATAAGCTTCAACCAACAATCAATAACTTGCAGGAGCTGTTTTTTTCAAATGAAAGAAGGTTATTAAACTTCCCCGCAAAACGTCTTATTCTGGTACGAAACACCACATATGCAAAGCTATGAAGAACTATGTTTTTCGCACAATGACAATTAATAACGAGCTGGCCTTTGATGGCGTATGTTTACCTTCCAAAACGCCATAGATGTCACTAGTCTATACCAACAAGTGTATTAGTAACGCCATCTCTTAGCAAAATCCACATTATTAACCGAAACACCTATTATATATACATATATATATATATATATATATATATATATATATATATATATATATATATTTATATTTTTGAAACGCTTCTCGAGATGAATTAACCAAGAGAACAGTGGGTAGATTGCTAAAATATGTACTTTGTTCATTTTAATTGGTGGCCCGTGGTTGTAGACGGCCACCGACTGGATAAGTGTGTTTTTCACATTTAGGTAAAAATTATTGCAGATACGATATGTATATCTATATTAATATATATATGTATATATATATATATATATATATATATATATATATATATATATATATATATATATATACATACATCATACAGTATTATTTAATATCTACATAGAGAAAATATTTCAACTTGCTCTAGAAGATCACGCAAGTAATATTCGGTATGCAGACGATACTGCAATAGTTGCCAATGACATGCAAGTTCTAATCAATAAGCTGAAAAATATTGATGAAGAGTATGAAGATGTATCTCTTTTTATAAAGGATCAAGAGATTGAGAGGTTACTAAATTCAAGCATCTTGGCTCCATTCATTGCCAACGAACGCTGGGATTGTGATGAGGAAGTTGAACTGCGGATTGGCATGGTAAAGGATACCTTTCAAAAGTTGCAAAATATGTCGCTTCAAAAACATTTTCCACTCGCACTGCGCTTACGAGTAATCAAATGCTATGTCTGGCCGGTCCTCTTATATGGTGTAGAGACAAGATCGTTAAAATTGAGATTATTGACTCGTATCAAAGCCTTCGAGCTACGGATACTGCGACATTGACTGCGAATTTCTTGGACGGAATAGCAATGAAGAACTGCTTCGAAGGGCCGGGGTAGTGAGGCAACTATTTAATATCGTAAATCAGAGAAAGTTGTCTTATTTGGGGCATTTACTACGAGATGAGAATATTTACGATTCCAAAACCTATTCTTCAGAGAAAAATGGAAAGTCAATGAGGATCCAGTAGAAAAACACTTGTGGCTCCGGAAAATCGGGAGCTAGTGGGGAGTCCATTTTCCGACTAGCAAAGGATAACGACCTACGTATGTGAATATATGGGACAAGGACAAGAAGAAGAATACATTATATATATATATATATATATATATATATATATATATATATATATATATATATATATATATATATATATATGTATATACATATATATATATATATATATATATATATATATATATATATATATATATATATATATATATATATATATATATATATATATGTATATACTTATATACATATATACATATATATATATATATATATATATATATATATATATATAAATATATATATATATATATATATATATATATATATATATATACATATATTTATATATATATATATATATATATATACATATATTTATATATATATATATATATATATATATATATATATATATATATATATATATATACACAACTTAAGTATCAGTTGGGCGAATATGGTAGCGTAGTTGATTGCATGCTGGTCGATCATTTAATTAGAGACTATTATTTAATTAATTTAATCGAGATTTATCATCCATTTATATTATTAGCAATGATTAAGATTAATGATATATGACTCTAACAATATTAACAAAAGAGATACAATAAGAAACTCTTGAAAACCGAAAGAAAGAAAGATTAACTGGAGCTGGGCTTACTTTTAATGGGACGTAGCACCTAGATAGCTAGTGAACTTAGAGAAGCTTGATTTTCTACCCATCATTTGTCTTCTTTCTTCTATATACTTGTAACCGGGAGATCGAGATATCCTGTACAACACACGCTGTGACACGAGAGACAAAGTTAGTAAACAACAAATACCAATTAGTATAAAAGAAATAAAAAATAATTAAATCCCTTTAAAAATTCATAAACTGCCAATAAGAATAGTACCTTTTCACTTAGGCTCATTCCTTCCAACATCCCTCGTACTTTATAGTAAAAATTAATTAGGTTTTATGCATTTTTTATATTTAATTAATTTACAAAAGATCTTTTCAAGACTAAAAATAACCTTAAGCTATTTTTGTTGTTATTTGAAGTTATAAAGCATAAAGTCCAAGCTCTTTTACATGAATTATGAAGCTACTTTTATTTAAATACATACTAGGGGTGTCAGCATGCTTAAATAAAATAACTGACCTTTGGTGAGAGAAATATTCAATTAAAAATTTAAATATCTAAACTGTTACCTCAAAGTTCTCTACTCCGAGAACCCTGAAAAGGCTATATTGTACAATATACCACCTCTTTAATCCCTTATATATTTGACTGTAAATAATTATCATTCATTATCGCAACAAAAAACAAGGAGAAATTCTTAACATATCATTGAAACTAACTATTCTTCTTCTAATAGTACTTCATCCGTTCCGGACATTAGCGATTAACCGAGCTATTCTAACTTTATTAGCAGCAATATGAAAAAACTGTATCGAACTGAGACCGAACCAATCTCGTAGATGTGTCATCCTGAAGTGACGTCTTTTGCCTGGCCCTCTCTTTGCTTCAAGCTTGCCCTGAAGTATCAGTGGCAACAGTCTATACCGGCCGTGCCTCATGACGTGTCCAAGGTATTCCAATTTGCGCTTTTTCAACGTCCAGATCAGTTCCAGACCCTTTCCCATTCTCCTGAGTACTTTATTATCAGTTATATGTTGAGTATAAGGAAAAAACTGTGCAAGGGAACTAACACCAGTTTTCTGTAGGCTTTTCAACCTATCCTACAGAAAGGGAATATTTCCGTCCTGCTGGAAATGTGTCACAGTTCAGCCGATACCTAAAAAAGGCAAGAAGACCTTGCCAAATAATTACCGACCAGTCGCAGTGCTTTCAATAATATCGAAAGTCATGGAAAAGGTTATCAATCAGCATCTTCTAAAATATCTTGAACGATTCAATATTATTAGCGATCACCAATATGGCTTTCGTAAACATAGATCAACAGGAGATCTTCTGACTTATGTAACACATGTTTGGAACAACGCAATTGAACACAATCTCGAGAGGTTGCTCTTGACATATCCAAGGCATTCGACCGTGTTTAGCACGATGGACTGTTGGCTAAGCTACGCTCTTGTGGTATGTCTGAAAAGTTCTGTTTGTGGCTCTTATGTTTCCTCAGAGAGCGTTCTTTACGAGTGGCGGTCGACGGATTTCTTTCTAACATCTTTACTATCAACGCCTGTGTGCCCCAAGGCTCCATATTGTCTCCTACTCTCTTACTCATTTACATTAACGATCTGCTGGAAAAGACCGGAAATCCAATCTACAGCTTTGCAGATAACAGTACGCTTGTCTCTTCATTCACTTTCAACGCTCGGACATCGGCTGCTCCGGCCAATATCCGCAGACAGCAGGAGGTCATTCAACTTAACAAGATCTGGAAGAAATTTTATCTTGGGGTGACAGTAACGCTTTACACTCCACAACAATTGTTAGTTCTTTACAAAGCTCAAATTCGACCAACTATGGAATACTGGAGGGATTCTGTTCAGAGAAGAGCTATTCGTCTGATTGGAGACCCGGAACTGACCGGCGGCCTTGATTCGCTGAAACATCAAAGAACGGTTGGCGACTTGAGTCTATTCTACAAGTATTTTCATGGAAAGTGTTCGAAGAATGTAACCCGCTTAATTCCTCCCAAAGCGGTGCATGTTAGAAATACACGTCGCGCTGGTGCTTCACATCCGTATGAGGTTCAGCTTGTTACTCTGCGTACAACGCTTTTCAAGCAGTCTTTTATATGGAGAACATCATCTCTTTGGAATAATTTGCCCAGCGAGTACAATTTACAGCGATTCAAGAACAACGTAAATAGCTTTTTCCGCACACGTACCGCTCCTGGAGCGCTTGAGGGACTTCCCTGTAGCACGTGTGCTAGACCCATAAAAAAAAGAAAATTCAGGATACGTCTGTATAGCCACATTTCAAAGGCATGTATTCTTCTCATTACAGCTTCGTTGATCCTCCACGATACGATTCCGTAAAGTATAACAGGGAAGATTTTTTTCGACGCGACATCTAATTTCTGCACCATAATCCTATGTCTCATAGATTGTAGTACATCCTCACCTGTTCTACTACTGTGTTGTTAATGGTCAAGGGCCCCCGGTTATGGGTTGGTTTTTTAGAAATTATCATGTTCTTGGTTTTCAAAATATTCAGGGGAAGGCCATATAGTTCTGAATGTTGATGGACTCTTTCTACTAAGTTTTGAAGGTCTTCAAAATTACCAGCCACAATAGCAGTGAAACTGTTTTTATATTTAACCCTACAAATACTTTAAAAAAACTGAAAATAAATACTTCTATTCATTAAACGACTACTTCCAACAACTTGAAATTTATTTAGCTGTATGTATTGTTAGTTCAATTTAGCTCAAATTAGTTCAGATTATATGTATAGTTAGTAGATATTTGAAAATAGATTTCCATTTTCTGCTTGTACTAGTCTTAACAAACATTTTTATTGACTTGATGTATACGTTATATTAGTCAAATATATATTTGCAATTTTTGTTCAAAAAGTTTAAAATTATGCATTCAATGTAGTAAAAGATTATGTGGTTAATGTAGTTGTTGTATCACCAAGTAATGTAGTACATTGCATCTAGTATGGTAGTAAGAGTAATTTTAATTTTTATGACATTGTGAAGTAATTTAAACAATAAATAAGTGGTTACGTCAACTATAAACTTAAATTCTATTAAAAGTAAGTTTAATCTACAGTTAACGCTCGTGCCAACCGTAATACTATATAAATTAAAAAGTGGTTTTATACATACAATAAACATTTAGGAATTTCATGCCTGAGTGCCTTGATAATTAAAATAAAAAAACCGGTCAAGTGCAAGTTGAACTTGCACAATTAGTGTTCCGTACGTTGATTGTTTTTAAAATAAAAATTTTTGTTAGGGTGGTATAAAATGATCAGTGACTTCACAAAACACACCCCAAATGAGTTTTCAACAAAGTTTGTTTCCATTCTTTACTGAAAACTGGTGACCTTGAAATTTTTTTTTTTTATATACCAAATAAATTATTAAAGGTAATGCACTCGTGATAATTTTCGTTCAATCTATACCCCGTGGAGAATATTCCAGAATTTTTTCAAAATTTTTTTATCAGTATTTTTCGAGATAAGATAGGGGACAGCGATTTTTTTTTTTTAAAAGTAATACGAAGAAAAGTGTGCGCAAGTATTATATTATATACATATATATATATATATATATATATATATATATATATATATATATATATATATATATATATATATATATATATATATTTTTACTCGTGTTTTCACAAGCTTTCATTTGACACCACACTCGATGACCTAGTAAAAAAAAAATTTTTTTTCACTTCCGATTTCATCCCTCAAAACGAACCTCTTAAGTCAAAATTTATGTTATTGTGGTATAAAATGATCAGTGACTTCACAAAACACACCCCAAATGAGTTTTCAACAAAGTTTGTTTCCAATCTTTACTGAAATCTGATGACCTTGAAATTTTTGTTTTTTTATATACCATATAAATTATTAAAGGTAATGCACTTGTGATAATTTTCGTTCAATCTACACCCCGTGGAGAATATTCCAGAATTTTTTCGAAATTTTTCGATAAGTACTTTTCGAGATAAGGCCCGGGACAGCGATTTTTCGCGAATTTTTAAAAATAATACAAAGAAAAGTGCGCGCAAGTATAATATTATATATATATTTTTTACTCGTGTTTTCACAAGCTTTCATTTGACACCACACTCGATGACCTAGTAAAAAATTTTTTTTTTCACTTCCGACTTCACCCCCCAAAACTAACACCTTAAGTCAAAATTTAATTCTCAAAACTACATGGCTCTGATAAGGCCATCAATTCCTATATTATTACCAAATTTCATCTTTCTATGTCAAATAGTTTCCGAGAAAATCGGGTGTGACAGACAGACAGACAGACAGACAGACAGACAGACAGACAGACAGACAGACAGACAGACAGACAGACAGACAGACAGACAGACAGACACCGAAGTGATCTTATAAGTGTTCCGTACGGAACACTAAAAATGAATCTAATTTTTCTTCAATTTATTTATATTATTGTCGATTATTTTTCTACTTTTAAAATGAGTTTTAAATAAGTTAATAAAGTATTTTTACAAGTCAGGAAAAACTAATTTGCTCAAGCTTTCCAGATTGTATAGTTAGGTAGTTCTGGAGAAATGGAATTTTTTATGCTGATTTCAGCCCTATTCCTAATAAACTAGTTTTCAAAAAATACGAAATTATAAAAAGTACATACTTATACACTTTTGAAGACTTAAAATTGTTATTTAAATATTGAATAATTACAATTTTGAGCAATTAAAAAATCTGCAATGATATGGAAATAAAAGTAAAAAAAACCGGCCAAGTGCAAGTCGGACTTGCATAATTAGTGTTCCGTATTGTGATTGCTGAAGTATTCTTTGAAATACAGACACACATTTATCTTCAATATAAGAACTACCAAAAATATATAAGAAGTGAGACATCTTTGTAATAAAAGTTTAAAACAAATATTTACTATCTAAATATCTGTTTAATTATAAACAAATAAAATAAATTTATCTTGTCTCGCTACCTATCCGTTGGTCACCAGTCGTTATGGAAATTTATTTTATTTATGATTGAGCAGAAATATACGGAAAAGTATATGAATATATTACTGATTGCATCGAATACGTATTGATATTTCGTAGCTCTTAGTCCCGGTTATATTCACCCCGAAAAAAATCTCTACCATACTGTCAACTCAATTTGTTTTTGTTTTTTACCAGATAAATTATTTATCAAACGTAATGCACTAGTACTTGCTCAATCTACACTTTATGGAGAATATTTCAGCATTTTTTCGAAAGTTTTCGATCAGTACTTTTAGGGTGGGGCGCAGCAATTTTCGCCTATTTTTTTAAAAATAATATAAAGAAAAGTTTGCGCGAGTATTACATCATATATATTTTTGTACTCATATTTTCACAAGCTTTCATTTGATATCCCAGTCGATGACCTTGCAAAAATATTTTTTTCATTTGTTTTCATTTCGGATTTCACTCCCCAAAACTAACCCCTTTAGTCAAAATCAATTCCTGTATTTGTGGCAAATTTCAACTTTCTATGTGAAAAAGTTTCGGAGAAAATCGGGTGCGACATGCAGACAGACAGACAGACACCGAAGTGATCTCATAAGTGTTCCGTACGTATAATAATAAAAATAAAATTTATTTATAGTAATGGTATTTAATAAAAATAGTAGATGTGCAGAATAAATGAGAGCCACATAAGATATGAATTTCAAAGTTGAAAAAATTTTTGAGCGATATCACTTCAAAGGAACGAGGGTGGGGAGCTAATAAATTTTGTAAATTTTTAGTAACATTATAAAAACTTTCTTTGTTTTTGGCTGAGATGATGAACTGTTTTTAAGCATAATTAGTGCTGTTCGTATATATATATATATATATATATATATATATATATATATATATATATATATATATATATATATATATATATTTAAATATATATATATATATATATATATATATATATATATATATATTTAAATATATATATATATATATATATATATATATATATATATATATATATATATATATATATATATATATATATATATATATATGGACAAAATTCACGCAACAATATATTAAATCATACAAATCTCTACAATGAATTAATTTTAATAATTTTTTATTAACATTGGTTACACTAAAAGTTAGAAAAAACTTATTTGGATACTTTAAAAGTGAATTAGCTACCAAATTTCTCTATAAGATTCGAATTAAAATTATTCTTAAGACCTAATAACAAAATCGTTGAAATTATGTAATAATGAAAAAATAAACTGGGACACTAGTAGCAAAATTAATGGTGTAACTGGGACACTAGTAGCGTATGTTGCCTCCTCTACTTCGGATGACAGCGTTTATGCGCCTAGGCATGCTTCTAATTAAATTTTGGATAAAATCTTGAGGAATTTGCTCCCATTCTGCGATAACTGCATTTTCAAGTTCCCTCAGGTTTCTAGGTGCAGGTATATGACTTTTCACATTTTTCTTAAGGTGATCCCATACATGTTCTATCTGATTCAGATCCGAGCTTTTTGGTGGCCATTGCATAATCGGTATATCAACTTGATTAAGATAATCAAGTACCTCCCTAGCCACGTGAGGTCGAGCGTTGTCTTGCATAAACAGGAAATTGGGCCTCATAAAATGACCGAAAGGCATCACATGTTCTATTATAATATTCTCAAGATAGTAGTCAGCATTCATGGATCTCGTACGGACAGGAACTAACTCTGTGCGAGCATCAAAGCAGATGGCACCCCAGAAAATAACAGAGCCACCGCCGAATGAAATCCTTGCAGAGATATTGCAAGGAGCAAACCTCTCTCCTGGTCTTCGCCATACTCGCTCACGACCATCTGGGTGTTTTAGACTAACCCTAGTTTAATCTGTGAAGAAAATTTGTTTCCAATCATCCACAGACCAGTTTTCGTGATTTCGAGCAAAACGTAACCTGGCAACTCTGTTCTCTTTAGTAAGCAAGGGCGCAGTGGCTGGTCTCTTACTGTTTAATCCAGCTTCATTTAACCGTCTTCTAACTGTTTTAGAAGAAATTGTGACATTGCGAACAGCTTCGAGTTCGTTTCTTATTATATAACTAGTGACAGTCCTGTTTCTTAAAGCATATTGTCTTATAAAACGTTCATCTAGGTCGCTAGTGCATCGTTTTTCGCCCTTACCCTAGCCTTCCAGAATAAGTTCCTACTTCATTCAAGCGTCTTACCATACGACTTATTGTGGAACGATGTTTGCCTAACAAATTGGCAACATAACTCTGACAATATCCCTCGTCCAATAAAACTGAGGCTCACACTACCTCGTGTTCAGTTAAATTCCTTGTTCGATTCATTTTTCTAATTCTTCGAGGTCAAAAATAAAACAGTCTACCACAAAAACGTATTACTTTGAAAAAGGAAACAATTTATAAGCTTACTTTTAAAGAAAATCTATCGCATTATTACAGAAAATTGTTTATCTTCTAAAAAAATTCTTTAAAACTGTAAATCTAAACGAATTGTTTTCATTTCTGTCATGAACAACGAAACAAAATATGCATAGCCTACTACTCAAATACTCGATAAACTTTAAAACTGACATAAGAAAAAGATAAATTAATTTTCAGATTGTTGAGTTAATTTTGTCCAGGAGTTTATATATATATATATATATATATATATATATATATATATATATATATATATATATATATATGTATATATATATATATATATATATATATATATATATATATATATATATATATATATATATCTTGTTATATATCATTTTCAAGGTAACAGGTATCAAATCTAAAAATTTTGTTCTTTTTTAATGGTTTTCAAATATTTATGGTCAAAAATATAACGTGCCAACATGATAAGGAAGAGGGTTAGAGGGGATGCTTTTTATATATCCTGTTATATGTAGTATTTTGGGTTTTTGGAGTCGAAGAATCTAAAAATTGTGTTATTTTTCATTGCTTTGAATTTTTTACGGTCGGACATATAAGAGATTAATGAAGTATAGGATGTCCTTAGAGGAAATGCTTCATATATATCTTCTGTTTAATGTTATTGAAGTCGAGGCATTTTCTTCACTATTTCCAATTCCGATAAATAAATCATAAAACACCCCGTTAAGGATTCCCTAGTTCACGAGAAAAAAATATTTCGAATT
>CM032446.1:72317059-72364126 GCA_019049505.1 Pachyrhynchus sulphureomaculatus
TTGTATTCTCATTGCACCAAATGACCCCATAAATTGACCAAACCGCATTAGTTTGTTATGGAGTGATCATAATCATTTAGAACATACAGGTGAAGATAAGGTTGTTTTACATTAAAAGAACTACCAAAAATTAGTATGGTATTACAGCCAGTTTATGATGAATTTGCCTAAATATACACAAATAATATAAATTTATATAAATGCTATTTTAAAGGTTGTAGTCGTTATACTCGCATACTGCATCTAATCTGTTAAGCAAAAGAAATATCCATTAAGTGATCCCATTGTAATTGCATACTTTTACTGGAGGGATTATAAATTATCAAATAATTTCACTAACCATCGGATATGGATTAAAAACCAATGAAACCACTTTTTATCACCTTGTTTGTACACAGGTAACGCCCCGAAAACAAAACTACACTAAAAGTTCTGTCAAAAAAATTGGTGTGGTGCCAAAGGGTTTATTAGGAAACAAAACAAGTAATTATGTCAGTTGTTGATAAGTTCATAACAATATATCTAAGAGTGTTTTAATTTTTAAAAACTACACACGAAAGGATATTTTATAAATGAAACTTAACACAACTTTTTATAAATATTTTATAAATGAGGCTTACATTTTTATTTGATGCTGGAGAAAATAAATATCCATTAAAGTTATTACACTAAAATCACCGCACATATCTCCCACTCATCATCCTTACTTGTTCTTATGGCACCAAATAGAAAATAGTATTAAATAAAAATCGGACAGTTTCACTTCACCACCGCGTACCCTCTTGGTTTCAGACTTTATAAGCCTATTTTGAAACAGGTGATGTTCTAAAGCTTCCTTACACTGAAAGCTCTGTCAGACTCAGTGTGTTGCCGCGGTAAAACATCAGACCTCGCGTGACGGCGTCGACCAATACACTGACTTCGTAACTGCGGCTATGGCTTGGCGTTCTCCAGTTTCAAGTTGTTGTCGCTGGACAGGTAAGTAAAGTACAATTACGTGTTTTAGGCTTACACCTGGCTTCCGTTGAGTGAATTTATTAGTGTTGCGGCGGCGAACGTTTTCATGTACTAAGAAAACATTAAGGTTTGGTAAAATATTTTCAATTTTTGAAAGAAAAATCGGTAAATTAATTTACCCACTAAAGAATAACTGAATTTAAGCACAACTGGTTAAATTCGAAATAATAAAACAAGTGTATTATCTTTAGAGTACTTCAAGTCCCCAAAAAGGACCCATAACGATATATTCAAACTAACCATTCTAATCTCCCCTCCATCACTTCATATGTTTAACGATCAATAAGCCTGTTTAAAAAAACAAAGAAAAATTCTCATTCACCCCCTTCACTTGAAGTAATATCGTTCAAAAATTATAGGTCCTTTTCCTGCTTAAAGTTTTACATGTAAACTCAATTGAAAATCAATATGTGATTTTGTTCGAAAGTTATGGTGCCTTGGTAAAGACAAATTTGAGAAAAGGTCGTGAGAGAGCGGGAGTAATAAAAATTGAAAATCTAGATTAAAGAAGTCTAGTTTCTGTTTTAAATTAGGCATTTCTGTAAGGTCTAGTTAATATATAGAGAGGTAATATGAACTCAGTTAATGCCCCGAAAAAGTGATTTACTCAAAATTTCTATGGCACATAAATTATGAATATAATCGTTATTTTAAATTCAGTAACGTACCCTTCCTGAACATCTGAGAATGAAGGTAACGTAAAATCAACATTACATGCGCATTTCTTGTCTCCAGAATTCCTGAAGCCCACGTACATACGTAAATTCGACGATACTCTGCCTCCAGCCTCTCGTCTCGCAGGTATCTCATCCTCTGCATACACAAGTATAATTATGGCAAAAATTTTATCGTCTTTCAACAACGACAACAATAGTTAAAAGCCATAAAATATAACCAGCTCTCTAACTATCATATCTTTTGCTTAAGCGATATCGCTCAGAAACTAGATGTCTATAACTTCAAGTACTAAACATAGTTACAGCAAATTTAAAATTGATATTTATTTCCATTCGCAAGTTATTGCGACAACCGACGAGACGACAATCAGACAGAAAATGTGGGTAATTTAGCAACACCCGGAACTCTAAAAATGACATATGATAGAATGTACTCAAGTCTATCATACACCTCACACCTTATATGTTACGATAATAATTGCGCATAAAATTTTACTAACCAAAAACAGGGAAAAAGTAAAAAAATGCTGTTGAGATTCTATAAAACTTATTAACCCCCACCCTCTTACTCTGTGTTCTTCCGCACAAATACTATATGTAGAGCGACACACCGATAGACAGATCAACGAAAATTAAAACCAATTTTTTATGATCTCTGGCACGTGAAAGAAATGCAAAGAAGCTAGAGGGTAATTTATACGAATGCAATGGTCCACTTAGCAATGGAAGTAAAATTCTGATTCTGCAAAGCTGTATAATATCTGGAATTAAATCTGTCGAACTTTAAATTTAGATTTTTTTGAAGTTATTTACTTGAAAAATTTAAATGTAGTTCTTAAATTAATAATATGTGAAACATATCGTCATCTGCTGTAAAAATGGCACAGCGACCTTTTACAGTTTACAATGTTTGTTTGGTTGTTTGGTTGGTTGTACGTGGGGTAGGCGATTGTTCCTGTTTGTGCAGTGCAGCCTCTTCGTCGTCCTTTAATAAGGTTTATTATCTTTCTTCCAAGCCCTTTATTTGTTAATTCATCGCCACCATGTATATTAGATATCCATTTACTATTGGTTCAGGTTAGCCACACATTCATATAGAATGTGCATAGAGGTCTTTTCCTCCTCACCTCATAGCCTACAAGTCGTGAGTACATTGTGGATACCCTTTTTTATAAATATTTCCTCAGGTGATCGTGGCAGGTGAGCAATCACCCACGACTTTGGTATGGGCCCTTGTTAATCAAAGGACGTCAGTTGTTAGTTTCTTCGACGGGCCAACGATCTAGATGTTGATGATATAATCATCTATTGATTGTCACTTTTACCACCTATTTTGGTATACTCTATATAATTTTGTAGCTTTGAATTTTGCTAATTCATCCACTTTTTGATTACTCGGAATGTCCTGGATTTGATATATCTGAATGTCCTGGACCCCACTGTAGTTCAACCCTGGAGGATAGTTCTGACATGGCACGTTTACACTCCATCGTGATCTTAGAGTTAGCCTGATAGGCTTCTAAATCCTTTGGAGCAGTTTGACTGTCTGAGAGAATATATCTTTCTTGGTTGCGGTAGTCCAGTCTAATATTCTCTGTTACATATTTAGAGAAATTGCAGGTTTCATTCCTAATCGTTCATTCATGTCTCCGAATTTGTGACATTTAAATTATATATGTCGCGTTTTCAAAAAAGATATATCTGTCTCTTAGCATGTTTCTCCAATAATTTCTGAACAAAACAAGATATTGATATCGTACTTATAGTACGAATGACTAAGAATAGGCAAGAAACCTATAATTTCTTAACAATATCGCACGAGTAAGAAGGTTGGTATATTTTATGGAATTTCTGTGGCATTATTTGTTTTTTTTTCTTACTTATATTTACAAATAAAGTAAAGTTGGACCTAATTTCATATCATATACGAGGGTCGTCCAGAAAGTAAAGAACTGGGTATATCTCAACAAAAACAAAATATATTTTAAAAAATTTTTATTTAAAACAATTCTAAACCTAACATTCTTTTCTACACAGTCGCCGTTATTATTTAGAGCCACAAACAGAACTTAAAGTTCTGTTTGTGGCTCTCATGTTTCCGCAGAGAACGTTCTTTACGAGTGGCAGTTGACGGATTTCTTTCTAACACCTTCACTATCAACGCCGGTGTGCCCCAAGGTTCCCTACTATCTCCTACTCTCTTTCTCATTTACATTAGCGATCTGCTGGAAAAGATCGGAAACCCAACAGCTTGGCAGATGACAGTACGCTTATCTCTTCATTCACTTTGAACGCTCGGACATCGACTACTCAGACGAATATCCGCAGACAGCGGGAAGTCGTTCAACATAACAAAGACCTGAAGGAAATTCTATCTTGAGGTGATAGTAACCAAGTGGAATTTAACGCTACAAAAACCCAGGCGGCAGTTTTTTTCTAAAAAAGTTAACGTTGTTGAACCCGACATAGGTATGGCGAGGCACTCCATTCCTCTAACATTGTCACTCAATTTATTGGGCGTTAATTTGGGAGCAAATACGTCCTGGCATGAATATGTCGCAGGCATAGCAAGGAGAGCTTCTTAAAAGTTGGGAATATTATTTCGAACCAGAAAGCTTTACACTCCGTAACAACTGTTAATTCTTTACAAAGCTCAAATTCGACCAATTATGGAATACTGGTCCCATGTTTGGGATTCCGCTCCCAAACATACATTACATTTGTTGGATTCTATTTAGAGTTCGTCTGATTGAAGACCCGGAATTGACCGGCGGCTTTGATTCGCTGGAACATCAAAGAACTGTTGGCGACTACTCTCTAGTGTTTTCATGGAAAGTGTTCGAAGAATGTAGCCCGCTTAATTCCTCCCACAGCGGTGAATGTTAGAAATACACGTCGCACTAATACTTCACATCCGTATGAAGTTAAGCTTGTTACTCCTCGTACAACGCTTTTCAAGCAGTCTTTTATATGGAGAACATCATCCCTTTGGAATAATTTGCCCAGGACTGTGTTTCCCACCGAGTACAATTTACAGCGATTCAAGAACAACATGAATCGCTTTTTTTGCACACGTGTCGCTCCTATAGCGCTTTAGGAGCTTCCCTGCAGCACGTGTGCTAGACCCGTAAAAAAAAATCATAACGAGACACAGGTTTTTCAATGCCGATGTTCATCTGCCACCGAGGACTAGAGCCATGAAGTCACTGCCTCTTTAAGCGCTTCATCACTTTGGAAATGTGTTGTATAGGCAGATCAAACAGATGTATGGTGAAAATGCAATGAATGAGTCTTCTGTTAGAAAATGGTGTATCATGTTCAATCATTGAAAAACAAACGTGCACGTTGAAGTACGCAGCGACCGGCCATCACTCGTTACGAACGACTTGAAAGAAAAAGTTGAATAAGAAATTCAGCAGAACAAGTGCTTTACCTTGGACTCATTACACGAAGCTTTCCTAGAAATTTCGAAATCTCTTCTACTTGAAGTAGTCAGAGATCAACTAGGCTAGAAAAAAATATGTGGTCGCTGGGTTCTCAAACACGTGATAGAAGTCAACAAGACAAAGCGAATAAGACCAGCTTTGGATTGTATTAGCCGATATGAGAAAGATAGTGAAGAATTTTTACTTGCAAATTAAGGCGTTTTTCGGGGAATCACATTTTAAAGTAATGAAGCGCTTAAAGAAGCAGGAACTTCATGGCTTTAGTTATTGACGGCAGATGAATATAACATCGGCATAGAAAAAATTGTGTTTCGTTATTTTAGGTGCTTAACTAACAATAGCGGCCATGTAGAAAGTTAGTGTTAGGTTTAGTATTGTTTTAAATAAAGTTTTGATTTGATATTTTATGTTTTTGTTGAGGTATACCTTTCTTTCTGGACGACCCTCGTACATAAAAGGGTAGTAATAATAATAAATTCTAAGAAGAGGGCGCCATTTAGTCAGCCCGGCTATTTCCAAATATGAGTACTTATTAATCCAAAAACATACACACACACACACACACACACACACACACGCACACACACACAGGCACACACACACACACACATATATATATATATATATATATATATATATATATATATATATATATATATATATATATATTCAGAAGTGTTATTGGAATTCAATTCATTCAGATATTTCCTATATTTAATTTTGAATTGTGTATTTGAATCGTTCGGGACTGTGTAGAGTGTAGAGTTTCAAAACCTGAGAGGTGAAGGACCTATTGAATAGAGCCGTTGAGTGTTTTGAGATACCCAATAGTTTTCTGTGTCTAGCGATAACGATATGTATCTGATCACGGAAGTTGAGCCTATCCCTGACATAGGCGGGAGTCCCTGTAGTAGTTATTATATGAAAAAAAATCTGCAAATATTCATCTCCCTTATTTGTTCTCTTTTAACCAACAAAGATTTCTAAAATGTTCTGATTTATAATTAAACTTTTTCAAACATGCAAACCGACAACATGAGTTTTGAACTCATATACCTACCATTTGTAAATTCATAAGTGGTCGCCCTTTTTTGGCTTTTACATTTCTACTATAAGTCAAATTGTGTGACATGTGAAGAACCTGGTTCAAGGTACTCGACAACATGATGTTCCTGCGATATAATATACCTATACCGCAGACACTATACTTCATAATAACAAATTTTAATATTATTTATTATGTCAGCCGAGTACACCAAAACCAACAGGGGTCCCAGAATTGAGCTCTGGAACACTGTCCCGAAACTTGGTTTTGCACTGACTTTTTTTTATTCAATTAAAAGATTTAAGAATTGTACAATTTATTTGTTACTTAATATTTCCATTTTAAAGTGAAAATATCTTATTTCAATTTATTTTCATTTATTATTAAATAAATTGTTTAAATCTCGCGATCTTAGGGAAATGTCATTAATATTTGATGTTTTTCCTGCAGCAACTGTCAAGGTTTTGAAGTAATATTACGAAAAAAACTAAAATAATACTGTTCATTTTAGAAATATAATATAGTTATAATTTTTTGTAGAAAAATTACACTTTCAATACGTTTCAAATCTTAAAATTGTCGTACGTTCACTCTTTTAGGGGGTATCTTATTTATAAAATACTGTCCGTGTTTTTTTTTATCATTTTTCTGACTACGTCTCTAATGAGAAGTATTGATAAGGATGTCATAATATCCGCCAACGTTACCCAGGTGCCGACACCTACACATTTGTGTGCATTTCTGCAGCAACTATTACTTAAAAATACACACATACACCCAGCCGATTGCTGGAATCAAACCAGTGACCGTCGGTTTCATATGCAGGCTCCCACTAGGCTAACAAGACTGGCAGCATAGTGTAAAGTTTTAACGGAATAACAGTTTTGTTGATAAATAAATTATTTAGTTCATATCAATAAACTGAAAACAAATTTTTCCTTATAAAACGTGCTTAAATAACTTTACCTACTTTTTTGATACGATACGATATGGTATAAAATATTAGAGTTTAAGATCTTGTGTATCGCAAGCCATGGAGTCAAAATTTCTCAGAGTAAAACCTTTAAAAAAATATGGTATAAGAAGCCATACACGTATTATTATTGGCGTTACTATATTATAATTGAATTTTTTAAAAAAATTACCAGGTTTCGTTATTTACCACTAATTAATGTTACTTAAAGGGATATTTTTTAAGGTAAATAATCAGCTAGAATTCGTAAAGCAGTGGTGATCAACATGAGCAGTTATATTGACAATATTGCTCTCAATTGCTCGATATCACCTGGGATTTCCCATCTTACCTTGATGAGTTTCTTCTTGGAGATTCATCACATGCATGGTGGCAAAAGTGTTTTGGAAAGGTAAAATACGCTCTATCAATCATTTGTTTGGTGTCTTATAACAAAGGCTCAAAGACCCTTATTAATGAAACATATAATTACCCTAACATACTAAACAAAATTTAATCCTTCAGTGTTTATTGCCACGTTGCCGATAATTATTCTATCACTTATCAACATCAAGCAACTACGTGATTATTGGCTATTGACTAACGTTGTATGTTATATAATATACTTAAAGAAAACGTCAACACTGCCGCTATTTAACAGCTCGTTTAGTATATTTCGAAAATAAATACGAATTCAGAGCGCCTGTATATCAGAGTCAGTCTACATATAATTAGACTCGAAATTAAAACACTGTAAAAGCTTATAAACGACTTAACTTGGAAGTATTTACAGATTCTGTAAATATTCCTGCAACACCAACAGTAATATGAAAGGTACAGGCCTTCTACTTAGCAGGATTGAAAGACAGTTGTTCAGCTGACTTCGGCAAGCAGAAGAGTTGGTTGTTGGTGAGCCGAAATTCAATAGTGGCGACGAGCAAATACAGAATGCCCGTCACCAACGAAGAATGCGTTTACAAAAACCTTGAACTCGGCCATTCGTATTCGCGATGGACGAAATTTCATATAGAAGACCGCGAAAATTCCTCTTCTTCTTTACTGATGTTATGCAATGTAATTAGGCTGTCAATTCAAGTTTGAGGTTAAGACGCTACCTGAATGCACAATTACTTGCGAATTTTTCACATTTTGTCTAATCAGCGAATAAACATGTTTGAACGTTAAAGTATTTAAAGTGGCCGTTTAAAGTGGCTAAAGAGGTTAAAATGCGAAGTACGTTGCCTGCTGAAGTGCCAATTTAGTAATAATAAAAGTTGGAAAAAAAGTTAAAGGATGTCAAGACAAAATTGAGTCATGGATAAAAAATATATGTTATTTTTTGTAACTAAATACTCACGAAATGATGCATATTCTGTACCGTTAAAATAAAAATTGCTGTCAAATTTGTCAGTCACTTAAAAAGGAATGCCTGCGAATTAAAACTACGAGGGTGAATTGATAAGTCTAGCAAATTTTTACGAAATAGAACGAAATCTTGTTCAGCGGCATAACTCTTGGTAAGCGTGATTCTTGTAGTGATTATGTTCATAGTTTCAAACAGATGCAAAGCGCAGTTGTTTGTTGGTAGCTATCGTAGTGGTCGGTCTAGTTGCAATGATAAAACTTTTTTATTCAAAAAAGTTCACTGCAGACCAAATAGAAACTGAATTGAAGGAAGTTTATGAGGACTTCGCATCAGCACTCAAGACAATTTATTACTTGTTAAATTAATTTAAACGTGGCCTTACGAGCATTGCAGATACTGTACGATTGAGGTTTCTTCTGAAGAAATGGTTGATAAAATTGATAGTATCGTGGTAGAAGGTCATTGCATTAAACTACGTGAGATTACTGAGATGGTAAGTGTTTCATATCAATGGGTAGATAATAGTCTGTATTAAATTGTAAAAATGAAAACGCTGAGTACGTGTTGGGTGTCGAGTTTGTTGACTACAAACCAAAAACGCACAAGGAAAGATATTTCAAAACTGGGTTTGAAAAAGTTCGCGTATTTCGAAAGATTTCTGGCGTCATTTTGTTACTGTAAACGATATACCATTAGACCTCAAAGACGAAACAGCGAAGGTGAGAATACACCGAAAAAAGCGAAAACAGTCTTATCGGCGGGAAAAGCGATAGTAACTCTTTTTTGGAACTCACAGGATATCATCATTGTTGATTATTTGGGAAACGGTAAAACAGTGTCTGAATCTTATTACGTTATTTAACCGGTAGCATAGTGAGTTGAAGCAGAAGCGACCAAGATTAGCCCGCAAAAATGTCCTCATTCACGAAGACAATGAGCCTACTTACACATCAGCCTTCGTAATGGCAAAAGTGACAAGCTGGACTTTGAAATACTTTTACCACCCTTTTCCCTAGATTTTTAGTTTGTTTCCTAATCTCAAAAATTGATTTGGGGGGAAAATATTCGTCGAATGAAGAGATTATCTGTGCTGTAAACAAGTATTATACACGGTTCAAAACAATTTATTTTTTTACAAGCCTTTTCAATCCAGCCTCGTAGAATCTGTTTTCTATATTCCAAATCAAGTTCATATTTTTAGGGGTACTAACTGCTAGCTTATCAATTAAAAATTTTGAGTTTGGTACTTATTAAAATTTTATTTTGTGATTATATATCATTTTATAAAAAGTATCGTATCAAAAGTAGCTTTAATGTAGCTAAAAGTAAAAAGAAAAATAGAAGTTATTCTAAAGTAATCACACTGTACAAGTGATTGAACAACATAAAATAGACAGCATTTCGCTAAGCTATAAGCCATGCGAAACCACAAAATTTGCGGTTAATATAAACTAAACATTTTATATTTTCTTGTTTGACACTTCTTTTAATTAGTCAATTTTCGTTACAATAGATTGTATCTTTACCTGGTTAAAGCCTAAAGTTTAAAAGCATAACCGCTCGTCGTCTAGGACAAGCCAGGCAGCGTTCCACCCAACGTATGTAAAAATCAGTTTCAACTACTAAAAATAAACTAAGTCCATATTTCAGCAGTAACCCATTGTTCTCTTATTTGCAAATAGCTGAGCTAGGATCAACAAACAAAAGAACAAAAGCAGTACAACAAATTTGGCTGGTTTCTTATAAGAGTTCCGCATGGAACACTAAAAAAAAACTTTTTACAGTCTTTTTAAGTTAACCTACACAAAACAGTTATTTTCTTCCTGCTAAAAATGTGTTTGAGTTCAAGCGATATCAAAAATGTCAAAGATATACCGACCAGTTGCATCTTTTAAAGAATCTAATATTATTAGCGACTACCAATATAGCTCCTGTAAGCAGGGATCAACAAAGGATCCCCTAACTCAACCATACAATTGAATATTAAGCCTCGCGTGGGTGCCCTTGATTTACTCAAGGCATTCGATTGTCTTTGGCCTAACGGATTGTTTGTAAAACTTCACTTTAATTATATGTCGGGAAGACTTTATTTCTAGCTCTCGAATTTCTTTACAGATCGTTCCTCGCTAGTACTAGTTAATCCATTTCTTTCCAACACCTTCACTGTTAAAAGCAATATACCAGATATCTATTCTGTCTCCCATTCTCTTTCTTCTTTATATTAGCGATGTGCTTCAAGAGATCAAAAACCTATACTTTATGTTCACTGATGTCAGGTAATTTGTTTTTTTAGAAGTCTCCTCCGCACTGGTTATCAATTTTTGAATAATAAATATCAATATGTCAACAGTCATCGATATTTATGGATTGTTATCGATAACTATCGACAATTATTGATATATCGATAACTATCTATAGCTATCGATAAGTAAAAATTTTCGATAGGTGGTTTGCCATCGACTGTCAATGGGTAAAATCAATTATCATCCACCTCCAGGCAGACTCTATTCCACTGGCATCTTTACTTAACCTGCTAGACCTTAATTTGAGAACAAATATGTCAAGCTGTAAATGTAATCAAGGCTCCCGGACTAGCGTTATAAAATCTGAAATTATTAATTTTAGTCTCCCATCAACTCAAAGTAGTTCTTCTGCACTCAAATGCTTTACTGGTCCCACAGTTTTTTTCACTGGTCGAACATTTTTTGACAAGTCGATGCTGTCATTGCCTCCAGCGCCGCATGCGCTTCGCTTTGTATCTCTTTTACCATCTTGAAGCCTTTAACTTCATCTTCATATAGGAGAACAGCCTGAAGTCACAGGGTGCAAAATCAGGCGAAAAGGATTGTGGAAGATAACAGTCATGAAATTTTCCATCAAAAATTGTGGGCATTATCGTGATGCAAAGGAAAACTTTTTACACCCCTAGGCCGTTTTCTAACCATTAGAAAGTTCATCAGAGAGGCTCAGAATTGTCCAACAACCGTCTTCACGAACTTGTAAAACTTTGGCGATGATTTCAGGCGTGGTTACAGTGTACGGTCTTCTGAAGTGCTTGTCGTCTTCACCGCTGTCGGCTTTAAATTGCGAAAACCACTCGAAAATTCACGTACGGCTGAGGGCTTCGTCCACAAGTGCTATCCGAATCATTTCATCCTTTTTACTGTCACCTTTTCTGAGTTTAAAAGAAAATTTCACAGACAAACGGTGCTTGTGTGCTCCATTGTAAAAATCGCAGAGAAATACAATCTCTACGCAAACGTGCCCATACTGTAAAAACTGAACTAGCTAGCAAAATCAAACTTATCATGAAGCGCAATTAGAAACGTACCTAGCTTCACTTATCAGCAGGAGCCGATAATATTTCGCATTCTTGCTATATATAGCTAGGGAACTTCTTGATCACACCACGTATATGCAAAATGATCTTCTCTAAAGAAAATATAAATAACCTCTTTAGTTTCCTCCTCCTGCTCTCTAGACACTTATATGTTCGAATATAAGTAATTTTATTTAAAATTTGGCCATCGCTGCAACCGAAAAACAGGAAAAATAATAATAAATAATACTAAAACTATACAAAATTACACAGGACTACAATTTGTATTTTACTTAAACAGAACCAGATGTCCTCTATATATTATGGGTCGCTGAAAACAAGTTTGTTGTCGGTTTCCACCCAGCACCTCTAGTTTTTCCGTAAATTAAAGAGATATAAACTCAAAACTATGTAAGTAAAATCACCAAAATAAATATCAAGATATAAATTTAAGATAACTTAATTGATAACAAATATGCAAGCCTAGAGCTTACAAATTAAATTCTGTATATATATCATAAGCTGGCTTAACTTTTAACCAAATCTAACCTGACACAGGCCCACATTTTTTTTTTGTTAAATACATGAGAAGTAATATGCTATGAATCTCTATTCTGTGTACTTAATTTCGGTTGGTAAATTCATGCCGTTATTTGTTTTGCTTCATCACTTCAGGAACTTCAAACCTTACATAACCTAATGGAAGAACTTTACACCGAGAACTCCGGACCCAACATAATCTAATGGTAGAACTTTACACAAAGAACTCCGAAACTAACTTAACCTAATCCTAAGATCTCTACACCAAGAACTCCGAAACTAACTTAACCAAATCCCATCTTTTTTTCTAACTGTAAAAAATTTCGTTAAGCCCTTTCACCTCTCACCATCGGGGTGCTTTATTTTGGTGAGTTTGGAGATTTTGAGCTTTTTTGAGGTTAGAAAAAATGATGACATAGTAGACGAATTTCGAAGTCAAATTCAGATTCAGTATCTCAAAATACACATAAATATATTGTTTTAGACATCTTTTACCAGTTTTCAGTATTCCTGTCGTAAGAATGAAGAAATTTACTAATTTTGAGTTATCTTTTGCAATTAGAAAAAATCCTGACGTGATGGAGCAAAACGAACAACGGTATATTTTTACCGGCCGAAATTAAATATACAAGATACACATTCATAGCATCTTACTTATGTATTTAACCAAAAATAACTGGTCAAGTGCAAGTTGAACTTGCGCAATTAGTGTTCCGTACTTTTAAAATAAAAATTTTTGTTACGGCGGTATAAAATGAAAAACACACACCAAATGAGTTGTCAATAAATTCTTTTTCCGATCTTTACTGAAAACTGATGACCTTGAAATTTTTGTTTTTGTTTATATACCAGATAAATTATTGCACTCGTGATAATTTTCGTTCGATCTACACCCTGTGGAGAATATTCCAGAATTTTCTCAAAATTTTTTGATCAATACTTTTCGAGATAAGTGAGAACAGCGGTTTTTCGGGATTTTTTAAAAATTATACAAAGTAAAGTGTGAACTCGTGTTTTTACAAGCTTTCATTTGACACTCCACTTGATGAATTATTAAACATTTTTTTTTTTCAGTTCCGATTTCACTCCCCAAAACTATTCCCTTAAGTCAAAATTTAACTTTCAAAACTACACGGCTCTGATGAGGCCATCAATTTCTATATCAGTACCAAATTTCAACTTTCTATGTCAAATCGTTTCGGAGAAAATCGGGTATGACAGTCAGATAGACAGACAGACAGATAGAGGGAAGGACGGACGGAAAGACACCGAAGTGATCTTATAAGTGTTCTGTACGGAACACTAAAAATTTGTGGGCCTGTGATTAGGTTAAGTGAGGTTAGAGTTTGTTGGTTTTGTCAGAAGTTAGGTCAGTTTATAGTTTATATACGGAATTTAATTTGTGTTATCTTTCCGCAATCCTTTCGCTTCTCTCTCCTAAAGCGATATAACTCAAAAATTTTAAGTTTCTTTCCTACTTCAAGTATTATGTGTGTACCAAATTTGAAATTAATATCTTCTTTCGTTGTAGAGTTATTGGACCCGCAAATCAACACAAATTGAAAACTATGTTTTTCATGATGCCTGAAATGTGATAAAATACGATAATATTGAAAGGTAACTTTTTCACGAATACAGTACTTTCCTTACCAAGAAACGTAAAAAATCATCAGAATCTCATAAAACTGATTAAGTTCTAACTCTTTTAAAACTATTACATATTTTAAAATAAAACTTAACTTGCTCTTTTTTAGAAGTTTAGGTCTAAATGTGTAAAATTACTTGTTATTGCGTGAAATAAATCTTCACGTACTTACCCTACCAAGTTAGTTAAAATTTCGTAAAAAAATTCAACCCAAGATCGATTTTGCCGTATCATTGGCTCGGCTAACCATGCCTTGTATTTTATCACCCAAGGCAAGTTAATTTACAAGATTATGTTTTATGGAGTGCCTTTATAATAAATATGCATAACGAATAATAAAGATAATACATTAAATTTGCTTTTTCTGTGACATGTATGAAAAGATTAAAACCACTGATAACACTGGTCTACAAAATTTTACAGTTTTTTGTAACAAGCAATTTGCACCACTTTTTTTTGATAGTGTTAAAGGTTCTTAGCAATAAAATAATTTGAATATACGAGCATACGCATCGTTATTTGTAACACGAAATTGTATTTTTCTCAATGGAAGCGTAAAAAAAATCAATTTAAGCTAAACAGGTTTTAAAAAAAACAAATATTTAATACCTTGCAATTTTTGCGATTCCTCCTCCTCAGTCCACACCTCTCGAGGTGTGCTGACTGCCAATAATACTCCTTCTACTGGGTCCTATCGTCAGCAAGATAAACTGCATCATGCACTCCAACTCCAGTTAGCTCCCGAACCTGTTCCAACCAGCGACGTAAGACCGTCCTCTGGGTTCTATGACTAGCAGTTCTATATCGTTATCCCGCCTAGTTATATGACCAAAGTATCACAACATTTTTTCGTGATAGAATCGAAATATTGGTTCTGTGCGCAGTTCATTGTATACGCAGTAGTCTGCGATAACACCACAACTCAAACGCCTTGAGTCTTGAGTGGTCCCTTTCTTTAAGCGCCTATGTCTCTACGGCATACAATAAAATAGAAAAAGTAGAGGATGCAGGAATTTTAGTTGTTTTAGATATATTGCTATCGCACCAAATTCTTGTTAGTTTAACGACAGCATGACGGGAAATATCTTTCCTTCGGCGTATTTCTAGCTCATAACTTCCAGAATTTGTAATTAAAGAGCCTAAATATGTAAATTTATGAACTACTTCACAGTTAAAAACTTTCATGATGTTGAGTTGATTATTGTTGGCTTTGTTTATGATCATAACCTTGGTTTTAGATTGATTTATTCGTAGTCCTAGCAACTCGCTTTCCCGCTGTAAAGGTAACATGATACGCTCAAGGTCTTCTATGTTTTCGACGAAGATGACAGTGTCATCAGCGTACCTGAGGTTACTTATACGCCCTCCATTTACTGAAATGCCCCCATCGTAGTTTGCCGTAGATGTTAAAGAGAATAGGTGATAATATGCAACCCTGACGGAGTGGCCTGGAAAAGGTTCCGACACGACGTCATTCACCTGGCCTTTCGCCGTGCTGTATTTATAGAGTTCACTGATAATGTACGAAAGGCGGATAGGAACTCCCATACTATTTAATCCCTCCAAAAGACAAGACCACTTCACCGAGTCAAAAGCACGCTGATAATCGACAAAGCAGATGTACATTGAAACATTAAATTCTCGAATTTTTTCAATGACGTAAATTGAGAATATGCTCACGGATGCCCTTACCTTTTACGAGTCCCGTTTGTTCGTCGCCTATTTGTGGGGAGAGGTAGGGTCTCAGTCTCTCGTTTAGTATGTACAACATTACTTTGCTTACATGGATTATGAGTTCAATAAGGTGATAATTTGTACACTCGGATGTAGACCCTTTTTTGTAAAGTGGAACAAAGATGAATTCGCATTACTCTGCTGGCCAGCACACTGTTATGTAAAAGCTCAACACCTGCTTCACCTAGATATCTTATTACTTCGCTAATTATTCAATTCAGCCCCGGTTTTAACATTTCTAAGTTTGTGGATAGCATATTGTACCTCTGACCTCAGAATCGATGATTGAGACAATTCAGAATTTGACCGGATTTGGACAAACGCTGAAATATTTTGGTCACATTATGAGGAAAGTGGATGCCATGGACATGCTTGTAGTAACGGGAAGATCAAGTGAACGGTCTCCGACAAGATGGTCTGACCAAGTAAGATCTCTCCTTGGGATAGGTATGCACGAATCAAGTCAAGTCGCGTAGGATCGAGATGCCCGGAGATTGACTGTTGAAGCAGCAACTGCATAGTCTCACCGATACTCCTATTGGGGTGAAAGGGTTGAGAGAGAGATAGGACAGAGACTGTGTTTCTAGCAAAAAAACTCTGACGGATGTCTGCAATACGATCTGTTTCTGTAAGAACCTCGTTATTAACATTCCTTTTAGGCACAGTTTTGTGTTTAAAATTGCTACTGAGATATTTCACTTTGTTGAACAGATCTTTAGTTTGTTGTTGGAGCAAGTGTTCCTCAATTTCTTTGCAGATGTTCAATTATCCAATTCACGTGATTTTTTAAATTCATACATATGTTCTCTGACCAGGTTATCGATATATATTTTATTACATCTATAATATACATAAAATGCAACGAATCTCTGTCTGTCTGTCCGTTAGTGCGCTTATCACTGAAGAACCACTTATCCAATTTACGTGCTTTTTTTTGTTTAAACATGCTAAACCATTAAATATGGAACAATATCATGTAGCAAAGAATATCTATAATATATATAAAATGCAACGTGTCTCTGTCTGTCTGTCCGTTAGTGCGCTTATCACTGGAGAACCACTTATCCGATTTATGTGCTTTTTTTTTAAACATACATATGTTCTCTGCCAAGGTTATAAGATATATTTTATTACGTTAGGTGATATAAGGAATAAGTAGTGACGATAATAGTGAATCAAGTCGGAGAAAAGTTTGCGGCTAGCGCGTTCTCTTGCAATACACTGCCTAAAGCATTAAATATGGAACAATATCATGTAGCAAAGAATATAATATATATATATATAAAATGCAACGTCTCTCTGTCTATCTGTCTGTCCGTTTAGTCCGCTTATCACTGGAGAACCACTTATCCGATTTACGTGTTTTTATAAATTTATACATATGTTCTATATAATTCGATATAAGCCTATATAATGGGGGGATAAGGTGAGATAACGGGGAGATAAGAATAAATAATGGGAGATAAGGAGAAATAATGGGAGATAAGCGGAGATAAGTCTAGGTAATGGGAATTATGGTGAGATAATGGGAGATAAGGAGAAATAATGGGAGATAAGGAGAAATATTACGAAATAAGTCGAGATAAGCCTAGATAATGAGAGATAAGGTGAGATAATGGGAGATAAGGAGAAATAATGGGAGATAAGGAGAAATAATGGGAGATAAGGCGAAATAATGGGAGATGAGCAGAGATAAGCCTAGATAATGGAAATTATGCAGAGATAATGGGAGATAGGGAGAAATAATGGGAGATAAGGGGAAAATAATCACTAGAAGCCTAATTCTACCCAATGCTGGATGTAGGCCTTCCCCCTGAATTTTCATCTCAATCTATTTTGCAGCTCTCATCCATCCAATGCTCGCAACCCTCTGTATATCATGATGGCGGCATCTTGTTTTGGGACGTCCTACGCTCCTTTTCTGTTCTCGTGGTCGCCATTCTAATGTTCGTTTGGTCCATCGATCACCGGCCATGCGTGCTATATGTCCAGCCCATTGCCACTTTTTTCTGCTACATACCCTATAATATCTTCTAATTTTGTTTGTTCACGTAACTACTTGTTTTTTTTTCTATCTCTAAGTTTTATCCCCATCATCTGTCTTTCGTGTGCTCTCTGAATCCGAACTAATTTTTGTATATCGGCTTTATTCAGTGTCTAAGTTTCAGCGCCATATGTAATTATGGGTAAGATGCACTGATCGTAAACTTTGGCCTTTAATTTATTTAGAATGACTTTATCTTAAATATATAACTTAATTTCTCAAATGCGCACCATCCAAGTCTGATACTTCTTGAAATTTCATCTGAGATACTGTTTCTCGTCGTAATAATTTTTTGCCCCAGATACACATAATCCTTAACAGTCTCGAGAGCTACACCTTCCAAATTTATTACTATGTTGTTATTAGCGTTGAATATTTTTTTGTCTTTCTTTTATTCATCTTAAGACCAATTGTCTTTGAGTGGTAATTTAACTCATTTATCATTTCTGGTAACTAATATGGTTACTACTGATGACCACAATATCGTCTGAGAATTAACTCAGACACACACTATCTATCTTTCGGCCTTCCTTTTTTCATTCTAGTTGGTAGAATACGTCTTCTAGAGCTGTAATAAATAGCTTAGGAGAGATTTTATCTCCCTATCTTACGCCTTTTCCTAGATGTATTTGTTCTGTACTAGGTTTTATGTAAATCTTTGCGTTTTCATATGTATCTTTGAGTAGGGTAGTATGTCTAGTTGATGATTGCCCACATTTCGACAGAATCAAAAGTGTTCTCATAGTCTATGAAGGCTATGTAGAGTTCGAAATTGTATTCATTGCTCTTCTCTAGGATATTTTTCATTGTCTGTAAGTGGTCGCATGTGCTATAGCCGGATCTAACACCAGCCTGTTCGCATGGCTGGTAGGAATCTAACTCATTTTTTAATCTATTGGAGATGATTTTAGTCAAAAGTTTATAAATATGAAATAGTAAGTTAATCGGGCGGTAATTGGCCAACTTTCTGATACCTCCCTTTTTGTGTAGAAGTATTACTTCTGATGTACGCCACAATGTTGGTAATTTCCCAGTTTCTAGACACGTGTTGAAAAGTTAGACCAATTCTTGTTTTAAGTCCTCTATGGCCTCCAATAGCATTTCCGATAAAATACCATCAGGGCCTGCTGGTGGCAGTTCACTTTTTTAATTAAAAATGTTTTGTCACTCCCTGATTCTCGGCTTTATCCATTTTTACGAAAGCGATAACTTACGACAGCTGCCAACAATGAACTGCGTTTGAAAGGACAAGACCATTACAAAAATCACGCTTACCAACAGTCATACCGCTTAACAAAATGTTCTGCCATTTTGTAAAAATTAACCAGGCTTAATATTCCACCCTTGTAGGCACCATCCCAAAGTTTTGTCATATTTTCAAAGTTCTTTGAATAAATTTTTATAGTTTTCTGCTTTATGGATGTTAAAAAAGTTTTTAACAGGCAGCCTTCACGAAAGGCTTTCAATTTTGTTAGAAAGTGTTTCCATAAATTGATCACAAATTCAAGGGGTGGAAAACATTTGTTTAGTTTCTATATCTTTAGAATACGTTAGTCTAGCTGGCACAGCCAATTTAGGGCTATAAGAAAATTGTTTTTTTTTTTTTTTTGCAGATAGTGGGTCTGGATATTTAATGGTGTATTTTGACTTATTAGCTATACCCTTTGTGTAAGTAACAATTCCTTGGTTAGTTTGCAGATCAATGGCGCAGCAATAGACATATAGTATATCGAGATCTCTTAGCCCATCTGGTAAGAGCACTAACGCACGTTATACAGCAGACATGTGGAACCCAAATTTGTCCTAATGTTGAACAGGAAAACCAAAGTAATTAAAATAGTACTTGCTAATTAAAGGAGTAAAATGCCATTGACTTTAAAAAGTTGGTTGTTAAGACTCGACAAGAACTATCTGGGTTAAGCTCCTATGTTTTTTGTGAAGCTGAACATGTTTCTCTCACAGAAAAACTGCAGGTGGCTAAATAAAAAAATTATTGCAATTTTGTATACATTTTTAATGTCTGAGTTCAACGCTCTGAGTAAAGCAGAGACAGCAAATTCGGTCATTTTATATATCCTACCGGATAAATCAAAGGGGTAATATATATATATATATATATATATATATATATATATATATATATATATATATATACGTTTAGTGCAACGGTAACTTTAGACCTCCCAAAAAAACCCTTGTTTTAGTTTGTACCCTTTCAAATGTTTTTTTCAGGTCAGAGGGAGCAAAATCAAGGGAATATGGGAAATGATCAATCAATATAAATCCTATGTCATATATTTTTGGCGAAATTAATAACCATTTGTAAGCAGGTGCACTGTCTTGAAAAAATAGCACCTGTTTATACACAGTTCCTCAGCGTTTTTTTACATTTCTTTGGCGAAATTTAGTTAATAATGAGGTATAATATTCTCCAGTCACGTAATCCCATTCTTGTCCCAAAAAAACTTCAGCTGATTTTCGTTTCTTGGACTGAGGTGAGCCAGCATGTTTCCACTTCTTCGACTGTTCTTTTATCTCTGAATCATCCATCGACCTATGTATCATTCATAATTACCATTCGATCCAAAAAGTTAAATGAATCTTCTACAACTTCGATGTTTTGACTCTCAGTCGTTTTCAGTCGACGTTCAAATGTTTAGGGATACATATAGCTAATGATTTTCTCATATTCAAATCAATGGACAATATGAAAAACACGGTCGTATCAAATATTCCAAGTCTCTACTAAACGTTTTAGCTCAATTTATTGATTCTCCAAAATTATTTCATCCACTGCCTTAATATTCTCTCTATTCTTCGAGCATGGTGTTCATCACTGATGTTGGTTCCTCCTCTCTTGAAATCCGCCACCTAATTTCTGGTAGTGTAGTAGAAAAGAGATTGTTTCTTCAATGTTTTAAGCATGTCGTCGTAATTTTATTTAGGGGATAGTCCTTTCAAAAAGAAGTACTTTAACACCAATGAATACTCGATTTTACTAAATTCATAATATGTGAAAGCATGAAGCGTTGTTTGCGTATTTATTCAGTGTCAAACTACGATCGATACCAACTGCATGTGATCTAGGCTAATTAGTTATCAATATTCGTAGTAGATATAACTATTTCAAATGTGAACCTTCCTGATACAAAAACTAACATAAAAAGTATTTTTATAGTTTCCAACGTAGATTATATCGAGCTGTCCCGAAAATACGCGTCTTTCCATTCAAACCATACGACTAACCGACGTTTGCTTTTCAAATATGAAAATAATAGACTCATGAACCAAGTCTTTCGAATTAATTTAATTGGATAGATAAATGCCTAGACTAATAGGAAAGTGCCTGATTTGAAGAGCCCTGGAGGATTTAATCAATAATAAAGTGAAAATTTTAAATATATTTTTAAAGTTTAACATCTCGACCAACCTCAACGAGTTCAGGAATAAATATAGGTTGAAGTACTGGTTGTACAATTAATGTTAACATTGGAAATAACAATAATTAGAAACTTCTCCATGTTGAAGTGCAAATGTAAACCATAAACAAAAAAGTTAAAAAAGAAATCTAAATAGGCGGGAAATATTTTCGCTCAATGTCATGGTAAAGGTAAGAAATGTTGTCAATAGAGAGAATTTGCAAAGCTTATTTTTCACATGCCGTTGTCCTTATCGTTATCTCAAGCATGCACAGTATTAATGAGAAGAAATTGCATTTTCACACTGCGGAAAATTGCAATAAAGTAAACTAAAAGTAATGTTAGGTTAGTATTCATCTTTTTTTAAAATCAATTCATGGTGGTTAAGCGCACCAGTTATTAGTTTTTGATGTATCAACACAAGTTTCTAAATTAAATTTGTGACTAGCAGTGACTTCCTTCAATAATCTCAAGTTAATTCGAATGTGCGATAAATAAAATTTCATTTGAGATTATCACTACACAACAATTATCACCACTGTACCAAATAATTTATTTTTTTCTCTCAAAACGTATTACATTAATCATGTTCGCATCATCAGAAGCGATTAGTAAATCGAGAGTTACCACTTATGATGATGCTCCCATGGTTACGGAAAGGCTTGTCAGGTGCAAAAATAAAGTGTTTGTTATAGTGGTGATAACTATTCTGTAATGCTATTGTGCTAAAAATTGCAAATCCTCAACATAATTTAAACACTACTTAAATGTGTGAGTATTATTTGCAATAAAAAATTCTAATTTCAATTTTTCTATATTTGCTTAGTGGTTTGTACACCTAAGCAGAAAAAAAAACGGCTCTACCATAATAGCGATAAGAATAACGAACTTCAAATAACTTCTTGTCTAAGTTCCTATATAAGGGAAATCGTTATCCTTAATAAAGTTTTCTCTTATTTTGTTTCAATACTGCGCAAGCTCCAAACGATAAGCGCATGCTTCATATACCGATAACAGATGAATCCTTATATTTCATTTCTTCCCTTTACTTTTGCGCATGTTTCAAATAAGATAAAGACTGTGACACAGTAAACATAAAACACCGTAGTTTCCAATAAGTAAATGACTCGTTTGACGTTATTATTGAAAATAATTATGAAAAAGATGTCAAGAGGAAGTGTTTGTTGGGCGGTTAATAAAAATATATGTGGTATCGCCAAAGAGGTTAGTTTTTTTAAATTTCCCAAAGATCCTAAAAGGTAATTTATTCATAATTCTTTATTTCTATTATGCAATATATTAAATAAAGATTATGATCATTGTGTTTTCATATTAGATACATCTAATTTGTAAAATAGTTGTTTTATTATTGTTAAGTATTCTAAATTCCATTTGAATTTTTCTTTTCTGAATTCAGGTTATCAACATGTAGAATTGACGCATCCTTTTATTAACCTTTTGAAATCTTTCATATTAAAATTGTTTGCTAGAGTTAAGTTATATTATATGGTAAAATTCGCTAATCTAACTTTCAAAACTCAATCTGGGCATGCAAAAGTAGTAATTCTCCAGCACGAATGAGTTTGAATAAATCAGTGCATGGATTTAATTTTTTATATAAGTAGTATATAGGCACCAAAAGTCATTAGTTGTATGAAAATTATTATATTTAAATTTAACTAATGATAAATTGGAGCAAAAAGTGTGTTTACATGATTTTTAAGTTCAGAAGAAAAACGATCACATCTTAAAAATAATAATTATAATTATTTTCAATCTCTCCAGATTACTGGGATTTGCTGAAATATAAGGAGCATAATTGTTGACATTATATGAGCGAAGCTAAAGGTGTGCAGAGATATATTCTCAAAATGAACATTTTTCCCCTGGGACAAGATATTGTCCCAGGGGAATAGTTGAGAAATAAAAATTCATCAATGAAATATTTAAATGAATAACGTGCAAAAAGCCTTGAATCCAAATACAGGGTGCCCCATATGTATCGAATAATGATTCTACAGCATTTATTAATCAGTGTATCAAAAAAAATGTTTAAATAAAAGTTATAGGATGTTATACGGCGCACATGCTGGCTTTTATAATAAAATATTTTGAAATATCAGTTCGAAGAAATTACGCCATCTTAATTTTTTTTAAATGGGAAGCTCAATATATTATTTTATTTTTGAGTCCCACTAAAAATTCTATATATTATTTGTCTAACATACTATATGTCTAACTGTTTGGAATTGTTGATATTTGAAATTAAGAAGATCAAAATAATTTTTTTTTTTTTTGATGAAAACGTTTATTGCTGCATTTTGTGAAACTGCAATTTGAGCATAATATTTATAATGTAAATGTACCATTTTAACAGAAACTGAAAGGATCACTTTGTTATTGATAGTTGGTTACGGAGACCGTAGGAGAATAGAACAGGAGGTTTGTGATCTTTTTTAACGCAGAATATGCGAATCGAGAACGTATTACTTAATCCGTAGTTAGCAAAACATTAAAACAATTTAGACAATTAGGTCATGTTAAGCATCGTTCTAAATCTGGACCTCCAAAAGTTAAAACAAGCAATGGTAAAAAGTTAGATATTTTATTGGAAATTACAGAAAATCCCCATACAGCCACCAGCTTTGCCTAGACCACAACGTAAGTAACAATACCATACAAACCCATTCTATTGCAAGAATTATCTGAAGATGACCACGATAGACGCGTTGAATTTTGCGAGGTCGTGATAGAACGAATCAATAATGATACTAACCCAATTCATAATGTTTTTTCTGACGAGGCCACAGAGTTGACAGGCATAACTGCCGGTACTGGTCTACTGAGAATTCCCACTGGATAATCGACAGTCATTCACAAAGACCACAAGAGTAAACGTGTGGACAGGGATTTGTGGACGTCATATCGTTGGTCCCTTTTTTATCGATGAAAATCTTACAGGATAGCGGTATTTACAGTTACTCCAAGAGCAAGTTATTCCAACTTGTGCAGGTCTTTTTCCCGATGAAAATAATTTAGATACCCCTAACAAGATTTTTCCTAATCGATGAATAGGCAGAAGAGGTGCTGTAGAATCGCCTGCAAGGAGTCCCGACCTTACGCCAATCGATTTTTTTTTATGGGGTTATTTGAAAACCAAAGTTTACCGAAGTAGACCTGAAACTGTAGAAGATTTACAACAAAAAATTCAATATAAAGTAGCACAGATCACCCCGGATTTCCTGCAAAACTCGATTCAGGCTGTTTATGACAGATTGGGTCATCGCCTCGCTGTTAACAGTAGATATTTTGAGCAATTGTTACCTTAAAAATAATCCTAGAGTATTTATTAGCAGTTTTTGTCTTTTTTTTTTTAATTTTAAATTTCAAATGACAATAATTCCAAAACAGTTCAATTTAGACATATGGTATGTAAGACAAATAATATCTAGAATTTTTAGTAGGACTCAAAAATAAAATAATATTTAGGGTTTTCCATTAAAAAAAAAAATTAGATGGCGTAATTTTTTCGAACTGACAGTTCAAAACATTTTATTGTCAACGTCAGCATGTGCGCCGTATAACACCCTATAACTTTTATTTGTATTTTATATACTGATTAATAAATGCTGTGGAATCATTATTTCATACATATGGAGCTCCCTGTATATTTTTTCCTTGTATTTTTTCCCTGTTTTTTTTGTATATCTGTTTCTAAAAAAACTTTTCTCTTTTTAGTGTTCCGTACGGAACACTTATAAGATCACTTCGGTGTCTGTCTGTCTGTCTGTCTGTCTGTCTGTCTGTCTGTCACACCCGATTTTCTCCGAAACTATTTGACATAGAAAGGTGAAATTTGGTAATAATATAGGAATTGATGGCCTCATCAGAGCCATGTAGTTTTGAGAATTAAATTTTGACTTAAGGGGTTAGTTTTGGGGGTGAAGTCGGAAATGAAAAAAAAATTTTTTTACTAGGTCATCGAGTGTGGTGTCAAATGAAAGCTTGTGAAAACACGAGTAAAAAATATATATATAATATTATACTTGCGCTCACTTTTCTTTGTATTTTTTTCAAAAATTCGCGTAAAATCGCTGTCCCGGGCCTTATCTCGAAAAGTACTTATCAAAAAATTTCGAAAAAATTCTGGAATATTCTCCACGGGGTGTAGATTGAACGAAAATTATCACGAGTGCATTACCTTTAATAATTTATATGGTATATAAAAAAAAAAAAAAAAAAAATTCAAGGTCATCAGATTTCAGTAAAGATTGGAAACAAACTTTGTTGAAAACTCATTTGGGGTGTGTTTTGTGAAGTCACTGATCATTTTATACCACCGTAATATTAATTTTGACTTAAGGGGTTTGTTATGAGGGGTGAAATCGGAAGTGAAAAAAATTTTTTTTTTACTAGGTCATCGAGTGTGGTGTCAAATGAAAACTTGTGAAAACACGGGTAAAAAATATATATATAATGTAATCCTTGGGCACACTTTTCTTCGTATTACTTTTAAAAAATCGCTGTCCCCTACCTTATCTCGAAAAAGTACTGATCAAAAAATTTTGAAAAAATTCTGGAATATTCTCCACGAGGTATAGATTGAACGAAAATTATCACGAGTGCATTACCTTTAATAATTTAATTGGTATATAAAAAAAAAAATAAAAAATTTCAAGGTCACCAGTTTTTAGTAAAGATTGGAAACAAACTTTGTTGAAAACTCATTTGGGGTGTGTTTTGTGAAGTCACTGATCATTTTATACCACCCTAACAAAAATTTTTATTTTAAAAACAATCAACGTACGGAACACTAATTGTGCAAGTTCAACTTGCACTTGACCGGTTTTTTTCTTCTTCCTTTCAATCGGCAAAATTCCTTTTTATTCTGCAGAATAAGATTTTTCTGGAAAGAAGGAATTTGAATATTTCAAAAACTTGCGGGCATTATACCAGCAATATGGCGACAGGTAATGTGATAATTACAAACTCGCACCCCTTGAGATCAAAGATGCCGAGTCGGACTGACGCTACTGTGTTTTATATTTACTGTGAGAGTGGCCTTCCAAAATAGGCGCTGCAAAATTTCTAATGAAAAAAGTATCACTTGTAAAATTTGAAAATAACTGATAAAATTATTTTAACATCAACATTATTTTCATTTACTTTTATATTTAAACTATAACTAAAAATAGTAGGTCTGAGAGTCTCCACACAAATGGCGGAAAGGAGCAATGAGAGATTTTATCTAAGATTAGGTAAAATTAAGTGATTTAGTAATAGTTGATGAACAAGTTTTTAATTATACGCACGAGCGTGGGCCATCGAGTTTTCTAATTCTTAATGCATACAAGTTAAAAGCATGACTTAAAATCATATTATATAATTTTTAAAAAGTTTTGTAAGTACGCCTATCTTTATCGTTAGGAAAGAAAAATTCAACATTAAAATAAGAAGCTGTATAAACCCACTGTAAATTGTAATGACTGGTGGAAATAATACTTAAATAGTATTTGGAGTTTATTTTAATTCTTGTGTTTTACATAATCGATACGTTACTACAATTTGTTGCAGTTGATGAAATATACAGTCTAAAAATACGATCAGCCTTTACCGATTGCATCTATCGCGATACAATCAAATCGATTTCAATAAATCGCAAAACTGAAACCCGCTTTAAGCCGGGCTGGGTAATCATTTATCATAAAAAGAAGGAAATTTATGACATTTTATGATTTTACTCTTAGCTTGCAAAACTACAATTAGAAGATCGATTTTCTTTGATAGTCTGTGAGCCTCCTGTAAGAGCCCTTCAAGGCTGGCCACTCTGAAGCGCCGCAAAGTCGCTGGTCATCATCATTTTGTTTAAAACCATTATTCTGGAGTAAATTCTTTCAGACAAGCGAAACTGGTCAGCGATTGTCTCACCCCTGCCGCATGAGCCACTTTTGGTTTCGGTAGTTAGTTTGTGGCATTAAATCTATCACCTTGATCAGGTTACAGAATAGTGGCTTTTGGAATTTAGGATTTTTTAAGAGCATGGTACTCGTGCTGCTCGTAAATCCCTACAGCGCTGCAGGAGCGACGGGTGTTTTGAATCACTGTAAATTAAACTTTAGCAAACACAGTCCTGGGTGATTCACTCCAAAGGAATGGGTTTCCCTATATAAAAACCTTTCTGAAAAGGTTGTAGAATCTAACAAATACATCTTATGTTTCGGAGCAAAGCGCCAAACATGGGAACAGTATTCCCTCCATGATCGAATTTAAGCTTTATAAATGATTAAAAGTTTTTGTAGAGTATACAGCTATAGAGTACCAAATATTATAGCAGCTCTTTTAAAAAAAAAACTGCCACATTGGTTGTACTTGATTACTATTACTCTAAGACAGAATTTCTACCAGGTCCTTATTAAATTGAGAAACTTCCTGTTGTTTGCGAATATTTGCAATAATAGCTGTCATCGGGCGTTTAAGGTAAATAAAGAAACAAACGTGCTGTCATCCGCAAAGCAGTATATTGGATTCGTGTTTCTGTTGCAGCAAATCATTAATGTAAAGGCGAAAGAAAGTAGGGGACCGTATAGCGCCTTCGGTCACACCAGCATTGACAGTGAAGGCATTAGAAAAAAATGCATCCTCTGTACTAGTAAAGAACTCTGCCTGAGATTAGAGCCATAACCCAAACTTGTCAGACATATCATAAGAGCGTAGCTTAGTTAACAATTAATCGGGTCAAACAGGGTCGAATGCTTTGGATACATTAATTCTAACCGCTGGAGATTCTTGCATTCTTTCAAATATGTGTGACATAAGTTAGACGCCACATTGATGATCACCAATAATATTAAATCCTTTCGGACATTTTAAAAGATGACGATATCTTTTGGCTTTTTTAGTCTTCGCCCGAAAATAGAAAATTTTCTGTAGGATGGCTTAAGAAGATTACAAAAAACTAGTGGTAGTTGGATCGCGCATTTTTTTAATACCATAATACTAATAATGCAATGACTTAATTACAGTTGATGGAATACCTGTCATAACAGATATTTCTTCAGCGCTAGAAGCCTTTTTGCTACCTAGTTTCATTAAAATACGTTTTATGACACGTTGTCTCAAGACAATAACGGGCATCTTTGTCTGCACATTCTAAATAGTGGGTGGTGTTTTTCCTGGAAATCAACAGTAGAGTATAAAGCAAAATGTTTAGCTAATAAGATAGCTTCCTTAACAACTGTTGTTGCAATAGTATTATCTGGCCGTGTAAGTCGTGGGAGAGTAAATTTAGTGAAATTTTGACTAATGGCCTCAGCCACTGAATAAGAAGACCTGGAATTGTTGGGCCAAACAAGATGTTTGTTTTGAGTTATTTGTTTTTGTGCCTGTGTAACGAGTATAGCAATGAATAGAAAAGAAAGGGTAGACATTTTTTTAATTCCTTGTTCCATTTTTTATCAAAATAGAATCTTCTAAAAAAAATAAAGCATATTTGTAAGATAGTGACATAATTTGCATATGCAATTTTGCAAATAATCTTCTTTTTTTAGGCTTTTTATGCGTCATCTCATGTGTTCTTACACTAAGTATGAACCATCAGAAATAATTACTGTAATGAATCTTTTTATACTTTAGACTCCAATTTTTACATGTCTGCACACCAATCTAAAGTTTCTTTTTTTAGAAAAATGATATATTATGTGCTTATTATTATGCTTATAGAGAGTGTCACCAAATTTTATCATCAAATAATTGAATAGGATCCTGAGATTAAACCTACTGAGTAGAAATAGAACTAGTGTACATAAATCTGCTACATCGCAAGCTGAGTGCCGCCAGGCGTACTACAGTGTCAGCTGCTAGGCATAGGTCGGGGAGAGATTTTTATTAACATTTGTTGACAGTGAGCTGTCAAACAATAAAATTTAATTAACTAATTGGAAAATTTATATATTAATCGTTTAAAACATCATTTCAGTTTGAAAAATTCACTTCAATCGCAATGATTCTTGGAAAGGAGTTTAACTGCTTTAATAATTTTAACAATATAGAATAATTCCATTACCATAATAAAAGCAATGACGTTTATAAATTCAACATTAGAAATTATATGGTACATAAATTTGATAGAAACGTAAGGGGGGGGGGCATAGCACTGCTTATTAAAAATAATATAGATCACATACCAATGAAAATAAATGACATCCAGGTACCTATCAGAAATCGTCTGAAGTACCTGGATGTCATTATTAATTCAAGATTGAAATTCCATCTGCACGTCAATCACCTATTGCAAAATGCCTTCATTGCTATGCAAGAGTTATATGCCTTAATAGTACCTAATTCTCAGCTCATCTTACAAAATAAATTGACAATATACAAGCAAATAATAAGATCTGTGTTCATGTATGCTGCATATTAGATACACAGGTAGCTCGAATAAAACTAATGCAGAATAGGATATTAAGATGTGTAGTCTCCGCCGGACGATACACCAGAATAGATGACTTACATAACTTAACTAAAACACTAAAAATAAGACACTACATAACCGACATATCAGACAAATTCTACAGACACAAAACACAAACATCAGCACTGACACACGATCTCACTGCAACGCCCGAGGCTCATAATCCAATAAAAAAACCGTTGTATTCAAGATTGTCAATTTATTTTGAAGACCAGGTTGAATAAAATTAGTCCAGTTTACACGCGAAAATAATACAAACAAAAATATACATACAGGAATCTGGCGCTTCCTCGGTCGCGTGCTGGCATCGTCGAGAGGGCATGCTATCACTCAGCCGGTGACGCGTGCTGGCATTCCATGAAACTGAAGCCATATAGAGTAGCAACGACATTGACTAATTGAACAATTCTCCCAAGTAAATATAAATGTAAATAGTTTTAGATTTAACGGTACAGTGTAAAATAAAATATAAACAACAGTGTAGTGAAAGAGTAGTGAAAATGCACAAAAATTAAAAAAAAAAGAAAATAAAAAACATAAACAATAAAAAATTAAATTTAATTATTAAAACAATATCATATATAAAAGCAATCTACATGTATGACGATTGCAATGTTATAAATAGATAAAGAATATAAATGATGTAACAAAATAGGATAAAAACGATTGAGTGAGAAGGAAGAATGAATGACCGACGCTTGAAAGAGAGAGAGAAAAAAAAGAGAGAAAGTGTGAGCGAATGCAACCAGCAACAATATAAGGCGATTGGCACTCACACGTACCTGCAAAAATCAAGTTGGATTTTTCGCAACATAAACAACTATGAAAAACAAAACAAAAAAAAATAAACAACAAAAGACTCTAAATTAATAATAAACAACACTATCTTGTAAATATCTGAAAATAATACAATAAATACGAGGTACGAGGGCTTACCCACTCGGCAAAATACTTTACCACACAAGTCAAACTTGTAAACCTAGATACATATCTATCAACTTGTAATTAACAAAAAGCTTTTTGAATTGAAAAAAACCGGCCTTTTGAAATATAACGCTTGTTCCAAAAGCTTTGGCAAAAATTTTAAACAAACTCAAATATGTTAATCAAAGCTGAACCTTCTTCGTTTTTAACTTAGGAAACAACCTATATCTTTTACATGTTACTTTTCCGCACATATTTTATTGGGCTTTCCGAAGACAATAATTTTTGCAGTGGAGTCTCGGCCTATTGCTCTGTGTCGGAGAAACTACAATTAGAACATGGATTTTGTTTATCGTAAATTGCTTCCTGTTCTTCAAATTAAAGACTCATTCTAATTTTTACGCAGGAAGCTCGCCTTACTGCCTACAATTATTCAAAACTTAGACATCATTTTGCACTATATAACCTATAAATTAGCATTTCCTACCGATAAGTTCGCTTGGCAATGGCCGCTTCCAGCACAATTTTATTAAATTATCCAAACAATCAAGAAATGGTGGATTTATCAGTTGCTTCTATGCGGGTACGTCCGCCTTTGATAGTCAAATGCATTTCCAACGGTTCGTGTCATGTTTATTTTTACAGTTTTACTTTTGTAGGTGTATTTCATTATTTAACAAATAGTAACAACGAGATTAATGATAAAGGTTTTATTTTTCTTTTTAGTGCAGTAAAAAAAGCATTTGAAATTGCAAAGTTTAGCGAAACGTGCGTCGAGTGTAAAAAATAAAGTATTTGATGTAGTGGTGATATATACAAGTTGTGCTTTTTTGTTTATAAACAACTAAAGTTTTCAAGACGCGTTTTTTTGAGCTTAAAATGCGAATAACTCCGGTTACACATCTCGGATCGAGAGGAAAAAAAAAACCAAACTCTTCGTAATGAAATTTCCAACAAATCCCCGTTAGATTTAAGTCGCTTAAATGTGTACGTAATCTACAAAATTGAAAAAACCAATAAATAACTGTTTTTTTTTTTTCATTTTATTGTACAGACCGACTAGGTGAACTGATCGGCTTGAAACCTTCAGAAAATATGCCTTTTATTATAGCAAAAATACCCTAAAATTTTGGTTCAAAAATATTGAACCCAGTGAGCACAATTGAATTTGTTATTTAAAATTTGAATTACCCGTCATTTTATGCCATTTGGTCCAAAATGAATCTTTTTTTTTCAAAATTTAGGTCTTGACGCCAGCTTTCCTATGCTATTAAAAAAAAATTTTTTGTGGAGTCATTTTAACCGTTCCTTTTTACATTTGTTTATTAATCAAATAAAAACATGCGTTTTTTTCGGTCATTTTGAAAAAAGAAATGAAAATTTTTGATCACATCTGGTTGAGAATCGCGAGACATTTATTTTGAAAGAAAAAATTTTCGTTATCAATTTTTTTTTTTTAAATGTCAATTCTTTTTATTTGATTAATAAACAAATGTAAAAAAAAACATTTAGAATGACTCTAATTTTTTTTTCAATGGCATCGGAAAGCTGACGTCGAGACCTAAAAAAGATCCATTTTGGACTAAATGGCATATAATGGCGGGCAATTCAAATTTTAAATAACAAATTCATTTGGGTCCACTGGGTTCAATCTTTTTGTACCAAAACTTCAGGGTATTTTTGTTATAACGAAAAGAATTTTTTTTGAAGTTTTAAACCGATCGGTTCACTGTAAAATAAAAAAAAAAAAAAAAAAACAGATTTTTTGCCTGTTTTTTCAATTTCGTAGGTCGCAACCTAACCGTAACCTCAAAAAAACGCGTTTTGAATACTTAAATTGTTTACAAACAAAAGAGCACAAGTTTTTCAAGGTCCAAAACTCAGGACAATACTCCTGGTGATACCCTAGAGAGGATAAAATCATAATATTGCTGTATCTAAACTATGCCTATCTTACCATTGTTTTAACCTTTTTTTACTGCACTATTTAAAGTTTGTTTAAACCTGTATAGTGGAGCTATTAGCATTCCTGATATCTTATCATATAAAATCCTATTCATACAAACTTACTTATGAACAGCTGTTAAACCAAACATATTTTTTTTAAATATAAAAGGGTGGATTGAAAAGTAGGTAAATTAGATTTTTTTGCAAAAATACAAATATATTTCTGAACGTAATCCTCATTGAGCTCAATATATTTGGTCTAGCGAGATTCCAATTTTTTTTATTCGTTAAAACAATGTTTCGAACTGTGTGTAACACTCGTTTACAGTACATATAACTTCTTCATTCCATGAGAATTTTTCTTCGCTCTAATACAATGTTTAGGTAAGAAAACAAAAAAAAACTTGGGGCGAAATCTGGGGAATAGTGTGGGTGGGTAACTATTTCGAAGCCCCCGTACACTTTTGCTATTGTAACGACCGATGTGTAAGGCGCATTGTCCTGGAGAAGGAGCACTTTTTTACGCGCTAATCTTCTCGTTATCAAACGTTGTGTAACAAGAGCGAATCATTGTTTTACTTTTTTCCAAATAATCAATCATGATGATAGTCTTTGAGTCCCAAAAAACAGTTGCCGTCACTTTTCCCATCGATAAAATTGTTTTCGCTTTTTTCGGTGCACTTTCACCATCACCAACCCACTGCTTTGACTGTCAGTTTGTCTCCGACATGCAATAGTGGATCCACGTTTCGTCTACAGTCGCAAAACGATGCCATAAGTCCTTCAGATTACTCTGCAACTTTTCCAAATCACAGTTGCAGTCATGTCGCTTAACAAAATTTGCCACCAAGAGTTTACCAAATTTATCAATCCACTCTCGTATAATAAATTTGTGACAAAGATAAGTTTTACTTTTCGAACAATTAGACATTCTTGTATGTTAAAGTTGAAAAAAAGGACGTGCAAAATTTATTATAAAGATAGAATCGGCAAAAACACGCCTACTTCTAGTGGATATTTCTTCCCTTTTATAATTCAATAATTCAAGTCAACTCTAGTAATTCTATATATACTGGTCCTCCTTTCTTGACATCATATCCTTGCTGAATTTCATCCAATCTCATTTCTGTTCATTATTTCCAAGTTTGTGAAACTACTAAAAATAAGCTATTAACAAGCTGAAAACCCCTTTAATATACAACTAATTACTTTATCTACAAAGTGGTGTTTTCAGTGGGGTATCCAGACTCAAGGGTCGAAGGCGGAGCATTTAGGTACAAAGAATGTTTGTTTAAATAAAAAAGAGAAACTAAATCGATATTCCGAAATAAATTTTCGGAATATGGTTTGTTACTTGATTGGTCACTACAACAGAAAGTCGAGAAATTTGCACATGCAAAATGACCAACAAAGATCTCATAAATGCTATATTCCATACCTTTCCTCCTACGACTATAGTTTCTGAGCCTATACTCTTCATCAGGTAGGCTTTAGGCAACGGTATCGATCGTGAAGATCCGAGTACCGTGGAGAGTCAAGTTGGAATGACTCTCGCTGGCTTATAGCAATCATTGGTCATTTTGCATGTGCAAATTTCTCGACTTTCTGTTGTAGTGACCAATCAAGTGACAAACCATATTCCGAAATTTTATTTCGGAATATCGATTTAGTTTATCCTTCCTAACAATGTTAGGTTTATGTAGTTGAGCACTTGTTCGAAGTTCGAAAATCTCAACAGATGGCCCAAGGGTCTGTATCTTGCCCAACGAGTAGTATCTCGTTTATTTAAGGTACCATGATTGCTATAAGCCAGCGATAGTCATGCCAACTTGACTCTCCACGGTACTCGGGTCTTCACGATCGATACCGTTGCCTAAAGCCTACCTGATGAAGAGTATAGGCTCAGAAACTATAATCGTAGGAAGAAAGGCATGGAATATAGCATTCATGGGATCTTTGTTGGTCATATTACATGTGAAAATTTCTCGACTTTCTAAAAAAGAGAAGACTGCTGCTCATAGAGAGGAACACCAATCAACAAACTAGGAGGCGGCAAATGACAATCGGAAAACGAAAAAAGACTCTCTTACAATAGAACTTAAACATATTAAAATAAAAATCCATAATTGGAGAATGCAAATTTTTCATGCAAAAGAACCCTTTCATACAAAGGAACTTCAAAGACTTACACTCAAAAAGATTTTTTACAAAAAAGAACCGTTTCTTGCAGTAAAATGTCAATATCCGCTTTAAATAATCAGCCAAGTGGAAGTCGAACTTGAGCAATTAGTGTTCCGTATGTTGATTGCTTTTAAAATAAAAACTTTTTTTATGGAAATATGAAATGATCTTCACAAAACACACCCCAAATGAGTTTTCAACAAAGTTTTTTCCGATCTTCACTGAAAACATAACCTGGAATTTTTTTTATATATGTACCAGGTAAAAAATTAATGCACTCATAATTTTCGTTCAATATACACTCTGTGGAGAATATTCCAGAATATTTTCAAAATATTTTGATCGGTACTTTTCGAAACAAGGGGGGACAGCGATTTTTCGCAATTTTTTAAAAATAATACAAAGAAAAGTGTTCGCAAGTATTACATGATATATATTTTTGAACTCATGTATTTTACAAGCTTTCATTTGACACTTCACTCGATGACGTGGTAATTTTTTTTTCACTTTCGATTTCACCTCCAAAACTAACCCCTTAAGTCAAAATTTAACTTTCAAAACTACACGGCTCTGATGAGGTTATTAATTCTTATATTAATGCCAAATTTCAACTTTCTATGTCAAATAATTTCGGACAAAATCGGGTGGGACAGATGGACAGACACCAAAATGATCTTATAAGTGTACGTACACTAAAACTAAATACTAAACACGGAACACTAAAAACGATGACCGGAAGAGGGTATTTCCACAAAAAGGACTTATTTCCACAATGAAGCTCTAAAAACTGACACCCAATTTAATCACAAATTTTTCACAAAAGATTATCCCAGTTTAAGAGAATCCTGTTGCGAGGAGACATTATTTTCCACATCGATAGGGGCTTTATTATTTTTGTTAAAGTCTCTCGCTATTCATTTTTAAATTGTCTGACTAATGATACGGTAATATTAGGAACTCTTATATAAAAATCAAATGATTCTGCAGAGTGTGCCGTCAAATAAGATTCGTTAAAAAATGGCATTTCAAATTTTTTTTGTTTGTTCCAGTTTCGAGGGACCTAGATCACGAAAAAACAAGGTCTTCAATGTTCATCGGTCTGTTGGTTTGTCTGTTGACACGATAACTTTTGAGTGAACCTAGTTATCTATTTCGAATTTCGTATACATACGGAAACTTTGGGGTGTGTTTTGTGAAATCATTGATCATTTTATACCTCCGTAACAAAAATTTTTATTCTTAAACCAATCTTAAAATGTATACATTTTAGGGACCTAATTAACCTAGCCTATGTAAGGATTTTATTTTATTTTAAAAGTATTTCCCGTACGGAACACTAATTGCGCAAGCCCAACTTGCACCTGGCGGTTTTTTTTTAAATAATATCTAATTACGACACCCCCTCAGGGGCTAGTGAAGTCTCTGACTTCACTAGTACGGGTTTGACAATCCCGAGGTACCCGAGTCACGTTGTCTTGTCTTGTGTTTGTCTTCATAAATCAGTCCTTGTTTTATATGTTTCTCGTCGCAATCCCAAAGTGTTAAGATACCGTGCTGAGGGGATGAATGGCTCAGTTTGAATGAGTTGTTAACGGTTCCTGCCGGACACCGGGCGACATTCGGCAGTAAGTTAGCCTTGCCATGATAACCAGGCTCTGTCATGGTCGACATTTTATTTCCTAGGTTACTCGTGGGACTTATATGCCACAACAAAATAACAAAAAAAACGGGTCCAAAAGACCCAGAATAGAGTCTTTTCCTTCTTCTCCGGAATTGCCAGTGTATGATCGTTTTTTCAAAATTAGTATGAAATCAGGTTCTTTTAAAAACACATCACCTTTCATATTACATAAAGCCTTACAAACTCAAATTGGTACTCTTGCAGAAACCAGAAAGTTAGCAGATGGCACCTTATTAATACAGGTAACGAACGAAAATCAGTCAAAGAAAGCATCCAACCTTACACAATTACTCAACTCTGAGGTTACAACAACACCACACAAAACCCTAAATACTATAAAGGGAATCATAACTTGCAAGGATTTAGCGAACTGTACAGACGAAGAAATTCTAGAGAATCTTGAAAGCCAGGGTGTAACCGAAATTTTTAGAATACCTCCAAAAAGGGATTCAAACCAGCCTTCAGCTACATTCATTTTATCTTTCAAATTGCATCAGCTTCCACCAAAGATATATGCTGGTTGGTACTCACTGAGAGTTCGCCAGTATATACAAAACCCCATGAGATGTTTTCATTGTCAAAGGTTCGGACATACTGCGAGTAAATGCGCACAGGACCCACTTTGCCCTTCCTGTGGTCATGCTCAGCATCCAGAATCTCCTTGTTCCAAAACTCCAACATGCATAAACTGCAAAGGTTCGCACTCACCCAAATACAAAGGGTGTCCCCAATTCAAGCAGGAATTTGAAATCCAAAAAATTAGAACCACAGACAAAATCTCATATTTTGAAGCAAAGAGGAAATATTTCAACCTTAACCCTTCTTTCTCAATTTCTTATAGTGCTATAACAAAAAGCTCAAAACCTGCCCAAAACAGTGTTTCCACACAGTGCGACTTAACGATCTTAGAACCCTTCACTCCCCTTTCCTCCCTTCCTACCTCCTCCTATCCCACCCAACCTACATCCAGACTTACTTTGTCCATTCCACCAAAACCCAATATCACAATTCCATCCCCTCCCGTCAAGTCCCCCCCTACAACGCACACACCCACGCCAAACTTACAAAACAAGACAATAACTGATCCCCCGACCAATAACCAAAGTAAACAAACACCCAAAACCCAATCAAACATCAAAACCACCCAAATCAAACTTCCCACAAACAGATCAAACACCACCCCTACTCCCACTCCCTCTGATACCAGTAGGAAAAAAACTTCCCGCTCTAACAAATCGACTCCAAACTCATCTAGGGAGTCCATCCTGGAACTGTCTACTCCAGACATTTCCATGGAACTCGATCCTCATCCGGTAAAAAACAAAACATCGAGAAGTGCCAAATAACTAAGCCGTAATAAAATTCAATCCCATACTCCAATGGAATTTGAATGGGTTTAATCCAAGACAGGAGGATCTCCAATTACTGATCAACATAAATAATCCATCAATATTAGCTCTCCAAGAAACAAATTTCAAAGATAATAAACATACAAAAATTAAAAACTATAACATTGCCTATAAAAACAGAATCGATCAAGCAAGGGCATCGGGAGGTGTTGCCATATACATTCACAAATCTTTAGACTTTGAAGAGATCCAACTACATTCTCCCCTCGAGGCAGTTGCCATTAGAGCAACTTTCCATACCCCAATCTCAATATGTAGCCTCTATTTACCTCCAAATACAGACTGCACACAGGACCTCATAGCGGAATTAATTGTACAGCTCCCCACTCCCTTCATCATCTTGGGAGACTTGAATGCGCATAATACGCTGTGGGGATCAACACAAACCACCCCACGTGGAGCTTTGATAGAGAACCTCATGTATGAATTTAACATTGCATTACTAAACAACCTCTCTCCTACGTATCTAAGTTCATCGTCGGGTAGTTACTCCACCCTAGATCTATCCTTAAGTAGCCAATCTATTGCCCCAACACTAACATGGGATATCCTGCCGGATACCTGTGGAAGCGATCATTTTCCGATAATACTCAGGTCTACGTCAAATATTAACCTGTCTTTTCCCCCACGAATAAGATGGAATTTAGCCAGGGCTGACTGGACAAGGTACAAAGCAGCCTTAAAGCCTCCTAACGCAAAAACATGGGAGACTAATGCTTTCATTAAAGAATTCTCGCAAAACATTCTAAAAGCTGCCCAAAAACACATCCCACTCTGCCCCCAAAAAAGTAACAAATTGCCAGTCCCATGGTGGTCTAGTGAGTGCTCTCGAGCCATCAAAGAAAGAAAAAAAGGCACTAAATATATACAAACGAAAACCTACACCAGAAAACTTGATAGAATTTAAACGAAGGAGGGCACAATCCAAGAGAGTTCTAAAGGATGCCAAACTAAATTCCTGGAAAAAACTCACATCTTCTATAAATCACTCTACTTCAGCTGGCCATCTATGGCAATTAATAAGAAAAATGAAAGGAACCGAATCTAACTCTATTCCAACTCTACACATAAATAACAATTACATTTCAGACCTAAAGGAAAAAAGTAAATGCAATTGCCTTATATTATCAACAAAAATCAATACCAGGGACTCCAAACCCACAAATAAACCCCAATATGACTACCTTTCACTCAAATAGACCACAGCATTACAATACACCCTTCACAATCTGTGAATTATACTCATCAATAAAAGCCTCTAAAAACACAGCTCCTGGTCCGGACACAATTCTCTTACCAATGATCCAACAACTGTCAGAAGAAATGCTAAAATTATTACTAAAATATTATAATCACTTGTGGCTAAACGCTGAGTTTCCTGAATCATGGCTGAAAGCCATTATTATCCCAATTCATAAAGTAGGGAAACCAAGATCTTCCCCAGAGAATTATAGACCAATCTCTCTGACAAACCACCTAAGCAAAATATTGGAAAGAATGGTCCACCTACGCTTGTCATGGACGTTGGAAGCTAAAGGTCTCCTATCAAAATACCAATACGGTTTCAGAAAATACAGATCAGCCATTGACCATCTGGCATCACTCGATACAGATATCAGAATTGCAATACACAAAAAACAACATACTAGCCTTGTATCCCTAGATCTGCAAAAAGCTTTTGATTCAATAAATGGAACCATCATATTGAAACAGATGAAGGAGCTGGGTTTTACGGGGGCTCTACCCAAATTCATACAACACTTTTTAGCCCCTAGAACATTTCAAGTTAGATCAAACAATTTATTATCAGACCCTCACCAACTGATCCTTGGTGTACCACAGGGATCAGTTCTAAGCCCTACACTGTTTAATATAGCAATGCTATCGTTAACCAAGATTATTCAAACCCCCATAAAATTTAAATTATTTGCTGATGATTTAATTATTTACAACTCAAACCCCTCTTCTAATGAAAACACCAACAAACTACGTGCCTCTATCTCTGCTCTAAATGAATGGGCCAAAAGCAATGGTCTTTCCTTTTCTCCAACAAAATCCAGTGCCATACATTTCTGCAAAATCAGAAGCTGTCCTAAAGTCAACCCATTAACGATAGAAAACAAAGCCATCCCAACCACTACTACAGTCAACATCAATCAACATTGACGTTTGACAATAAACTAAATTGGCTCTCACACATTAAGCAACTTAAAATCCGTACTACCCAAGACCTAAACATCCTCAGAACCATTGCTAGTACACAATGGGGAGCAGATTTTCCCTCACTAATTAAACTGTACAAATCATTGATACTCTCAAAACTAAGGTACGGAGACCTCATATATGACGCAGCTAGTCCAAGTGCCAAAAAGTCATTAAACACCATCCAAAATCGGGCCTTGAGATTGGCAACGGGAGAATTTAGAACTACACCAATCCCTAGTCTCCAATGCACATCATCTATTCCACCACTGCATCTAGACAGACAACTATCTCTAATGAAGTTTTACACATCGACACTACAAAGGCAACATTTAAAATATTCATTAAATTTGACAAACTCACATCGAGCTAATCATGTATCTCCACATATGTCAATCCCAAATAGAATAAATAAATTTATGACTCTTCATAATCTCACACCACCAGCTTTTGACTATCCTCTCTGGCACACTTTCCCTCCATGGTTATCACCAAAACCATCAGTAGACCTTCACCTCCATACACCAAACGTGAAGGATCTAAATCATTCTGAAATAAAATCCAAATTTCTCGAAAGACTACACATGTGTTACTCCAAATACTCAATAATATACACGGATGGTTCTAAGACAGAAAAAGGGGTTGGAGCAGCAATTGTGCACAATAACTATTCAAAAAACTTCAAACTTTCTCAATACAACACTATCTTCACAGCGGAATTACTAGCAATTAAAGAAGCAACCAGATACGCCATTAATATTAAAGACAACAAAAACTTCTTAATAGTGTCAGACTCACTAAGTGCGCTGAAAGCCGTCATAACAAATAATCCTAGCCATGCATATCTAAGGCAAATCACAGATCTTCTATACATCGCAAAATCAAGAAATAGAACAATTGCCTACATCTGGATCCCTAGCCACATGGGGATAAAGGGTAACAACAAAGCTGATCAAGAAGCTAAGAAAGCCATTAATAACGGTATTTCCCATAACAGGGGAAAACCACCCAAGTGACTTCCAAAACAGTCTAATTATTATAAACAGAAATTTGTTCCAACTGGAATGGGATCTAGAAGAAGAAAACAATAACAAGCTCTGGGAGATAAAACCACTAGTGTACCCCCCACTCCACATACAAAATCTGAACAGAGTTGAGAACACCACGCTAAGAAGACTGGCCACTGGTCACATATACCAGACCCACTCCTACCTTTTGAAAAATGAACCAAAGCCTTTATGTACAAGATGTAACTCTACGCTAACAGTTAAACATATTTTTGAAGCAGAACATTTAGCAAACATAAGAATAAAGCACAATATTCCTTCAACACTAACGCAAATAATAAACACGTATCAATTAAACAAGTATAAAATTCGAAACTATCTTAAAGAACTGGAAATAGAAATCTAAAAGAAAAATTAGGGCGCCAAATGACCTAAGATGTCGACGCGCCCGATCCCCAAACATCATCATCATCATCATCTAATTACGACACGAAATTCCATTTCGTTTATGTTGACCAAATGACACACCTAGAGTGACTGAAAAATACTCTACTGGTAGAGCTATGACGATAACAAATTCAAACTTGTTAAATTGTCTGATAATAGACATAGCTACATTTAGAAATTAGTGGTATAGACAGGTTGAACAATCTCTTGGATTTCGCATAAACTTTTCGAACAGCACTCGTCTAAAATATAAAGGGGGAAAATATACTCTGTTTCAGCACTCAGAGAAAAGGGGGGTAAAAGGGGTGAGGATCGATAATTTTTGTATAATTTAAGGTTATTAAGAGTATTTACTGATATATGGTGGAAAGCACGAAGAAACTTTAAGTAATATTTATATTCCAGCCTATAAGGCTTTAAAGATGAGAGAGGTAGGTTACCTCTAGAACTAATAAGTTATGAAATGTGTTAAGAGAGTAAAGTAAAAAACATATGCAAGGTAAATAAATTACTCTACCAATTTTTCCTTTTAGTCTTGCTCTTAGATTTCTTTACGAAGCGGTTTTTTTTTTATGTCTATATTATTGACAAATTCTCGATATCAATACAGTCTGTCAAGTAAAAACGTGATCGTTCGTATTCTTAAAAAAAATGTGTTTCGAGAACAATGTTTGCCATCAATGTATTCTCTGGTGTGTTAATAACGGCACAATTATCTTAGTAAGTTGTCCAATCGTCTCCTGCATCAATAATCGCGTTGCATCTTCGAGGCATGCTGTCGAGATTTTTCTGCATACTATGCAAATTTTTCAAATCTTGCGAGACAACTGAGTCAAAGTCCTCAGAGTCTTTCCTCTGAGCTTTTTCTTTGGAAGGGACTAAACGTGCTCAATAAGGATGGCTTTCGATGATTCTGAGAGCCACTCTAGTATCTTATCGTAGACCCAAGTGAGCCGCTTCGCGACGTGATTTTCGTCTGGCAAAAGTTTCTTCAACGTGCTTTGGAATTTGACATCATGAGCACGAAGATGTTGTCGAATGGTCTCATGGGACATATTCAAACCAGATTTTTTTTTTTCAATTTTTCCGCTCCTTGCGTCAATTTCGAGTCCCGTGAAAACAAAGACACGATTCGTTTTTTCCAAGTTTCGGAGTAACTTTGCCCACTAAGCCACGTTTTGGCAAGTCGTCGACATTTTTCGTCTCCTTAAAACGATTTACGTACTTCTTTCCCAAACGATACCAACTTTTTAATATATCTAGCGGACGCGGAATGTATCATTTTAGGCCCCTTTGAATCGGAACAAAAAGACTGCCTCGAACCGACGCGGAAACAAGTGACTCATTTTGGATTTTACGTGATTTCGACGAAAGTTCGGAATCGATTGATACTTTTATTAAAATTCGTCGTAGACCGCTGTTTTTGTTGAATCGCATCTAACAACAATAAATTATTGACAGACTGTATATAAAAAGTTTCCCATGTATTGCAACGTTTTTAGTCCAACCCGTATTAGAGAGATGATAGAATTACCAATAAAATAACATATTTAATTATACATTTTTTGCATGTTCTTCCCAAGCTTAAACGGTAATATTAAATATGAGCAAGCAGGTATTTTAAGTGTTTTAATATAAATACCTGAAGTCTAATATAGTACCTAAGTGGTCTAACGGGTAGAAAGTCGCTAAAGGTAATGGGATTCATTACTGAAATCATTTTCAGAAAATAGACATGGGATATTTGTAAAATAACTACCGCGATGGGTTAAGTTTGCTATGTATGGAGTTGATTACCGTTAGAATTTTTTACTAGTAAGACTATTAATATGTAATTATTTATATACCGATATAATTTGCAAGTACACCATAGTTTGCGATACAGGATGCCCCAGAAATGCGTTAATGGTGCATATCAATCCAGGCCCGTTAGCATAAGTATGATGGAGCTAACCCTCAATATTTTTGGTAGTTGTTTCTTCTGTATATATATATATATATATATATATTATATATATATATATATATATATATATATATATATATTATACATATACATATATATATATATATATATATATATATATATATATATATATATATATATATTGTTTATATATATATATATATATATATATATATATATATGTATATAGATATATATATATATATATATATATATATATATATATATATATATATATATATATGTATATATATATATATATATATATATATATATATATATATGTATATATATATATATATATATATATATATATATATATATATATATATATATAAAACTCAACCTCTGAAAATATGTACAGGATTATTGATTATATTAATGACCACCTTCCTAATTGAAGGGTTCGACAAATATATTAAACACAAAGCCTTTTTAAAGAATTTCGAAATCTTCGTTCTAGGAACTAGACCGTGCCAAATTTGAGTGACTTCCCGACATATCGCCTACAATCACACGATAAATCTTCAAGAATCTTTACTCTTGACGTTTATATAACCGATTTAAAACAGAAAAAATAGTAATAAGGATCCACCGTAAATGCAGTTTTACCTTAGCTAGACGATTCTATAAACAAAAAGAAAAAAGAGCCAAATTACTTAAAACGTTTAACATTCACACATTTTTTTTTTTATGGGTCTAGCACACGTGTTACAGGGAAGTCCCTAAAGCGCTCCAGGAGCGGCATGTGTGTGGGAAAAGCGATTTACGTTGTTCTTGAATCGCTGGAAATTGTACTCGGTGGGAAACACAGCCCTGGGCAAATTATTCCAAGGGGGTGAGGTTCTCCATATAAAAGACTGCTTAAAAAGCGTTGTACGCGGAGTAGCAAGCTGAACCTCATACGGATGTGAAGTATTAGCGCGACGTGTATTTCTAACATGCACCGCTCTGGGAGGAATTAAGCGGGCTACATCCTTCAAACACTTTCCATGAAAATACTGCTAGAACAGACTCAAGTCGCCAACCGTTCTTCGATGTTCCAGCGAATCAAGGCCGCCGGTCAGTTCCGGGTCTCCAATCAGACGAACAGCTCTTCTCTGAACAGAATCCAACAAACGCAGTGTGTGTTTGGGAGCAGAGCCCCAAACATGGGACCAGTATTCCATAGTTGGTCGAATTTGAGCTTTGTAAAGAATTATCAGTTGTTGTGGAGTGTAAAGCTTTCTGGTTCGAAATAATATTCCCAACTTTTGAGAAGCGCGCCTTGCTATGCCTGCAACATGTTCATACCAGGACATATTTGCTCCCAAATTAACGCCCGACAAATTAAGTGACGATGCTAGGGGAATGGAGTGCCCCGACATGACTATGTCGGTTTTCAGCAACGTTAACTTTTTTAGAAAAAACTGCCGCCTGGGTTTTTGCAGCGTTAAATTCCACCTGGTTACTGTCACCCCAAGATAGAATTTCTTCCAGATCTTTGTTAAGTTGAACGACCTCCTACTGTCTGCGGATATTCACCTGAATAGCCGTTGTCTGAGCATTCAAAGTGAATGAAGAGATAAGCGTACTGTCATCTGCAAAGCTGTAAATTGGATTCCCGGTCTTTTCCAGCAGATCGTTAATGTAAATGAGAAAGAGAGTAGCAGACAGTATGGAGCCTTGGGGCACAACGGCGTTGATGGTGAAGAAAATCCGTCGACCGCCACTCGTAAAGAACGCTTTCTGAGGAAACATGAGAGCCACAAACAGAACTTTTCAGGCATACCATAAGAGCGCAGCTTAGCCAACAGTCCATCGTACCAAACACGATCGAATGCCTTGGATATGTCAAGAGCAACCGCTCGAAATTCTCCAAAGTGTTCAATTGCGTTGTTCCAAACATGTATTACATAAGTCAGAAGACCTCCTATTGATTTATGTTTAGGAAAGCCATATTGGTAATCGCTAATAAAGTTGAATTCTTCAGGATATTTTAGAAGATGCTGATTGATAATCTTTTCCATGACTTTTGATATTATTGAAAGTAGTGAGACTGGTCGGTAGTTATTTGGCAAGGTCTTCTTGCCTTTTTTGGCGTATCGGCTGAACTGTGGCACATTTCCAGCAGGAAAGATTGTTAACATTTGTAAGAAAACGAAACAACAATGCTTGAGATCACTAAAAAGACAATTTATTTAGGAACAGAAGATGTTTATTAGAATCCCAGTTCATGTACTACGATGTGTGTAGGAGAAACCGAAGATCAATAGCAACTAGCATTAATGAATATGAAGGATATATTAAAAAGTAATAAATTCTATAATCAGCTGTTGCTGAACATCAACACTCTACAGGTCATGCCATCAATGTAAAAGAAACCAAGGTTCTTGCTTCTGTTTTCTCTACTTGAATGAATGATGAAACCCAAGCCACAATATTAGAGACATGGGTTACAGTCTACACCATACGTGAAAGACGATCTTTACATTCATTGTTCTAATATTGAAGAGTAAGCACCCCTAAAAATGCCTTCTACAATCGTACGCGAAACGTCGGAAAGTGATTTCAATTTGACAAGGTTGCATCTCAAGAACTATACTTTTCTCATTTAAATAATTTTTCCATGGAGCTAAAACGGAAAGAAATTTTATAGTTTCATAGAACTCTTAACTGTAAAAAACGCTAATCATTCTGCAAAATAAGGAAAAAAAATGCTTTTTCTAACTAATTTTGGTTGTGTAAGTACAAACAAAGAATTACTACAAAATGTTTTATTTTGCTCTAACAATAAGAAATAGGTTTTATACGAAATATTACAAATTGCTATAATAAAAGGGCTGGAAAAGTCCGAAAGCATAAAAATAACCAAGGTGTAAGACAGGGATGCATTCTCTCACCACTTTTGTTCAATCTTTATTCTAAAACTGTGTTCAATGAGACCAGCTATGAATCCATTAAAGGAATAACAGGTAATGGGAGTACACTGAACAACATACGGTTGCTAATGTTGCTGTTCAATAGAACAGCAACATTAGCATACCGTATGTTGCTAATAAGCAAATAATATCAAACATCTCCAGCAACTGATCAATCGAGTCGTAACAGCTAGCGAAAGATTAGGATTAACTACGAATATAAGAAAAACCAAGTGAATGGTAATACCTAAGAAAAATCTATCAGAAGAATCCCTCCAAATCAGGGACAACACCGTAGAACAGGTTTCCACATTTAAATATTTGGAAACCAATATAGATGACAAGTGGGACCCAAGAAAGGAAATCTATTCCCGAATTGAATAGGTCCGAGTAACATACATGAATATCAACAACTTTTTCCATCGCAAAAGTCTGTCTCGAACTCCGAATGAGAATGGAGAGAGCGTATGTATTCTTCGTGCCATTGTATGGACGTGAGTGCAGGACCCTTGACCCTGGCTTAGAGAAATGACTGGAATCTTTTGAAATGTACACTTATAGACGCCTTTCTTCGCATCCTCTGGGTACAGACAATAAAAAACATAGAAGTTCTGGAAAAAATGAACAAAATGAAGGAATTACTAACAACCATCAAAATAAAATAAAAAACCCACTACTTCGGACCTCCCCCCCCCAACCTATGCATCAGGGACGCCTTCCACTCCCGTC
>CM032446.1:72364226-72381726 GCA_019049505.1 Pachyrhynchus sulphureomaculatus
AGGTAATAGTCGCTTGGGGGCCAAATCTGGAGGAATACGTGTGGATGGGGGGAAGCAATTCGAACTTCGATTCATGCAATTTTGCCATCGTAACCATGAGACTTGGGACACGGTGCATTGTTTTGATGAAAAGGGTACTTTTTTCTTATTCATATGTTGGGGCCGTTTCTTTGCAATTTCTGCCTTCAAGCGCACCAATATACTTCCTTTAAATAATATTCGCTATGATAGGTTTTTCCCTTCTCAGGCATAGTCGATGAAAATTAATTACATGCGCATCCCAAAAGGACAGAGGCCAAACCTTCCCAGCCGACTGTTGTATCGTTGGTCGCTTCAGGCGGCTTTCAGCGGCTGCTGTCTACTCAGCTGCCTGCCAATTTGATTCTGGTGTGTAGTAGTGGATCCATGTTTCATCCATTGTCACATATCGCATGAAAAATCCTTCTTATTGCATAGGTCCAAACAGCGCTCAGAATTCATCAACACGTTGTTGTTTTTGGTCCACTGTGAGCAAACGTGGTACCCATTTCGAACCGAGCTTTCTCATGCCTAAATGTTTAAGCAAAATATGACCAACACATTTCTTTTGAGATCTTTAAAGTGTCAGCTATCTCATGCAATTTTTACTTTACGGTTACCCATAAAACAATTTTGTGGATTTGTTTTTTTATGTTTTTCCGGTATAACCACCTCATTTGGGTATGCCGATAGTTCAGCATCATTTGTATCTGTACGACTAAGGTTAAGTTCAACATACCAGTAAATGATGAGTGATTTTCCAGAGGCAGGACTCCCCGTAACACTTATCAAGTCACTGCTTTGCTTGAACGGTATTTTTTGAATGGTTTGAAAATATTAAAAGTAACGTCACTAAAACCACTGTACTCGTAAAACTAATCGTCGAAATATCATGAAATTTTGACACGTTTCGTTTTGAAGGTTGGTACTTTCTAAAAAATCATATGGATTTTTTGAAAAGGGCGACATCTTTGTGTCAGACCAAGAACTTTTCAGTCCACGTGTTAGAAAAATGATGGAGAGTACATTATTGATTAGTAAATACTATTTTCACGAAAATGTGTTGTATTTAATTTAGTTTCTAATCGGACACGAACTTTTGCAATCATCCAATATAAAAATTATAAACGTCAAAAATAATTCAATAAAATCGAATTTATAGGCTATTTTATTTCTTTCTCAGGATAAACGGTGTTGAATACAACGACCAAGTTTTAATTATTTAGTTATTTTATATTAACTGTAAACCAAATTGAATTAGAATAGAGATATTTCTCATAAATTATATAATATTACTTCTAACTGTGTAAGCTGAATAAAAAGAATCTTCTTTGTTAAAAAACTTATTTATATTGTTCTATAATTAGATGTTTTCGATTTTCCTATATGTATGACATACGATTAAATTATTACAGCAAAATATTACAAGGAATTATTTGCTTGATTACTTCTTTATTACAGTTTATGGTATTTGTGGCATTTAAGATTTAAATGAAGGAAAAATTGCAACATCGTAGTATAATACCAGAGCTAATAAAATGCCGGCCTAATAAGTGAAGCAAAATACTGGTGCAGTTCTTTACCCAGGTTTCCCTTACAAATATAAATTACAAATACATATTACTTTTGTTAAGGTAGGACACAATGAAAAAAATACCATTATTATGAGATTTTTCGATTCCAAGATTAATGGAAAAGGACGTATAACATGATATATTCCAAGCAACTCCTCTACCTCCTTTTCTCCTATATTACATGCTTGACTACAAATATTGCTTATAGTTTATTCACTATCTTAATCAAAAAGCAAAAAAATTCTCATAATATTATTGAAACTGCACACAATTTTTCAAACACGTCATCGTTTAACCACCTCTTCTGAAGCGATATGTGTCTTCTTCTTCGGATACCATGACCGTTCAACGATCGTTGATTATCATGTTGACTACCAGGTTGATGATGATCGTTTTATTGATAGCCGCTCGGAAAAGTTGAAGTGCAGAATTCCCGTACCACTGCCTCAAATTTTTCAATCACGATGTCTTCCTCGTCCCTGGACCACATCTGCGTGGAATCTTCTTCCCTATAATCAGTTGCAAGATTTCGTATTTTTCGGGATGTCTCAAAATGTGACCAAAATATTTTAATTTGCGTCGCTTGATGGTCGTGACCAACTCCAAGTCCTTGCCTATGCGAGTTAGAAAGCTGTGTTCTTACTATTCTGTCCAGCCAACTGATTTTCAGCAGCAGTCGATATACCCAGATCTCGAATGTCTCCAGACGTTTAAGCTTTGCTTCATGAGCGTCCACGCTTCCATGAGTACCATTTTCATCCGCAGTTTCATTGATAGGTGGTGACTAGTTAAGATTTCTTTTTTCTTCATAAATGTGACTTGAATCTTCTCTATTCAAGTTTCGACTTCCACAGTCGAGTCCTAGTGGTCGTTGATATTGCTATCGAGATGCAACAATTTATTAACTCTCTCTATCTTTGTGCCACTGGCTGCAATACCACCATCTTCAATATTAGATTCTTTGCTTATAATCATATATTTTGTTATATTTGCATGGAGTCTTAAACCGAACAGTGTACAAGTGTCAGTTATTTTATTACATCAGTTCTTGTAGATCCTTTCCGTTTATTAGTCATAATTAATGTATATGTATGATATGAATGATATGTGTACCAATTTTACAATTGATATTTCACTTCGTTCAAGATTTATCATATCAACAGCCAGACCTAGACTGATTTATGAACCTTGAAACGTGGAAAAAAAAAAAAAAAAAAAAAAAAAAAAAAAAAAAAAAAAAAAAAAAAAAAAAAAAAAAAAAACCAAAAACCTCGGAATGGACCATAATTATTTCACGAATACCGTTAGCAGTGTAAACAAAAGTATAGTAAAATATTTAAAAAATCATCAATATTTTAAAAGACCTGCTTCAAAAAAGTATAAAACATATTTTGTTGATTCTGAAGTATATAAAGATCTACTTTTTAGTGTTCCATATGGAACACTAAAAATTATGGGATCACTTCGGTGCCAGTCTGTCTGTCTACCACACGCTATTTTCTCCGAAACTGTTGGACAAAAAAGTCGAAATTTGGCTCAAATATAAGAATTGATGGCCCAATCAGAGCTGTGTAGTGTTCAAACCTAAATTTTGACTTCAGGAGTTAGTGAAAAAAAAACTCCCAGGTCATCGAGTGGGATGTCAAAAAAAGGTTGTGAAAACACGAGTTCAAATATATTATGATTTATTATTTTTAAAAAATGGCCAAAAATCACTGTCCTAAACCTCTATCTCGAAAAATACTAATCAAAAAATATTGAAAAAAATTCTGAAATATTCTCCATAAAGTATAAATTGAGCAAAAAATCAGAAGTGGATTAAGTTTGACAATTTATCTGATATAAAAGAAACTATTTAGACTTGACCATATGGTGAAGGTTCTTTTAATATACTTTTCAATTCACACGGCCAACAGATAGATACGGAGACAAAACAATTCTATTTGATTTGCTTACAATTAAACAAATATTTAGATATTAAATATATTACTCAGTATATATCACCACTACACCAAACACTTTATTGTTGCATCACGAGCGATGATTGAGTAAAGCTACTCTATTTATTACCTAGCCTAACCCTTGAATTACTCAGGTGGAACTAATGGCATAGGCAAGGCCATCAGTTCCGGTCAAGTAACCAGTAGAGGGGACTATAAGGAATAGGCCCTCTGTTGTTATTTAAACTACTTTTACATTTTATAATTTCCATACTCTCGTATCCCTTCAACAATCTCCTATCAGATACATTTTTTATTAATCTTAGATTATCTAATGTTACAATATGATCAGCTTCAAGGGCATGTTCGGCAATGCTAGACTTTTCTGTTCTATAGAACTGTATTTAAGTGTGCTAAATGTTCTTTAAATCGTGTTTTTAATTGACCTTTTAGTTTACCTCCACTTTTCTCACAATTAGGAATCTTATCTTTGGGATTTCCTAAGATATTCCTCAGATTGTCTGATGACTTATAGACTAAGGTGAGGCCTACCTTATTAAATACCTTATTGATCATATTGTAACATTAGATAATCTAAGATTAATAAAAAAATGTATTTGATAGGAGATTGTTGAACGCATACGAAAATATGAAAATTTATAAAATGTAAAAGTAGTTTAAATAAAGACAGAGGGCCTATTCCTTATAGTCCCCTCTACTGGTTACTTGACAGGAACTGATGGCCTTGCCTATGCCATTAGTTCCGCCTGAGTAATTCAAGGGGGTAGGCTAAGTATAATTAGGATAGATTTGTAGTTTAGCTTTAGTCAGTCATCGCTCCTGATGAAGCTAACATGGTTAGCGAAACGCGCATCGAGTACAAAAATAAAGTGTTTGGTGTAATGGTGATATATACTGAGTAGTATCATTGTGCGAAAGATTCCACAGTCCCAACTTAATTTATTAAATATATGTTTTACACTTTAATTACCAGATTCTAAATTGAGCTAAATTGATTTATTGGCTATTAGGTAGCTAAGGTGCTATAACTATTATACATTATTGTCTAAGAAAAAATTTGACAATACATAATGGATCTTAAGATATATAGGGTGCCTCATATGTATGGAATAATGATTCCAGAGCATTTATTAGTCGGTGTATCAAAAAATATTTAAATAAAAGTTATAGGATGTTATATGGCGCACATGCTGATGTTGACAATAAAATGTTTCGAACTGCCATTTCGAAGAAAATACGCCATCTTAATTTTTTTAAAATGGAAAGCCATGCATATTATTTTATTTTCGTATCCTACTAAAAATTCTAGATATTATTTGTCTACATCCCATATGTCTAAATTGAACTGATTTGGAATTATTGATATTTGAAATTAAGGAGATAAAATTAAAAAAACAATTAACAAGAACTGAAGGAATCACTTCGTTAATGATGGTTGGTTACGAAGACCATAGGAGAACACAATAAGAGGTGTGTGTAATCTTTTTAAAACGGAATATCCGAATCGAGTACCTATTACCCAATCCGTAGTTAACAAAACATTTAAAACGATTTAGACAATCAGGTCACGGTAAGGATCGTTCTAAATCTGGATCTCCAAGAGTTAAAACAAGCGATGATAAAAAGTTAGATGTTTTTTTGGAAATTACAGAAAATCCCCATACAGCCACTCGTCAGCTTTGCCTAGACCACAACTTAAGTAAAGGTACCTTAAGTCGTATACTGAATGAACAAAAAATTGCATCCATACAAAACCCATTCTGTTGCAAGAATTATCTAAAGATGACTACGATAGACGCGTTGAGTTTTGCGAGGTCATGATGGAACGAATCAATAATGATCCTAACCTAATTCATAATATTTTTTTTGACGAGGCCACATTTTGTCTTAACGGAAGAGTTAACAAACATACCTGCCGGTACTCGTCTACTGAGAATTCCCGCTGGATAATCGACAGTCATTCTCAAAGACCACAAAAGATAAACGTGTGGGCAGGAATTTGCGGACGTCATATCACTGGTACCTTTTTTATCGGTGGAAATCTTACAGGATAACGGTATTTACAATTACTCCAAGAGCAAGTTATTCCAACTTGTGCAGGTCTTTTTCCCGATGAAATTAATTTGGATACCCCTAACAGGAATCTGTGGTATCAACAGGACGGAGCATCTCCTCACTATGACACCAATGTGCATAGATATTTGGATGCGATTTTTCCTAATCGATGGATAGGCAGAAGAGGTGCTGTAGAATGGCCTGCAAGGAGTCCCGACCTTACGCCACTCGATTTTTTTTTATGGAGTCATTTGAAAACCAAAGTTTACCGAAGTTAACCTGAAACTGTAGAAGATTTACAACAAAGAATTCAATATGAAGTAGCACAGATCAGCCCCGATTCTCTGCAAAACTCTGTTCAGGCTGTTTATAACAGATTGGGTCATGTTAACGACAGATATTTTGAGCAATTGTTACCTTAAGAATAAACCTAGACTATTTATTAATTGTCTTTTTTTTATTTTAAATTTTAAATGACAATAATTCCAAAACAGTTCAATTGAGAAATATGCTATGTTTGACAAATAATATCTAGAATTTTTAGTAGGACTCAAAAATAAAATAATATTCAGGGCATTCCATTTTAAAAAAATCAAGATGGCGTAATTTCTTCGAAACTGACAGTTCAAAACATTTTATTGTTAACGTCAGCATGTGCGCCGTATAACACCCTATAACTTTTATTTAAACATTTTTTTTGATACACTGGTTAATAAATGCTGTGGAATCATTTTCCCATATACCATATATGGGGTACCCTGTATACATGTCAGGAACCTAATTAACTTAGCCTAAGAAAGGATTGTATTTTAATTTAAAAGCAATCACCGAACGCAACACTAATTGCGTAAGTCCGGCTTGCACTTGGCCCTTTTTTTATACATAAATAGTTCTTCCATTGTATCTATAATATATATAAAATTCAACGTCTCTCTGTCTGTCTGTCTGTCTGTCCGTTAGTGCGCTTATCACTGAAGAACCACTTATGCGATTTACGTACTTTTTTTTTTAAAAACATACATATGTTTCTCTGGCCAGGTTATAGGCTATATTTTATTACGATAGGTAGCATAAGGAATGAGCAGTGACGTAAAATAGTGAATGAAGTCGGAAAAAAAAAGTTTGCCGCTAGCGCGTTCGTTTGCAATATACAGCCTAAACCATTAAATATGGAACAATATTAGGTAGCAGAGAATATCTACAATCTATAATATATAAAAAATGCAATGTCCCTCTGTCTGTCCATTAGTGCATTTATCACGCGAGAACCACTTATCCAATTTAAGTGTCTTTTTTTAAATTCATACATATATTCTTTGGCCAGGTTGTATAATAATAATAATAATAATCTATATTTATAATATATATAAAATGCAACGTCTTTCTTCTGTCTGTCTGTCTGTCCGTTAATGCGCTTATCCCTCGAGAACCACTTATCCGATTTACGTAATTTTTTAAATTCATACATATGTTCTCTGACCAGGTTATAGATATATATTTTATTACATCTATAATATATATAAAATGCACCGTATCTCTGTCTGTCTGTCCGTTAGTGCGCTTATCACTGGAGAACCACTTATCTGATTTACGTACTTTTTTTTAAACATATATATGTTCTCTGGCCAGGTTACACGCTATATTTTATTACGATAGGTAGCATAAGGAATGAGCAGTGACGATAATAGTGAATGAAGTCGGAAAAAGTTTGCCGCTAGCGCGTTTCTCCTGCAATACACAGCCTAAACCAATAAATATGGAACAATATTATGTAGCAGAGAATATCTTTAATCTATATAAAATGAAATGTCTTTCTGTCTGTCTGTCTGTCCATTAGTGTATTTTTATCGCGCGAGAACCATTTATTCGATTTACGTTTTTTTTTTTTTAAAAAATTCATACATATATTCTTTGGCCAGGTTATATAATAATAATAATAATCTATATCTATAATATATATAAAATGCAACGTCTCTATGTCTGTCTGTCTGTCTGTCCGTTTGTGCGCTTATCACTGTAGAAACCACTTATCCGATTTACGTGCTTTTTTTTTTTTAAACATTCATATATTCTCTGGCCAGGTTATAGGCTATATTTTATTGCATTAGCTAACATAAAGAATAAGCAGTGACGATAATGGTGAATTAAGTCGGAAAAAAGGTTACTGTTAGCGCTTTCTCTTGCAATACACTGCCTAAACCATTAAAAATGGAACAATATCATGTTGCAAAGAATATAATATATATAAAAATGCAACGTCTCTGTCTCTCTGTCTCTCCGTTAGTGCGCTTATCACTTGAGAACCACTTATCCGATTTACATGTTTTTATAAATTTATACATATGTTCTATATAATTCAATATAAGCCTAGATAATGGGAGATAAGGTGAGATAAGGTGAGATAATGGGAGATAAGTATAAATAATGGGAGATAAGGAGAAATAATGGGAGATAAGTAGAGATAAGTCTAGATAATGGGAATTTTGGTGAGATGATGGGAATTTTGGTGAGATAATGGGAGATAAGGAAAAATAATGGGAGATGAGCAGAGATAAGCCTAGATAATGGAAATTATGTAGAGATAATGGGAAATAAGGAGAAATAATGGGAGATAAGGGGAACTAATGGCAGATATTTTATTACGTTAGATAACATAAGGAATAAGCAGTGACGATAGCAGTGAATCAAGACCACGCGAGCGGAGCCGCGGGCACGGCTAGTTTATTAATATAAAAGTTAGAGTGATTGTAGTCGGGTGTCTAAGAAATTGATCCATTTTCCTTTATACATCTGTTGTAAAACAAGATATTTAAATAAACACTTAATTCGTCTCACAAGTGTGAAAACGCACTATTACAAAAAAATTGCGTTGCTTGAGTACCATTTAAATGTAGGCCTTTTGGAATACAGAGAAGTTATTCTATTTTAATTTTCAATTAATTCAATTTACATCGTTACTAAGTTAAATATAACAGAAAAACTAGACCAAAGTTGTTATTTAATTGAAGAAAGTCATAACTAACAATTAGATTAAAAGTGGTACTGTGTAGCGAAGACATGTGGCTCAAAGACTATGGATTTCTTTGGTACTGTGTAGCGAAGCTCAAAGACTATGAATTTCTTTTCTGTTATATAGCTCATTTTATTCGAGAAGTATCATGTCAACAGAGCGACAGAAATGGTGAACTATGTTTTTTGTGACCTAGGTTTCGTAAAAAGTAAAGAAATGCTAAAATCTCAAAGGCTGAGTTTTTTACGAATACATCCCTTTAAGGAAGATTAGGATCGTAAAAATTGAGATGTACAAGGTAACGGAAGTCACCTACCATGGAATAAGACGTTTTTAATCTTTCTAACGTAAAAGCTGATACCGAAGTTAAATGTAAATTTAAAACAGTAATAAAAAATTTCCCCTCTAATGCGAACGTTTTGGGTACATTCGAATGAACTTTTAAACTTTACCTCAAAATGCCTAATTTTGATGACTGCATGAAAAAATCCTTGAGTTTCAAGGTAAAATACCAAACTTAGGCAAATTAACACGATTTTATACCTAAAATCTGCAATATCCATTAAATGTGAAATTCTTTATAGCCAATTAATTTTATTATTAAATAAATTAACCAACCTATTAACCTGGGGACAACCTTCTGTCAAGTCCCAAGGTAAATGAATTCAACAAAAATAGAACTAAATCTAGTAGAAGTGTCATCATCAAAATATTCGATTATATTGCGAAACGGTCAACTTAAACATTTTTTTAAATTTCAATGTCAATCTCTTAAACTTGCTAGACTTGTATATTATAAAATATGTAAAAAAACACCAAACTGAAACAAAGACTTAGTGATGTAACACACGGGCGTAACAGGTCTAAAAATAAAAGAATAAAATTTCGCTGCCCACTCAAATTTTAAAAGATTTTTATGTGCAAAAATTTGTCAACACCATACGAGCGAAGTCTGTACGAAACGTCAGGAGCAGGAAAACGTCACAGTTTCCATACAGTTACATGCTTTATTTTTAGCGGATACTATGCTAACGAAAAGTTCCAGTGAACCAGTCAGTTGGTCAGCACCTTAGATAACACAAGTCGGCAAAAAAAAAAATTGAGAGCTGTTTTGGTTTTTTTGCGTAATTCTAATGTTTTTAGGTGTACTGAACGTCACATCTTCTGACAATGTAGGTATCTATGTTAAACAAGTTATCATCTTAAAATAAAAGATAAAAGACTAAAAAATTGCGTAACAAAACTTATTTTTTTTTATCTAAAATACATTCATTAGTAAGCACTAAACACATTTCTTTTTCCCAGTGAGACTCCTTTTGGTACATTTTAGCTTGTAGGAAGCATCTGGAAGGTCTCTCTGAAGCGTCCAACAGTAATCTGCCATCATTGAGACGCTCCATCTTCCCTGGTATCTTTTTTCCATCTCTTTCTTAATATCTTGGTGAAATCGTTCACCTTGCTCTTCACTCAGATCTCCTAAATTTTCTGGAAAGTAGTCGAGGTGGGAATGAAAGAAAATGTACTTTTTAAACTTAACCTAAAGCTTGAAATGCTTTTAACATTCTTTTGACGATTTGTTTGTAGTTAGGGTCTTTGTTATTGCCTAAAAATTTCTCTATGACCTCTTTAAAGGCAATCCACCCTTCTCTTTGAGGATCTGTCATGGTTGTGATGAATTATGGATCAGCCATAAGCCGTCTAATATATGGTCCAACGAAAACACCTTCCTTCAACTTTGCCTCCGAGAGGCCTGGAAACTTTGATATTAAGTATTTGAAGCAATTTCCATCTCTTGGAAGTGACTTTACAAATTGCTTCATCAATCCCAGCTTTATTTGAAGCGGTGGTAGAAGAACTTTATGAGGAGGCACCAAAGTTTCATGCAGGACGTTCTTTTCGTCAACTTTAAGGTCCCTCGGAGGCCAACACTTTTTGGTCCAGTGATTTGCTCGGTCTCTACTATCCCATAGACACAAAAAGCAAGGGAATTTGGTAAACCCAGATTGCTGTCCGAGCAACATGCCCAAGATTTTTAAATCACCGCACACTTGCCAACCGTGGTCTTTATATTTTAATTTGCAAAGAACCAATTCCAAGTTCTTGTAGGTTTCCTTGAGGTGTACGGAATGACGACAGGAATGGAAGCATAGAAACCGCCATTGTGAAGGAGAACTGCTTTAGGGATTCTTTTTGAAGAATCTATGAAAATACGCCACTGTGCTGGGTCGTATGAGATCTTAAATGTATCCATCAAATCTTCAATATTGGTACAATAAACCAACTCGTCCTCTTGGGCAAAGTAGGAAGTGAACGGCTTCCCACGATATCTAAACCAGGAGGAAGACATTCCCGGCAAAAGTAAGTTCCTGCTTTTGAGCCTTGATCCAAGCAACTCAGCAGCGTTTTTGGGAAGATTCAAGTCTCTTACCAAATCATTTAGCTCGCCCTGGGAAAACAATTTCGGACTGCTGTCATCTTCAAATTGAAAACTTGACTTGTCATCGGGTTCAGGTACAGCACCATCTTCGTCAGAACTTGGAATATCTTCCAAGGTAGCAGGGGCTTTGGGCACTGGTATTTCGGTCCCATTAGGGATGGGACGAATAGCTGATTGCAGATTGGGGTAGGAAATGGACTGCTTCCATTTTGAATTATATCCTTTCACATTACACGAACAAAAGTAACAATCATCACTATGGTTCTTTTTGCTCGCGCCATACCATAGGAATAGCATATCGGAAAGCTTTTTTCTTGCCCTTAAACCAATTTCGAAGGTCTTCAACACATCGTTTGCAGACTTTATGAGGTGCCCAAACTTTATCCTGATCTCCAAGTTTTAAGCCAAAATACGTGAAGTATACTTTTTTTACAAAGTCCGTAATATTAAGTTGTTGCTTTAATACCATATATTCGCCACAAATATAACAGAAACTGTCAGACGAATTCACACACTTCCGCACAGATGACATTGCACTATATTGAACCAAGATCTATAAAATAATGACAAGTTAACACGTAATTGTACCGCGCCACTTTCTACACTATCGGAGCGCGCACGTTCTGGTTACAACGTTTATGTTTGTTAATTTAGCTTACACAGGGCGTTCTTTATTTAGATAGTAATGATAGTTATGGCCTGTATAAATTTAAAACCGTAATCAAAATAAAATTGTACCTATTTATTTATGACTTCAAGTTAGCCCCCAAAAAAAAAAAACCTTTTTTGTAATAAAATTTTGCGTTTTGCAAAATAACCTGACGTTCTGGAATTTTTTGAGTATTTTTTTAGTTTTCAGAACACCTAAATACATAGAAATCAGTTGAAAACATCCAGACAGCTTTTTTGTTGCAGACCTGTGTAACTATTGTCATTGTGCAGTGTTAATTTAGGTTGGTGCGTATCTTATATGTCCCTACCAGTCAGTTCATTTTTAAAATTAAAGTATAAAATATATTTGGTTTGTTGTTCTGAGTATATGTCCGCAATACTTCCGCAAAGATAACGCTGCATACCTCTGTAGCTTCCGCCATTTCGCGAAATGAAACAGGTTATATATTTCCGTTCGGCAGTGGAGCCGCTAAAAAAATTCTCGAATACGGAAGTTGTGTTGGTCTTATGCTGTTTGTTAATCCTGAAAACATTCCGCGAAATTTATGTATTTTTTGGACTTACTGAGCATAGACGGTGAAAATTAACTAACAAAAACGATATAGTATATAAACGCCCTAATACCAGTAAAATAAATCCAAATTTAAAAAACACAGGAGACATAAGAAAATCTTTTAAAAAATGAACGTATCCCTAATGAATCTATAATAAATAAATACTATTTTAGTATCTGTCTTCCTACTAAATCTGTACAAGCCGAAATTCCATACTATTTTTCATCCGTAGGTTCAATCAAAAAAGTTTACTAATTGGTTATTTAATACACGCCTATCACTTATACATCTATTCATCATAATTAATCAAAAAAAAAAAAACATTACATGTGCTTTCTGTTAGCTTTGTCTTACCTTTTCAACATTTATGCTCTTTAAGATCGATTAAGACTGTTAATTAGTCCTAATGGAGCTACACCGCAACCTGTCTAATCACGGTAGATATAAAATATTGAAATAACTGTAACTGCATTAAAATATCGTTTTTTATAGGATACCACATGACATTTGCTCTAGATAGACTAGATTTAAATTTTTTAACATCACCTCTCAAGAAGTCCATATTTATTGACTTATTAATTTTTATCGTGTTGTTTAAAAAAAGTCAATGTCCCTCATGGCGTTATCGGCGCGCCGTCGCTAACTAATAGAGACTAAAGTACATATGAAAGCAACAGTTCATTTATAAGAGAATCCTTATTACTTACTGAGACGCTCCAAAAACACCCTTACTGTAAATTGTGACCGTGATAGCTAACAAGCTGTCGATGATCCCAAAATTTTACTAAAATACGCACAATCCTATAAATAAGTGCTTAAATACGCTCAGAAGTTCGTCATAACGCATTTTTGGTAAAAATTTATGTATACACACTACAACCTATAACTGGTGTAAGAATTAACTCTAACTCGTACTGCTCTGGGGCCGAATTTCAATAACCAAATGATTAAATGCTTTTTTACATTTACCAACACATAATTCTCGGTACCACGTTTTCACCTTAACAGTCTTCAAAACCCTTTACATTCACTCAAAGTGAAGGACTGGCAGCAATGTGAGCACGTGGAGTAATCGGCTAGTACTTCTTTAAAGATAACAGAGGCCGAATAGCAACATGAGATGATTGAGAACTTCATATCCGCTTCACAAAATATTGAATGTGTCCCGAATAAATTAATTTCTAAAAGAAATTTTATAAGTTAACTCCCCCCCCCCCCAACGTAGCACTGATTAAACTAATGTTATTTTGGGTTCTACATGTCTACTATATAAAGTGTTTTTTTTTTTTTCTTTTTTTTTATCGTTTACCTCCCCGCCTGAGTAGGGATTTTACCCTTTTTCATATCCTAAGGATATCTGCGAGGGTGTCGTAATACCCATCAACGTTGTCCAAGTGCCGATACATACATTTCTGTACTTCTCAGTACCTAGACAACGCGGTATTGTTGCCTCGGACTACCACCTATGTACGTGGCCAGACCAAATATACTTAAATAAATTAATAAATAAGTACCATATACCGACCTGCGTGATTGAACCCTCGAACTTCTGCACAGTAACCAGGTACTATGTCACTGAGCCACGGGTCGCCACATATTAGATTACTATGTGATTTGAACCTAAAGATAGCATAAGTGACTCTTGTTGAATTAACATAAAATATATAACCAATAAGTCGAGGCATATTTAAATATAAAGGCCCTTATAGCACTGAACGCCTTCTAAATCTACTAAAAAAAAGAATTCTTTTTTACCCTTAATCGAGACGGATGAAACGAATTACAGTCCAACTTATAAAACAAGTACCTCGAAACCTCATTTATTAACACAAGCAAATCTCAATGATATGATACGAGTATGTGATTCAAATCTGTACAAAAAAAGGGGAACTTTTAGGATCTCTGTTAAAGGGATAGAATTTACTTTAACGCGATATGAAAAATTGCTTTTTTTAATCGAAACCATGAACTTAAATTTCATTTTTCTTAGGAAGGCGATTTAGGGTATTGTAATGACATTTATATAGTCATAAGATGAATTATAAATTTTCAATATGAGCCAAGTAACTGGCGCTTGGTTATTGACTCATCTAAAGCTAGCTTACAAGCTGTGCTTGCGCACAACGCTTTCTTCTGTTTTTTTTTAATGGGCCTGGGACACGTGCTACAGAGAAATCCCTAAAGCGCTACAAGAGCGACACGTGTGCGGAAAAAAAAAAAAGCGGTTCATGTTGGTCTTGAATCGCTGTAAATTGTACTCAGTCGGTAACATAGTCCTCAGAATCTTATAAATATATGAATTTACTAAACTTGAAAGTCATTGCCCTTTTATTTAGATTGCAGCTTGGTTATACAAAGTATTACTGATTGATTTGCGAGTAGGACAGAATATTATGTTTGTAAGATACTTTTATAATTGACTCATTTACGGAAACACTTGGAAAGTGATGCAGAACTCTTTAAATTCAGTGTAGTCAAAGAAATATTTATACGAAGAACTCACACTTCCATTTACTCTCATTGTGCCAATTTAGGTGGTGATTCAAAGCTTACGATAATAGACAGTGTCACTTTCGTGACCAATCAAAGGGTTTAACATAAGTCAGCCTTAAGAGGATCGGCCCCTGTTTAACTACGCTTCACGCGAAACAATAAAATAAAGTAATCAAAAATTCAACGATGCACAATTTGTAAAATTAATTTTTAAATCAAATTTTAAGAGACAGAAAAAATCACTATACAGAAAAGTAATGGCCAAAGCGTTTTTCATTTATCCCAGGACAAAAAATATGTTTTAAATACACCTTAAGTGAATATTGATAAAATTGTTTTTGGTTGTAAAGGCAACGGATAGAAAAAACAATGGATTTTTATGTCCAAAGGAAGAACTTACAAAACTTAATGACACAAAAATTTAAGAAGGTATTGTTGCATGTTCTTAAATACGAGAACTTTAAGCAAAATCTAAATCCTTTTGAGAGAGTTGTCCGGAACTGTTTCGTTAAATTGAATAACCGTAAGGCAGAATACTATAAAGATTTAATTAATGAACTTAAAATATATATAATTATTGTTACTGGCACAATAAAATTTATTTTTATGATATAAATATGAAAACATAAAATATTTTGTCGAAAGTTGGTTAAAACATAAATGAAATGAACAATTGAGACAAATTTAATATACGTTTTTTGGAACAATGAGTACATGATTCGACATCCTTTTTATGTGACAAAGTGTGTGTGGGTTCTATCTTGGAAATTCCTTTTTGTAAAATTTATAGATTCTGTTTTAGCAAAAAGGTATTCCTAACGGCAATAAATCAAGTAACAGACCATAGTTTTTCGTAATTTATAAAAATAAATAAATTTTCAAATTTTGCTCTTGCTCTAATTCCAGCAAAGAGTTCTCATGAAGCAATAGCACTAGTGATATCATAACGATTTTTTTAAGTAGCAGCTTAACAAAATGTAATGAACTTACTTTTTTGATTCCCCATATAATTTTACTTCCTTTACTGAAGGGAAGGAAGTATTGCATTTATGTAAAAATCGCACTCCGAAATTTTTGCATTTGTTCACGTTCTATAGTCCCTACATCACGAAAAACATATTTTCCTAGCTCCGTCAGTCTGTATACCTGCCTTTTGGCATAATTCTCCAACGAAATGAGATATCGATTTCAAATTTTATCGACAAATAATACTTGAAGTAGGAACAGAATTTATAGTTTTTAAGCGATATGGCTTTAGAGGAAATAAATTTTATATAATTTTAACACAGTTATTAGAGTTTTTATTGATTTTTGATTGAAATAACGAACAAATCCTAAGGGTCTAATAATTTAGGCTCCACGGGGAAGTAAGGCAACACACGGAGTGATGAAAGTTATACACTTTTAAAGTATATACAGTCCGTCAAATAAGAACGTGTCCGCGATAATTCAGTTTTGGTAAATGCGATTCTAGCGATTCAATCAAAAATCGATAGAGGGAACCTTTGTCTACGATGCTTTTTAGTAAAAGTATTCCTAGATACCGAGTTGCGATCCGCCCAATAGCCTTTAGAAGGTTGTAAATATTTGATCTTATTGGAAAATTACAAATTTCGACAATAGCGCCGTTTAAAATCGACAGAAGAGATGTGCTGGGTCTGCACAAAGAAGAACTGCACTGCCAAAGTTTATACCATTGGACCAGACAACATATTTTCACGACAAAATGGCAATCATCAACATCAACACGATAATGAACAAGTACTGAATCACCAAAAAATTAACAACGCAATGAACAAGAAAGCCAACGAGGAACATTACAACGAAATATTAAGAAAGATGATTCGGCGGGAGGTGCCTGCAGATCCGAATGTGCTGAACACTTTCACCGACTTCGATATGAAGGAAACTTCGCATTCTTTGGTATTCTCTGCGATAAAGTCCAAATGCCAGCAATTAGGATATGTCTTCTCGCCTACAAAGGTCGTATCAGATTTTGAACGCCCTAGTCACGGTGCAGTTTCAACCGAATTTCCATTGACAACGCTTGCGGGATGCAGTTTCCATTTAGGACAATCCTGGTGGAGAAAAATTCAGAATCTAGGATTAACTAGAGAATACAAAGATAAAAATTCCCCATTGGAAAATGGCTTCACCACATGTTCGGGCTAACTTTTCTCCCTGCCGATCACGTGGGAGATGTTTTCGTCCAATTATTAGAAAATCAGCCAGTCCACCCACAAGTAACATTGTTTGCTGACTACATATTTGAAAACTACATGGATGATAGTTCTCCTTTCCCTACAACCCTTTGGGCCGCGCTCGACGCCAGCGTTTGGAGAACTAATAACGGGATTGAGCCTTTGCAAATTTGCAAAGGATAGTTGTTCGTTTCATCCGATTTTTCATGAATTTTTAGAGGTCATCAAGGGTTTCCAGACTGAAACATACGCGAAAATCAACGTTGTAAAAACCAGTGCACCAAAGTGTTCGTCTAATAGGTACAATTCAGCATTTTTAGAAAATAAGATAATTCAATATGTACATAAAGAAATTGATGCTGTAACGTTTGTTAAATGCATGTCTTACGAATATAGTAATTACTGAAATATGTCTTTTGCTTTAATTTTTACACATAACTTGCACACTTATAGCTCTATACATGCCTGTGGCGGACCGCAACTCGGCCGTCAATTTTGGGTAAGAAAAAGATCTGTACCGCAACT